>JBBPCY010000130.1:11957037-11969918 GCA_037974405.1 Brachyalestes nurse
CATATATCTACTGTTTTAATCATTAATATCTCCAGCAAGAACTAACATCACTGACTAGAATATGATCATAAGTCATCAGTCATAAGGTGGCAGCCAAATACATGTTTAAAATTGTTAGCACTCTTTGTCTTTAAGATAGTGAGCATGAAAGGTCTTTGAAAGACTAGAATAGGACAAAGAATTAATTTCACACTGCTTAGTATCACCATCTAGTGGATCATTTTGGAAACACAGTGTTGACATTCATACCAGCCCAATGTCACTGCTTAAATCTTCTGCAGACAATTCTTTATGGTTAATATGTTTAAATTCCTCTTTTCTGTGTCTGTATACTGAAAGGTCTGGAGAATCATAGGCTTGCAGATATGGAAGTAAGCAGCATATCTGCCTTTGTTATATGTTATTTGACAGTAAGATGATAACACTGCTCTTAGCAAAAAAAACAAAAACAAAAAAACCCCAATTTATATTACTTTATTAATATTGTGCTTTTTTCTGTGGCATTATATTCTCTGGTCCAGAGTCTGAAAGCACAGTAGCTTCTCAGCCAAGAGCATCACAAAACAGCATTTCATTATAGTCAGCATCAAATGGACACTAGATGGCAGTGTGTAATTAAACACAAACCCCAATGCAGCACCTCAACACTAAGAAATAATCATTTTTTCCTTTCATTTTTTAACCCAGTCATAGGCTGAGATCCTAAATTGGAAGCTGATAATTTTTCAGTTTGAGAAATAAAAATGGAAGTAATGGGTTAAGCCCGCTTCTCACCTCTTAACTCATGTATGTGAGCCTTCAAGCAGCCAGTTTCAGATGCAGAATGAGTCAGCACTCTGATTTCCCATTAATATTCACATCACTAGGAATGTACTAGGAACATTCAAACTTTTCAAACTTCCACAGCAACCACCAATAAATCAATGGTAAATGAATTCTCCACCGCTTCTCCGTGGGCATAGGGCTACACACTCAAATAACAAGCAGGAGAGAAGGATCCGCATGCAGTGCAAATGCTCGGAGATGTGAACATCTTGGTTATAAGAGGAGAAATGTTTGATCATGCCATAATTAGCAGAAATAACAGTGTGCATATTCACAGACTGCATTGTCAGGATGGCAGGGATCAGCTGGTCAATTTGTATGCAAATAGGGTTAGGCTTAGCCTGGCTAGCACTGTACAGCCCTTCTCCCAGGAAGGGAGCTATTTTCAGAAATATTCTCAGCCAAAAATCTAGACACTAAAGAAGAGACATGTGAAAACACACACACACACACACACACACACACACACACACACACACACACACACACATTGCCCATTTTGAACAACATGTTAACACAGGTGTCATATACTATACACTAAATTAAGAATCCAGTATGTTACCCGTTTTTAACAGTAATCTCTATTTTCCAAAATACATCTGCTCAGAACCCCCCTGCCCATTGTATGACACTGCTCTCGTGGTGCTGTGATTTGAAGTGTAGGCTAAACATCCAAGTATGTCAGTTAGTGGGCTCAGCAGGGGGATGAAGAGGGAGGCAGCAAGAGATTGATCCAGCACTGCGTCCGCTGTGTCTGGGAAGTGGACGATGCTATCTCTATCCCTTATTGGAGCAACATCAGAAGGAGTCGGAGGCTCCAGAACATGCCCTAAAGGCTCAATATAAAGGCCCAATAACTGAACAAGTGCATTGAATTGAATTCTCAAGGACACGACCTTCTGACTTGCTGCCTGCATGCGAACGCCTAAAGGAACAAGTCATGAAAGCCAATACAGGGTTTAAACACACACATGCACAAATATGATGGACACAGAGCGAGAGAGAGAGAGAGAGAGAGAGAGAGAGAGAGAGAGAGAGAGAGAGAGAGAGAGATAAAAACAGCATGAGAAAGAACATAAACAGAAACAAAGATAGAAAAAATAGAAAAAAGAAAATGAGAAAGAAAGAAAAAAGATTGATAGTGAGAATAAGAAAGAGAAAAATAAACAGGGAAGAGATAAAGAGCACACAAGAGAAAAACAAAACATTATAAGGCAGAAAAAAGAACTGACCAAATAATGAGAACATACTTTTTTAATTCTTACAATTTCTCAGTGTTTAAACTATCAACACATTTAATTAAATCAACTTTACTCTGCCTGTGGAATGATATAATCATAGGTTTATGTAATTCATCTGTTTTTTTTTAATAAACATTTATCATAAAGTTTTTTCATTGCCATTAGCATGTGGTGTGTAAACTGCAGCAGAGACACAAACATTTAAAAATTAATTCTGATGCAAATGGTCTCTTCCATATGACCTTGATTAAAGCCAGTCTGGAATAATAGGGATGAAACTGTTAAAAAAAACAAATCTATGTAGTTATAGCCATTAATGCTGCTAATATAACATTAATAATGTTAAACCTTTTAAAGAGAAAAAAAATAGATGCACATAATCCCCAAAAATGTTGCACAAAATAACATACACAGAAACTCTCTCTCTCTCTCTCTCTCTCTCTCTCTCTCAAAAGCACGCACACACACACACACACGCACACACACAACGACGCACATATATTGAGGAGTAGTATTTCTGTTAAATGCAGTACTCTCTAGCAGTGACGCACAGGCTCTTTGATGCTGGAATAGTTAAACCATGAATATTCAATATTCCACTCCCCTACATTTGCATTTCCCATTTAGTCATCTGAATGGAAATGTGGGGACTTGAGGTAGTGTAAAAGGTAATCATAGTATGAATACTACAATGACACTATGCTTTTCAAATGCAAAATGCAGAAGAGTCTTAAATATATAAAGCAAAATTGATTGCGAGTTCTTAATGACATACACCTTTCTTACAACACCTGATGCAAAAACAAGATAAACAAACAAACAAATAAATAAACACGTCCATGAATATATAAATCATTTAGCAGAAATAAACCTTTATAACGTGAATGAATGATCTCAGATTGAGGTTCCTTAAAGCCTTGTAGGCTGAGGATCATCTGCACCATTAGAACATGTTCAGATGACACTGAGCATCACAAGGTTTTTGGAAAGCTCTGCATTTGCATGGGAATAGTCATTATGAACTTGTACATAGTTAGTCAAAAGGAAGGACACTTAGAAAAACACAACCCCTTCACTCAATACTGTAGCAATTCGACTTGCCAGGTCATTGCAAAGTCTAGGCAAATTGTTAAGACTATGGCTACAAAGGCTTTCTATCCACTTCCTGTGAGATACTGTAGGGTCAAAATGATACTTTCTTTATAAATAGCAATGAAATACACCGTTCACTTAGCTAAACCAAAACCAAATATCGGGAAACCATTTTACAAAATGTGCAAGTAATTCTAATTTTTTTTAAAAAGGAAAAGGAAAAATAAAAATGCAACACAAATTTACAATTGCAGTTAAAAAACACAAGCTTTGGCATACCAAATGGGCTCATATCACTGTGTCCTATTAGTATGTAATCATCTTTATGGACCAATATCATTTGTTTGCTAGGAAGAAAGCTGCGATGTACAAACCTCTGTGCATGTACAAAATCAAGCATACAGTTTTATTGCTTAGGTACCGCACAAGTACACATAGAAAGCACATACAAAATGATTGCCATACATTCTTTATCTTATCTCTTTTGTAGTGGAAGTGAGGGGATCGTTCCCTGGTCTTTCAGGCTCTAAGGCAGTTTAGTTAAAAAAAGGAAAGGCCATAGATACTGAGCAGTGCGCCTTGGTCAACAAGGAGGTATGGTTGGGGGCAAGGTCTAGTGGAATAATCAGTCTGTGTCTGATAATTAAGATGATGAGGATTAGTTGTCTGTTGGTGTAATTGTGTGCATTTGAATGTGTGGGTGGATGTGTGTTTGTGTGTGTGTGTGTGTGTGTGCAACCTGATAAGTGAGATCTGTAATAAATGTTCTTTTACAATAGATGACTTGATGGATTGCAAGGAGTATATTTGCATTTTTCCCCAGCATTCCCCATTTTTTTTCTAAATTGGTCCAGTAAAACCCATCATTCTGTTATTACTGTGATGACTTCATTTTTTGGAAACTGCTATTTGTTGCATATCCCTACATAATCTCACTGCCAGACATTAGTATTGCAAAAATTGCTAAAAGAACTTGGAAGACACAGTCAGTTTTTATGCTTCAACTTAGTCACTCTCGTACACACTCATTCAATCTTCAGTCAACTATCTATTCCTTGATTTGGCATCATGAGTTGAAAAGTAGTCATTGCATGGTTATAAATGCAGGTAGACAAAGATCCTCTCCTCAGCCATAAAAGTTATTTGTCATTGATAGGTATTACTGGATGATAAAAAATGCAGTCTGTACAATAGACAAGGGTACAATCCGGTTTCATAAGTTTGATGGGAGTTTGGGGTGTAAGCTTGGCGTCCCTGGACTGGATCTGTCCCTAGACCCAGGGGCTGACGACCCAGTAGAAGAACCAGTCTGTACTAGGGACACTTTTGAAGTTTGTCTTGATAGGGCCACATGGCCTGGTATCGAACTGTATGGTTTAGTCACTGGAGTGGGTGAGGAGGTCTTGGGGAGACCTGACGATGAAACCAGGTAAGACTGATCTGGGACATGGGAGACCTGTCTTACCAGCTTGGGTCTTTCAAGAGGTCGTGGAGAAGGAAGTGATATGGAGATGGTGCTGACGTCCTGAGAGGGGAGATCAACCAGGGACCCGCCCCTCTCTCGCGTTTGTGAGGGTGGTGGACAGAGGGTCTGAGGGGACAGGAGGGAACTTTGGGATCCGGAAGTACTGGAGGGGTTGCTATGAAGTGGTGTCCTCTTCTTCTGCACCAAGGGACTCTGGGATATAGGGCTCCAGGCTGGTGGGGTACTACATGGGGAGGCATTTCCAGACCCATACTGGGCAAGTGAAGCCAAGGCTGATGGTTCACGGGATGGCTGAGGGAGATAATCAGGCTGCAGAATGCTCTGAGGGTCCTGAGTCTGGGGCTTTGGGGAAGACTGCTCTAAAAGATTACTTGAGCGAAGTGGAGATCCTATAGACGGTGATGAAGTGGCTGTCCTGACTGGCTTGCTAAACTCCTGACTGCATTTGGCTCGAAGAGGTTTGGGCTGAGTGGACTGCAGCTGGGTCAAAATAGGACTAATGGAGTGGGCTATGAGAGGCGTGAGAGTAGAAGCCGGGGGAATGACAAAACGAGCCGCCTCTCCACCTATCGCCCCCTGCTGGAAGAAGCCAGGCAGTGGAGCAGTGATGTTGGAGAAAGAAACTGGTGGAAACTGAGGTTGAGTGTGAAGCTGAGCTACACTGGCGTCTTTAGAAACACAGGGGGTGAGAGGACTGTGGTGTAAGATGGAGGCTTCAGTGATGCTGGACGTGGTGGTGGTGACTGTGGTTGTGGTAGAAGACAGTAGAGAACTGGAAGCAGAAGGTGGGGGAGGTGGAGAGGCTCTCGCAGAACTTTTGGCTCTGAGAGAATCTAGAATAGGGGTTTCCACACCAGAGCCAAGCTGAGAACTAGCTCCAGAGGAGGAGCCACCCTTTGCACCTGAAGCCATAGTTGGCATAGGGAACCTTTTAAAATGGCCTGGTGGGTCTTTAAGTGAACCTAGCAAGGGCACTGGAGGTCGGAAGAGTGTGTGGGGCAGATGTGGATGGCGAGTGAGGGCAATGGCCACAGAGGTTGTGGCAGCAGCAGCTTGGAGAGGAGCCTGGATTAGAGGAGCCCAGATGACTGGAGTGTGTGAGGAAGGAGTGTGGGCTATGTGGGGAGCTGGAGGAGGAGTCTGCATTAGGTGGGCACAATGAGCCATGTCCCTGTCGTGCTGCACAATCTGCTGGATGATCTCGTTCTCCTGGTAGTTCAGCACACCTGAGTTGAGATCCCGCTGCACTTTGTGTTGAAGAACTGAGTTTCTTTTTCCTATGATGACAAACAGCAAAAAATTAATTCTTGATTAGCATTATGAAACTGAGCATTACACAGCATTACATTATCCACTAAAAATGCACTAATGCATTAAAATAATGGTAACTGCTGTAATCACATGATATGTTCCTGTATAGCTACAGTAATTTGGGACAAACAAAATCCAGACACCTCTTCTGCATATACAGACACAGCTTGTGTAATCTCCATAGAAAAACTCTTGAGTAGCTGTACATGAGCCAAGTATCTACCAGGGAGATTTGGTTGGGGGCAACAACAAATGCCCCCAACAAATATATAATAATTCACAACAAATATACAATGATATCTCATAATTAAAGAAAATAGTATGTTATTGTAAATTACATTTATTGTAAAATTATAGGTATTCTTTGCTACTAGTGCTACTGAGAAAATATGATATTCATTTATTTTCTAACTGTTTATTCCTATGGTCTGCTAAAACGGAACATCATAAGTGTCTAGTGGAGCAGAGTGAGAAACTCCAAAGTGTCTTAATATTACTGCAACTAAAAATATTGCTGCTCAGCCTTTATGTTTTCTTACATTTCAGCAAAGTGTCTGACAAAATCTTTATAACAGCTAGAAAAAAAAATACTTAACTGGGCAGCTTCGGAACCATAACAAAGATCTTAAAATATAGAAGCACAAATATTTTTGCTCGTGTTCTTCAGTGAACTGACTTGATGTTCACAATCTGTTACAGGAAACCATCTTTCAGACTGATCAGAGTATGGCACTGCACTTGAGGCAGTGATTAGCACTGCTTAGTAATGTTTTGAAGGTACATTCTGCTAAGCTCCCATGTATGGTGAAAACAAAGGCATTCTAATCATTAATCACTGTTTCTATGACCAGCAGCTCTCACCAATGCGGTCGAGACGATCGAGAGCTACGGTCTCGAAAGCACGCCGCATCATTGGGTACTCTTCCAGCACTTCATTAAAGTGGTCCACAGACAGGGAGTACAAACGGCAGTACGTCTCCGCCCTCACACTGGCTGTTCTCCTGCCCCGGGTCAGCAAACAGATCTCTGCACAGGATATTAAATATGTGAACATCAGCAAGATCACGTGACATGAGGACACACAATAATAACTCAATGTTTGACTCAATGAGTATCACACAGTGAGTAAGAAAAACAACTGTGTCCAGAGGCCAAAAAGCAAAGTCATGGAAATGTTTTTTTTTTCTCCTTGCTTTTGCTAAATCCATAATCAGTGCACTAAAATGCCATTTTCAAAGCTTAGAGTTACTAAATCATCATCCGTTAAGGCAGGTTACAGAAGAAATCACAGGGTGAAAAAAAGAACAGAGTAAAATTAAGAAGGATTTCTAAATTGTGGCGTGGGAGGGAGTGCGGAGGGAAGCCTCAGCTGCACAGTACCCATCAGCTCCAGCACTGTAATTGGGGTCCTCAGTTAACCTTTGTTTCTAAAGGGTGCAGCGGGTGACTTCTTCACCATCTGTGGTGCTCATCCAAAAAATAAAAGCCTGCAGCCATGAGACTGCAGCGCACGCATGTATGGTACAAAATTAGCTGCTTCTCGCAAATGAAAACCTTGGAGTGATTGAACCCTGCAGGTCCCTGATTGATGTTGCTGATTGGTACAAGCTGTACGTTTATGAATAAAACTACAGTAGGGCAATAAATAAGGTGCCTGTGGGCCTTTAGGGCCCTGGAGCAAGATGGAGTGCGGATGTTTGGATAAGATAGGACAGCAGACATGGCCTAAGGGATTACTCTCTCTCTCCATCCGTCATGGACAGAGTCATAAACAACAAGCAACCAAGAGCCACTCCACTGGAGCACACACACCCGCTATCACACACGGAGGGTGGAGGGGGGCAAGAGAGAGAGAGAGATAGATGAGAAATACACAGGGAGGGACAAAGGAAAGGAGAGAAAAAGGATGCAGAAAGGGGAAGCAAGGCCAGCAAGAGAGGAGACACAGGGAGAAAGGGAAGGAACTGAAAGGATCAAGCTAAGAAAGGGGGAGGAAAGATGGAGAAAAAAGGACACAGAGAGAAGTGGAAGAGAGGAGAGAAAGACTGAGCAAAAACTCTCTCTCACACACACACACACACACAGGGTTTATGGGGAGAGAGATTATGAGCGGCTTGTTGAACATGTAATGACCTCAAATGAGTCCGGGCAGAAGGAAGGGTTTTTTGCAAAAATATGACTTTTTTCTTGAATAAATCTGCAGCTTGCTGATAACAGGGTCTACTTAGCTGGGATCCTGAAACCACAGAGGAGATGGTAACAGAGCTTCACACAGCATAGAATGCTAAAAATGAGGCTATGTTACATTTTCAGAGCAGGTGGGCTAGGATTTGCCAGGAGATATTTTTTGAACATCATCCTTTTGAAATGGACCAAGTTTCTATATCCGCTACCTTCACCATCTGCGAGGCCTCAGTAGTGTCACATTTACTGCCAAGCACGGCTACTTTAAAATCCATTCAACAGCTGACATTCAAAAAAACTGATGATTTTCCAAATGTTTGCTAAAACCTCTGCAGACATTTTAGCCGAGTTTAAAATAATCATAAGCTTGAGCTCTAATGAAAAGCTGCAATGGGCAGCCTGATAACAGACCCCCACATCAGATACCCATTATCAGCCATTCATTATTCTTTTTCCTCTTCTTTCTTCATCCATTGTCTGGACTGTAAGGCGCTGCACTGTCCCACTGAGCCATCGTTGAGTCCCACAGATTGACAGTGGAGGAAAATTAATTTCATGAATGGGTAACTGATGTTGGGTGAGGAATTTCCCTGGGCTCCTGAAATGCGCTCGCTTGCTGCCTCTGTTCCCCTTGAGAACTAGCTGATAACAGTGCTGGAACACTGCAGTGCTGGCCTGCGCAGTTAAGCTCATTACAAACACTGCAGTTAAAAAAACAACCAAGCTCACTTAAACAGCACCTCTACTCACAATCTTATACATAATACATAATATGTTGAAGCCTGTAGTATTTAACTGGAATGCATCACTAACTAAACCTGCAGTTCAGACTTTACTTTGTGACTAGATGGGGCTTGATGTGCTTGATGCTAATACCCGACACAGTGAACTGAAAAGATGACACATGACTTCATCCACTTGAGATGTAGTGGGTTTAAATTGCAGTAGACAACAAGTTCTTCAACATGACAATCAATGAGTCATTATGTTTCAGTTTTAGTTCTACTGAGAACTGTGTACTTGTTGGCTTGTTTTTGCTGTTTGTTCTGCAGTTCTGTAAACATGCATGTTCCTGTGTTCATGATGCTCATAATGATAAACATAATATACACATTATACACCAGAGGAGGTGTGTTATTGTGAGTGACATCATGACTTTGAATCAGTTGCAGGCACCAGTGATGCTGTTCATGTTCTATTGCTTTTATATTACACTTTGTATAGAGTTCAACTCCAAACCACTATTTGTGTTAACAAGTAAACTGTTTGAGCAGTGATTTTATTTATTTATAGTATTTATTTGCTCCTCTCTTACTGACCACACCATTTTGTTTTCAGAGCACTTTTTTGAGAGTTTATTTTGACTTTATATTCTACTTCATATTGTTCTTGTTTTTGTGTCTTTGTGACTGTGCAGTCATTGCGTTAGCAATTTCCTCTGGGATCAATACTACTTTCTGATCCTGATTTTGCAATGTAAAGAAAAAGTAAAGCAATGCAGCCCTGAAATTTGTTTCAAACATTTTGAATACTGGCAATGTGTTTCACTAAAAATGTCGCCCCAGCACAAACTTGAAAAAGAGATTTATTAATATTTAATCAAATCAAATTATACATTCAGAACTATTCGCTGTGTAAAATTATACATATGTGAGCACAGTGCACAAATTTAAATAAAACACTGGAAGCCTTAAAGCCACATCTAATGCATCTAATTCATGGGTCAGGGGCTGATTTTGCCCCAATCAATTAACCTGTGAGCCCCAGATCAAGTACTTCAGCGCTAATATAAGTGTCTACTTACCTCCAAAGTAAGATCCATCCGAAATCTTTGTCTCTTTGCTGCCTTTGGTCAGAACTGTTAGCACCCCATGCTGGATGAAATACATCTTCTTGCCCACAGTGCCTTCTCGAATGATGTAGTCTCCTGGCTGGAAGACCTCAAACCGTAACTTGGTTAGCATGGAGGTCACAAAGTTGGGATCCGCGTTGGCAAACAGGGGCATGGTGGCCACCAACTTTCGACAGTTGAAACTGATGATCTCCTTCAAGAGGAAAGCAGGACAGGAAGAAAGAGCAAAGAAGAAACATGAAGTAAGCAGACTCTTCGATCATGATGATTCTTTAGGAAATTATCTCTTACTGAGAATGGACACGTACAACTGTGAATTGTGAAAAGAGACGCTGTTGTGGCTTTACCTCTCTGAGTGGTTCATTTAGTTCTCCGAGAATGCTCTCCTCATCAAACATCTTGCCCTGGTAACGGTGCTCGTAGTAGTCATGGATCCTTTGGCGCATGTCTGCAGGAAGCTTGTGGAAGGACATGTACTGCTCCACCTGTTTGTACTGCAGGCCATAGAAAACAGTAGTTAATAAAAGAGCAAAATAGGCAAAATAACATCTTCATATGCACAGAAGGTGCAAGTTTCATTGCTCCACTGTTTACTACTACGTCAATACTGATTAATATTTTATTAGCAAACAACAGATTGAGGAGTGTAGGTGGCGAGGCACACGTTTATGTGACTTCCCATATTGCTTCTTGACAGTGTTTTCACATCACTGATCATCTCTCTATTTTTCTCCATCCCTTTCTCTCTCTCTCTCTGTCTCTCTCTCTCTTTCTCCCCCCTCTCTTTCTGCCTGTTTGACTTCTAGGAAGGGCATATAGTATTGATAGGGTTTGTTTTACCCACTCTCCCTTCTTGCTGTCTCTTTTGTTATTTTATTCATGTCTCTGAGCAAGACAGAGCCCTGAAATGTTCAGCCCTCCTCCGCACCTCCTCCTCCTCACTCTGCCTTTCTCTGCTCGCTGCCTTCTCTTCCTCTCTCTATGGTACAAACTTCCCACACAGAACAAACACTTTTTTTCCTGTTTTCACTTTCCTGCCCCTTGTCTTTCTCAGAGCACTTTCATACCCTTTCTCCAAAGTAAACCTCCCCCTCTTCCCCATCCTCTCTCCTTCATGAACTCTTGTGCTGTCTGTTGACTGCAGCCTGACTCCACTGCGCCCTTAACCACATGCTAATGCCCCTTCCATGTCAGCTGCGACCGTTTTAGCCCTGCTGTATGAAGCCCCGCCGCCTGCCAACATGTACCGCCGCTGATTCTCCGAGTGAGCCCGCTATTATCATACTCAAGGACAGGAGACAAAGCCAGCAGGGATGACTCCAGACAACAGGAAATAATGTCAAACAATACTGTGGGACTCCACACTGGAGAGCGAGGAGGGAGCAAAGGCACATAGAAAGCTGTCAGGATAAAGTAGGCTAAGCATGAGTCATGGTGTCAGAAAAGAGAGAGAGAGGGAGATAAAAAAAAACCTGAGTGTCATTGGAATTTGTCCTTTTCAGGAAATGTATAATGCTGTTGTCAGCAGGTTGCTAGTAATCGCATTGCCATCAAGGAAGGATATCCAATCAAAGTGTGAAAAGACCGGCTACAGCAGGTAATGAAATAAACGGCTAACTTCACTAAGCATTAGGCCCCTGTCAAAGCCTCGCGAACCCCTGCAGCTCTCTCTGTCTCTCCCTCTGTCTCTCAGTTTCCCTTGAGCTTTATGTGCTGGGGAGACTGAGTTCTGCATTCTGAGCCTGGGATCAAAGTCGTTGGTGTGAAGGCTCTGTCTCAGTACACGAACAAGAACATCCTTCCCCTTCTGCATGAAATGAAATGGAAAGAATGAGCCTGTGTCATACGACATTACGCTATGATGCTTTGCTAAGCGCACCTAGAGGACAGCTGAAGAGCTGAAGAATTCGCAACGAAAACCGCCGCAGCTCCATCAATAAACCCATCCTGTATCAACAATGCATGTTGCCATAGCAACTGCAGCAAGGCTGAATTGACTCGAGTCTTTTGACACAGCAGAGGTCAAAGCTCTTGTGTCTCCTCCTCATTAACAATGGCAACAGTTCAATTAACACTCAAAATGCACTGGACATGGAAGACCAAATAGTGCACTCATCACTGCAGGTCATGAACCACTACGATAAAACAAATGTGACAGTATGAGCCAATGTAACTTTGCAATTTTTAGCTGTTTGCAATACGTACACATAAACATTTTTACAGGCAATTAGACAGCCTTGCTTTTTACGATAAGTATTAAAAACACAAGGGTGTAATGATACACACGTTTGATGATATAATACATTTTGTGGCACCTCAATATGATTAAACGGCTGATTTTATCATTCGAACTAACATAATAACACCATTATCCGTTCCGGCTCCCTCACTAACCTTCTCCTGGTATTGCCTTCGTGAGGAGTCCAGTGATTGAATGAGGGCGGTGGCGTGACCCACAAACATGGCATAGCAGGTGGCACCTACGATCATGCTGAGGATGGTCAGCCAAACGTCCGTCATGCCCACGGGTGGGTACATGCCATAGCCAATACACAGCATGTGGCTCATAGCCTTAAACAGAGCATAGGAGTACTGCTGACCCCATGTATCATTCTGCAGAGGAGGAAAGAGAGAAAGGGAGAGTTAAAAGATAATGCGGGGGAGTAAAAGAGTGTGAGAGGTGGAGGAGAGAAATACACAGAAGGGAAAGAACACGAATCATTATTAAATGCACACCATTTTGAATATGAAAGGCAACAGAAAAATACAAATAGAAATTGATTGTTACGCACCCCTGGTGGCCAGCAGGGGTTGCAGGGTGTTTTTTGTTTTGGGTGTGTATTTTCACTGGGGACTTTTACGTTAGATTATGTTCAGCTGTGTTTATTTT
>JBBPCY010000130.1:11973428-11983766 GCA_037974405.1 Brachyalestes nurse
GTAGTTTAGGTTAAGTGATTGTCTTGGGTGACCGGGTCTTTGTTTAGTGTTTTGTGTATTTAAGTTTAGTTGGACCGACCTTAGTGGTCGGTCAACCGTTCACTTTACGTTATGTTGTTGACGAAAATGCATGGAAAATGAGTCTCCTGGTGCTTTTTTGCTCACCCAGAGGTCACAGCCTGGGCCAGCCATCGTGACATTGATAAAGTGGAGAAAGAAAGAATGGTGGTGAAGCATAAAAAAGAAAAAGGAAGAACAGTGATGAAGCATGAGAAAGAAAGAAAGAAAGAAAGAAAGAAAGAAAGAAAGAAAGAAAGAAAGAAAAAAGAAACAACAAATAATGAATGGTGATTAAGCAGATAGATAGTTTGATAGATAGACAGAGAGCTACACAGAGAGAGAGAGAGAGATTGAGAGACTTCTTTGCTGACAGGTCTGCAGAAGAAATGTAACGCAAGAATATCATGTCTTCACTGACAGCAGAGGGAGGCATTACATGTGCTTCAAGTGCATTGGGATGTCACTTTGATAAGGATGATATCCAGGAGGAAAGGGAAAGGAAGCCAAATAGGTGGAAATGTAGGATTTTCTGGGTGTTGGACAATGGCTCCAGCAAATGTGGGAGTTGGGGGCAAAGTTCTCTTGAACAAAGATAAGATTGACTGAGAGAGGGCTGATGAACAGGGAGAAGATGTGGCGATGGTGTGTTGCAAAAACTTTGTCACATCAAATGCACAGTGAAAAAGAAAGTATTCAAGAAGCAGATAGGAGGGAGGCTTTGGGTGTGGTTTCCCTCCCAAACGTCAGTTATTTACTTTTTATATACTTTTTATATATCAGTTACTTTTTAAAGTGCATGCTGCTCTGCAGCGGATTGGGTGTATATTTCATTGACAAATGGACCAGTAGAAATATCAGAAAGGAAGTTACATTAACTGTTTTTTCGTTCTCTGAATTTGAACCCATTTCAAAAAAAGTTGGGACAGAGGAAACAAAATCTAAAAAAAACACCTGATGGTACATCCCACAACTAATTAAGTTGACTGGCAATAAGTCAGTAAAATGACAGGGTTTAAAAAAGAGCATCCCAGAAAGGCAATGTTTCTCAGAGACAAAGATGAGAAGGGGCTCACCACTCTGTGAAAGGGTGCACGGAAAATAAGTGCAATTTAAGAATAAAATTCCTCATAACAACATTTAAAAGATTTAATGATCTATAGTACATATCTCAACATTTAATAATCTATAGTATATCTTAAAAGCATTCTGAGACCTCTGGGCTAAAGAGGAGAGGGACAACCAGGCTTGGATGAGTTTGACAGAACTTGACAGGCCCCCACAGAGCC
Source organism: Brachyalestes nurse (assembly GCA_037974405.1). Classification (NCBI taxonomy): domain Eukaryota; kingdom Metazoa; phylum Chordata; class Actinopteri; order Characiformes; family Alestidae; genus Brachyalestes; species Brachyalestes nurse. The sequence continues at coordinate 11,974,775 of JBBPCY010000130.1, forward strand.
TCGACCTCAACCCATTCCAACACTTTTGGGGTGAACTGGAACAGAGATTGTGAGCCAGACCCTCTCCTCCAATATCAGTGCCTGACCTCATAAATGCTCTACAGAATGAATGGACACAAATTACCTTTATGGCATTTATCAGATGCTTTTATCCAAAAAGCAAAATTAAAGTCCCTGTTGGTGTAATAGTCAAGCATCCCAATACTTTTGCCCATATTGTGTAGCTCAGTAATATAGGAGCCCAGGTTCTAGACTTGCAGTCCAGACCTGTCACCCACTGAAAACATTTGACGCATTAAAACTAAAAAATATAACAAAGAAGACCCTGAACTGTTGAGCAATTTAAATCCTGAATCAGGCAAGAATAAGACAACATTTCCCTTTCAAAACTTCAGCAATTGGTCTTATTAGTTCCCACACATTTACAGAGTGGATGCAACACAGTGATGCAACACAGTGGTAAACATTCCACTGTTTCACCTTTTTTTAAAATGAATTGCTGGCATCAAATTCAAAATGAGTAAATATTCCCCCCAAAAACTAACATTTCTGAGTTTCAACATTTGACATGTTGTTCTTACACTACTTTTGGTTAAATGTGGGTTTATATGACTTGGTTTTTTTTTCATTTATGTTAAACAGCGTCCCATTTTTTTGTAAATGAGGTTGTATATGCATATTTGGAATAAGTTAAACATTCACGTACTGAAACTTCGTTTGAGATGTTTAGCCAAATTTAAGGGTCTTTTTCTTCTTCTCAGAAGTTCTATTTAGTCGGCATGTGTTTGATGGTTATTATACTCTTTATGACCAGGAAGACATTGAACCAGGGCAGAGAAAGCATTGTGAAGCTTTTTAGCCTGAAGTGAAACTGTCTCTTAAGATGATCCTTGGTTCCTACTTACCACCATTTTGTTTTTAGAAACCCAGCAGTCGGAGGGGAAGTCCTGCAGCATAGGCACGAGGAACTGCAGGCAGCCGTCCCAGTGGCACAGCAGTAGCATCATGCCAATCAGGTTTACTATACGCACCATAGCGCTGGCCAGGTCATAGGTCATGTGGAAAATCTAAAGAAACGGAAGAATGGGGATAGAGATGGCGATTGTGATGGCAGAGCTGCTGCATGCTGTGGGTCACATTTAAGGCTTAATACAAGCTCAGTTCTGGGCCATGCCGCTCTTAAGCTGGTTTAGGCTAGGGAAATACTCGTAGATGTGACGTGTTACATAATGTACTGTATAGCTTTTCTGCTAATGTTACTAATGGTCTGTTGGAGATCAGTGACACAGGAAAAAAGATCGCCTAGATACATGACGTTTAACGCAATCCACACAGACAGTGATGTATCACCCTCTCTCTCTTGCATAGATTTCCTTTACTTCATGAGCTGATAGGGTTGATTGATCTGGACAATTAAAATGTCAAAGTGCACGCGTTTAACAATGGTGAGGTGCTGAGATGGGGGCTGGGACAGCGAGGGTTGGTTTTGTAAAGCTTTTTGCACCTTCGTTAAGAACCTAGCATAATCTTTTTACAAAGCCTAAGTTACACATAAGAGGAGCTACTTACTTTTTTAAAGGTCAATATAGCATTGATTTAGTGTTCATACAGTACAGTACAAAACAGCTCTAAAGACATACAGATCCAGAGCCTTGTTGCTAACATAAAAGGACACTTTTGTATGGCATTTATATAAAAAGGTGCAGATTCTCCCTTAAACATTTTCCTATATTTCCTTTAAGCCTGTCAAACAAATTTAGTTTACACACACTTTAATAAAACACTAATAAAATTTGCACTCTGCCTTTCAAACAATGATAGACAATGGCACTGGTCACTTAACCACCTGAAATAAAATACTGCACAAAACAAGTGTATTTAGTCTTATGATGCTAGTTTTGATTAGGTGCCATAATTAGGAATAAACATGGGCTGAAAGCTCTGCATCTCCATAGCAGTAAAATGACACTGTGTATTAAACAATGATGGTGGCCAGACTAATCTGCAGTACTACTAAAAGAAAACATTTTATAGCAGCGTGCACTTATTTCATTTGTTTAAAGGAATTCAAGTATGGCTCTACGGACAGAAATCAGATTTTTGGTCCCATCAGTCACTTCTTAAGAACCATCAGTCAACAGAAGTCTTTTTTTCAAATATGCCAATTAGCATCCACCAGCATCTAACTGTATTTTGTAAAAGTTAGGAATTTTAATGAATGGTTAGTTTGACCACATTTCTGCAGCCACATGTCAGTTGCACATCTTCAGCTAAAGCTGTTTTATGCGACACACAGTTAATGAGCAAGCCAAAGCAACATTGGCAAAGAAAAACATGACTCAAAAATGGGGGACCCACAGGATCTGATTTTTTTTCCTTTTTTCTTGTTAGCATCGTTATTAAAATAAAACGCCAAGTTTGTTCTACTAGTGTTCAAACGTATGTGGCAGCAGCACCTACCTCCTCCCACTGATGAATGTATCTGATTAGGCGGGACAGCCGCAGCAGTCTGAGCAAACTGAGTATTTTAGTAAAGCGGACTATCCTCAGAGCTCGGGCAGTCTTGTAGAAGTCCGAGTCAATCCGTGTCTCAACAATAAGGAAGATATAATCCACAGGGATGGAGGAGAGGAAGTCCACAGCAAACCAGCTCCGCAGGTATCTCACCTTTATCAGCTGAGGGTCCAGAATAATCTCTGTACTGTCCTCTTTCACAATACCAGTCCGGAAGTTCAGGACCAGGTCCACTAGGAAAAAGGTGTCAGAGACCACGTTAAAGACGATCCAGGCTGGAGTGTGCTCGTCCTTGAAGAAGGTGATGCCCACAGGGATGATGATCAGATTTCCCACCATCAAGAGCAGCATTATCAGGTCCCAGTAGAACCTGGACAGGACAAAATAAGGAGACGATTTATGGTAGCAGGTTCAAATCTCAACTCAACTCTCCACTGGGAATGAAACACCACACTGTCAGGCTGAAAATGTGAAGCAGTGGTTTTCTTTCTTTAAAACATTTTAAATGGCCTGTATCAGGGACCTGAATATTTTCTTGCTTTTTTTAAGTGTTTGCTTGAAGATGTAAGCAATGAAAGTTTTAAAGTCTCAATTTCTCAATTTATATAAGGAAACTAAGCTTCAAAAACAGCCTGTTTAGAATTCAATGTTTTTTATGTCTCACTGACATATTTGTGCCTATTTAAGCTACAGCTGTCCACCCATTCACGCTCATTTCTCACAATTATTACACAGTAGCTTGATCATTGTCCAGTTAATTTTTTTCACTATGTTATGTTTTTGTCTCAACAAACATAGAATTATTTCTGTGACAAGGCAATTTACAATTATCAGTCTTAAAGATGCAGTAACAAAACAGACAGATTAATTGTAAGGAATATATACATTCAAAATGAGCATGTAAAAACCAAACTGACTTTTTGGTACATACGCATGTATGTATCTTAAAGGAAAAAACTAAATGTGGGATATGTGCTCTTTAAAGTGCTTTTGGAATTACTTATATTACTAAGCAGCCCAAAAGGAGAAAGTATGAGACAATAATTATGAATATGACACAGTCGTGCTTAAAAATACTAATCATAAACTGTTCTCTGAAATGCTCCAGGGGGCCAGACAGTGTCTGAAGGCAGCTTGGTCATTTTTTTTCTCTATCATTTGCAGTAAATCCTCTCCTCAGTAACAGCATGTACAGGGCATATGTAAATGAAAGACATTTAAGCCGACCAGGAGACCTCAGGCAAGCCTGCCGTTTCATCATTAAAAGATCTGCTGCTGGGTGAAACATTTACAAGAAAGACAGTGTAATTGCTGTTCCCCAGCATTAATTACCTCACTGGCCTTGACAGGCCTCCAAGATTTTAAGCTCTTTTGGTTTCCTCAGCTCATGACTCATACAAAGTGATAAACATCCTGATACTTTGACATTTCATGTCTCTTTTTCCCTCCCCCTTGTTTAGTGGCCTCTAATGTACTTTTAGCAGTTAGAAAATAACCCAATTGCAGCTCAGGACCAGAGAGAGGAGCGCAATTTTTTTTGGTGCACGGTGTTGAAATCCTTAATTACTCTTGCTCATTTCTATCTTGGGAGAACATGCTGATTTTCTTTTCGGCCGATATGTGTGAATAATAAATTCTAGTCCTGTGCTCTGTTGTAATTAAACAGGCTTCGATCACATCCAGGGTTTGATATGTCTCATAGATTAGTATGGATTGCACTGAGAGAAAGGGATGCCCAGCCATTTGAAACAATCTGTTGGGGATTATCAGTCCATCCCAATCAAAATGATAAAATCCTATTAGAGATTTATCAGACAAGTGGTTAATAAAAACAAGATGCAAAACCCCAAATGTTCTAAATGCCCCTGATATTTCTGAGTAAATTTTGGAAGAAAAAAAAAGCTAGTGGAAATAGCAAACATTCAGAAATATGTGGTCCAAGCTGTATTTACACCATAAGAAATCCTACTGTAATTATACTGGGACTTGTATTTAACATTAATGTTCAGCTGGTGGGGGAAATCTGCGTATGACGGAAAGCTCTTATGAAATCCACATATGCATCCATCAACACAGCCAGCTGTTTCCATACTGTTACTAATGTTCTCCATTAAATAACACTATACCACTTTCCAAACATTTCTCTCCACTGAAGCTGAGTTCTTTCAGCATTGCTTGACTCAAGCTCTGGAGGAGATTACCCAAGAACAAACCATCTATACAAAGTGTCAGTAAAGCTGTCAGCTTATTCTCAGTTTTCAGATTATAAAGGATTTGCCATTGACATTTGCCCTCTGGCAGATGCTACAGTGGTCGGAACAGCCAGCAGAAAGAGCACAAGTGAAACTGTAATTGCGCAGAAACTATTTAAAAGGAATAACTGTACATAACATGTTGCTTGAGCAAGCATGAGCAAACATTTCTTTTCATGCTAACAGGTGGACAGAGAACATTATAAAATAATCCCTTGTTCATTTTGTGGCATTTTGTCAAAGCAGTGCTGAATAAGCAATGCTATTCTGTCCTTAAATTGTAGCCTGTGACTGGGCTTGGGCCAACAGAAAATCATGATAATTACCTTTATGGCACAATGCTGCTATCATGATATTGTATTAACAAGAAATACCACATGTAAAAGTTTTAGACATTTTTACTAGCAAGATTGTGGTGGTGGTGAACTTCCCTGAGGGCTCTTTGTATAACGACACAGAAGTCTTCATTCATTTCTGTAATCCTGTTTTTATTGTGCTGTGACAGTCTTAATGAGCATCATGTGCTGGTTTCCTCTAGTCTTTTTTTTCCCAGACAGCACACTGTGTACGAAAGTGTAACACTGCAACCCTTACCTGGGCTGTGAAAGGGCTCAGACCAATAACTCACTTAAACAGCTGCACAAACATCAAACAAAGCATGGGGTCACAATGTGAAGGCACAGTGAGAGCCTGTGAAACCGAAACCACTGCACGTATCTAAACAAATATAAAACAGAATGCAGTGATAGCCTTTGTCCATCATAATTTTGTCCGTATGCTGAATATCATGGCATCACCTTATTATTAAATATCAGCACATATCTACTCAGCAATCTATATTTCTGTGGGCTTATGGGGGAATCAGAGATTTTACAGGTAACCTTCATTCAGTTACAATATAGTTAGAGGAGTTAGCATAACCACATCCAGTCCTCTTATGGTGAAGTGTGTATAGCTTATTTTGTGTGCAAGAAGTCGGCGGTTTTGCGCCGTATACATTTAATTAAAAAAAATATCAACTAGACTATATTATTACTTTCTGTTTCATATAACTGTGGCAATATCTTCAGGATTCTGATTTAATAGACAGTAAACTGATATACCATATAGAGTAGCTGACAACTTTCACCTCACATTTTTAATTCAAGCTATAAAGTTGAAAAAGGAAACACAGTAGTTTCTTTGTGACGAGTACTAAAACATGTCATGAGAAAACAAGCAAGCAAATGCACTACAGTTACAAAACTTTCAACAGTTTCTACAGAGCTTGTGTCACATATCTTACTCTCTACCCTATAGTCAATATAAAGGGGACGATCAAATGTACAGTATATTTAAATTCTGCGGTGAAATACTGTAGGTAACCTGAGGACTTAAGAAGCATCACTGCAGCTCAATATGCACTTAATATCTACACATTCTCTACAGAGATACCGGCATTCAGTTCTCAGTTCAGTGACACACATAACATATACAAAGCTGCACAAAACTACACAAACGCAGTAGACATTAATTTATACTGTGTTTTTTTCCGAACACACACTGTAACTGGTTGAATAGTATCCTGACAGTGTAAAACATTATCAGCCTAATGTATATGTGACAGAGGGATGATTTTTCACCATATCTGTATCATTGCTAATATATAACTAGTATGTCTAAGTTTGTTAATATCAAGATCCTAGTGGTGCACATTCCTTTCACAGGGTTTAATACTGCTTTGAGCAGCTTTACTTAAACACCTGAAGCAGTTGGAGCTGGCATAAACTTTTTAATTTTAAGTGGCAAATACAGAGAATCTGACTCTGAATATTACATTAGCCGTCTACTAATCTGTCCAGACTAGACACAACATAATCTTTTTTTTTTTATACTACATATGCATGTTTAATAGCAAACATATACTTTTCTTCATATACATTCACTTAATTTGACTTCATATCAGTGGTGTCAATTTTGTGGTAATATTCTATAACATGATAAATTATTAACATATTTTTTAAATGCTTATTTTCCTTCAAACCATTCAAACCATCTGTAGTCCCAGCCTGAACTCCAGCTGCACACACGCACTGGCTGGAACATCTAGTCACTGCTGCTCTCAATAAATGGATGATTCAGGGTTTATTATATGCTCACTTACTCTGCAGATTGTTACTCAATTATTGACAGCAACAAATACATCCTGAAAAAGCTTGTATTATGTGCTTATCTAACTCTAACAGAATGCATGGCATGGGAAAGACAAATCTCTATTTACGGTTAAACTTGAGCAACTAAGACAAATGCAATAATCTCAATGACTACAAAAGCTAGTATGTGTGAGTGTGTGTGTGTATGTGTGTGTGTGTGTGTGTGTGAGTGTGTGTGTGTGTTAGGGCTGATAAAGCAGCAGTAAGTGTGTACATTAGACTGGCACAGCTGTAGCTCCGTCTCTCACTGTGTGCTGCTCAATGGGCCTTGGCCTGTAAGCTGAGGGCACACTGGTGGTGGAGTTTTGTCTTTGCAGCCATGAGCTCTTTAAGCTGCTGGTCCACAGGGAATGAGGGATAGAGGGCAGTAGTGCCAGCAGTGGAGATTCCCTTTCAGAACTGTGTGAGATACAGTATCAGTATGCTAAAGATTAGCATTAGAAGCTACACAATATATCAAAAAGTAGACACCTGTTAATCCAGTAGTCCTTCTGAAAGTCAAGTCAAGTAGGTTTTATAGTCATTTCTACCATATACACACAGTACACAGTGAAACGAAACAACGTGCCTCCAGGACCATGGTGCAACACAATAGCAGAACAGAACAGAACCCAAGACCACAATAGCAGAAAGGAAAAAGAGCTGTCAGGATCAACAATACAACTAGATAAGACAAGACAACATTCAGTTCAACTGACAACAGCTACAGTGAAGATGAATACAGTATTTTGACAAGTACTTAGCAGCAGAGAGTTGTGTGTAAAGATGCAGACCAGAAGTTATGGATAAGTAGATAAACACACTCCAGCCCATCCCAAACTATAGAACTGCATATAATGTAGTTCCAGTGCTCCACAGCCCAATGCTGGGCTTTAGACATCACTAGCATTGAGCAGACTAACCATAGGTCCCTGGGCGGCTCTCTGGAGTATCTCACTCTACTGCTCGCTATTTCTGTGGACACTATACAAGCAATGAGTGCACCTTAAAGCTGAAATGTCTGGATACTCTTGGGCATGTAGTGTATTTGGGAACCTTGGACATGAAGTCAAGGTGACAAGGATGGTGTGATGGGATTTTTGAGGATTTCTGAATTGTTAGGTCTTCCTACGTTAGCTCAGAGAAAATAGAGTAGGTTGACACAGCAGTTATAAGGCAAAGATCCCCAACCACACACACACACACACACACACACACACACACACATACACATCATGCCTACAGGCACACATATGCTCACACAGTCAGAAGTCTGTTTAGATGTCTCTACCAAGGACTATGGGCTGGTTCCAAACATTTCTTGTTTTTTATATTCTATGTACTAAAAACAAATTTTCACATGACCATTTTCAAAAGCCTTTTCACGTTTAAAAATCCCACAGGCCGTGTTTGCTATTGTGTCTTTAAGACTGATCTACAGAATGTAAATTACCTGATCTACCTGGTCTGATTCACTCACCCTGTCACGTATGGAATGTGGGATAAACTGTCTGGCTCTCAGAATAAACTAAACATCAACCACTTCTGTCAAATGTCTGGAACTTTTGGAAGGTTGCAATGATATACTTTATTCCCATCAGCACACTGTGTTATCATTTTCTCCACAATATGCAAGTCTCCTACAATGCTCCATATAACTTATAACACAAATGAATGGACAGCTATGTCCATGGTTGTGACATCACAATCTGGGTGGGTAATATGGTATTTTATTGCTGTCATGACACACTAGTTGGCTTTCTGAGCCTGTTTTGGATATTGTCATGCCAGCGCCATATTTCATTACAAGGAAGTATAATTAGTCATAAATTAGTGATTTAGTGCAGCACAGGGATATGTTTGAAAATAAATACCCTGTTTGTCATTTTGTCTGTGTCAAAATATTGTGATACGTATTGTGTATCTTTAAGAAGTCTTGATTAAAACAAAAGGGGTTTCCGTTTCCGTACGTGCACTGCATGCACTGCAAAAACTCCTGATCTAACCAAGACTTGCAATCTTATTTTTAGCCTAAAAAGTCTTCTTTATCTTATT
>JBBPCY010000130.1:11983866-12031936 GCA_037974405.1 Brachyalestes nurse
TTATCTACCTCTAACAGAATGCATGGCATGGGCCAGACAAATCTCTATTTACGGTTAAACTTGCGCAACTAAGACAACTGCAATAATCTCAATGACTACAAAAGCTAGTATGTAGTAACATTGCAATGTATATACATATATATATATATATATATATGTGTGTGTGTGTGTGTGTGTGTGTGTGTGTGTGTGTGGGTGTATACATTCTTTGATTTATTTTGCTGATGTCATAAAAATCTTGTCATAAAAAAAACAGTGACTTTAAGTCAGAAGAGAAACCTATTTTAAATATTTTTTTTCAAGTAATTTTCAACCATTTATAAAGAAATCTATACAATCCAGTTAAAATAGATTAAATACAGGCCACTGAAGAATGATTCCAAAATAACCACCTGGGCCGAACAACAGAGATACAGTGATGTAAACTCTTGATTTATACTATTTTATTACTGGCCGTCCGCATTAAGAATGTCAAACAAGGCTATATGATGGGGAAAAAACTAGTACAAACTCTAGAACATGACTACAGCTCAGGCAAACTAAAGCCTTTGCGATAATCAGCTTTCTATTGTTCATCTGCCAAAAATGCACTCTCATTCTCCATCTCTATCTGTTACTGCTAAGCATTTTATGGGTCCTAATTGTCTTTGCCAATCCCCATTCCAGTGCTTGTGATGAGCTCTCTCGGGAAAGTGTGTCATCTCTGGTTGCCAGCATCAGTCATCATCTCTGTCACCCAGATGTTTAGTGCGCAGCTGGAATCAAACCGCCTGCATACGCAGCCTACATTTACATGCCACATACTCCAGTCTCTTTACTCTGCCAACAACCCACGATCACTGCAGGTAATGAAATCAGTAAATAGATGTCTCTGCAAAAGCACATCTATCCCACTCCACATGGTGAGAAGGAAAGGTCACAGAGCATGAGAGGAAGAGAATGGGGATTGGAAATGAAAATCAGTGAAGATGCAGGGCAGTGATGTCACAGACATTTTAAATGTAAAAAACTAGATCATAACAGTACCACTTTGATTACTTACATTAGATATCAGCCAGATCAATTCTGTTTATTAATTATGGTCGTTATGAAACAGTAACAGTGCAATTTTCTGCACGTTTTAGAAGAATATAATCCTAACAAAGACTGGTGATGCATGGGAATCCTCAGTAGGGTACATTAACTTCTATAGTTTCATTTATTTACTTTTATTTACCACAAGAATGAGCACTAGGTGATCCCTTGTGTTCAGATATTGGGATCAATATCAGGAGTCAAAAACTCAGATCAGTGCATTCCTGCTCAACTTTATAGCAATTGTCCGTATAAAAGGTTTGTACAGTAACTTGCTCTTTAGGTCCTAAGGTTGGAAGAAAAGTCCCCATTACACACAACAGTGAGACTGAAACAAGCATGGGAGAAAAAAGGCTGTAATATTCTCTCATTACTGGCACATCAATCACACACAGTATATTAGTGCAGCGTGAATGAGATTGAATTCACCCCGTTTGAATTCAACTTCACTGTTACCGTCAGCATAATCCTGAATCTTATGCTCAAAGTGATATCCAAACAAACAATGAAGCGATCACTCATAAACAGTGCATTAATGACAGCATCACAAGTGGTGCGGCCTATTTTAGACCCTGCATCACAACCGTGCCAAGGCCATGTGGTCCATTTCAATCACCCCACTGTTACTATTGCCCCTTCTATCCCTGTCTCCTCATCCACACCGGGAGAGATCCATTAAATAAATTGTGTTGTTATAATCTCCTCTGATGTTGGCTCCTAATAACCCCGTGGTTATGTTAACCCATTTTGATTACCCCATTTCCAGGCCCCATAACCCATGACAAGCACTGCTAGCCTGCTAGTCTTTTAGAAGTCATAGAGAGCCATACTCATCTCACACAAGTGTGAAAAGAGGAATGGGGAATTTTCCTTTATATCTGCACCAATTTCAGTTGATTGGTACCTAGTGGTGCAGAGCTCATTCAAAGCATATTTTCTCACCAAACTATCCTTCTTGGCCCACAACAGCCAATCTATTGTCAGTATATAATGTATGAGGTTTTCAAAGCGCATTCAGCTTATATAAACACTTCCATTCGGTTCAAAAGTGTTTAAAGAAACGGATGATCCAATCCAGTGCTCTGCTCTTCCATTATCGGTCTGCTGAAGAGTGACAAGCATGGATATTGTCCCAAATCATTTTTAGCATGTATTTTTTTTTATTTACACAAAAACACCTCAATGGATTTATGTTGTAAATAACCTTTTCTATAGTAAACCCTTAAAATGGATGGAAGATGTATTTAATGAGTTCTGTATGTACTATCCCCCCAACACACACACAGAACTAATTAGAAGATGAGTTTAGATCTATATGTTAATGAGTTATTTCCAACAAAATCCTCAACATAATAAATGACATAATATCCCTCATACTTGAATGGAAGATGTGTTTCGGCCTATATTGCTAATCAGCAAATTAATATAGAAAACACTGGAAGGTGTGTTTACTTTTAAATAGCTGATTTATATACAAACCTTTAGAACTGAATAGGATGTGCCTTGGCCCTGTACTTTTAAACACCCAAAGGTATACAGTACTGTAAAATCCCTTAGAAATAAACAAAAAATATAAAATATATTTTAATTAGCTACTTTAAATCCTTAGAACTTGAACAGAATGAGAAAGTAGGCTTATAGTATTAAATGAAGTTAACTCTCTTAGAACTAAATGAAAGATGTGTTTAGGAATATATTTTAATAAGCTAATTTATCCCATAGAACTGAATGTCTAATAGACTATATACTAGACTAAAAATGCTTAGTTAACAAATCAACCCTGGAGTGAATGGCGCTCGACTCAGTGTATGGGCTCAAGGAACAGACATTCAGAAGAGAGTGACCTGAAATCACTGTAGGGGTGGATGATCCAGAAGCCGGCTGACTTGACCCTCTCCTGCTCTCTCTCCACGGCCTTCTCGCTGCCAAACATGCGCAAGGAGAACTTGTTGACCCCGGGCTGCAGCATGGCCCCCAGCTGCCTGTGCATGAAGCCAGCCTGGTACAGTCTCTCCTCATCTATCTGTTCGCTACTCTCCAACTTCACCAAACTGGGTGATCTCTGCCTCCCCCTGTCCCTGTCCCTCTCCTCCTCCACCTCCACCACCACCTCTTCCTCCTCATCCCTCCCCCTCTTCCTCTCCCTTTGCCTCCTCTCCTCCTCCTCCTCCTCTTCCTCCTCCTCAGGACTGGCCTCCTCCTCGCCTAAGAGCCGCTTCTGCTCTGCTGCTGCGTCTGCCTCTGGTATGTTGCTGCTGCCCCTGAACCTCCGGCAGTCTCCATTGGCCCTACTGAACGCTCTGCTGCCCACGTCCGTCTCAGCCTCGCCTCCTCCCCCGCCTCCTCCTCCTCTCTCACCTCCTGCCCTTTCTCTCTCTCCGCTGCTGCCGGTCGGGGAGGCGGGGGGCAACAGCTGCTTCATCCTAACGCTCTTCCTGCGCGCGTCCTGCTCGCCCTCCTCCGCCGCGTCCCCGTGGCTGTACAGGCGCTTGCGCATGGACGCGTGCAGCCTCTCCATGTCGATCAAGGACTGGAAGATGAATGGAATAAAAAAAGACAGAAAGAGAGAAAGAGCGAGAGCGACAGATAACTTCTTCTTTCTTTTCTTCTTCTTCTTCTAAGTCTTCTTAAGCCTCAGATCTCATCAGCATCTTGGAGAGAAGCTGTAAAGCAGCGCGTGCCGTCCATCTCGCCACGGGTGGAGAGAGAGAGAGGGGGAGCAGAAGAATGAATAGAGGAGCAGCGTCGAGATGATGCTGGAAAACGGATGGAGGAACGATGTGACGATGCAGCAGCCAAAAAAAACCCAAAACACGCACGCACGCACACACACAACAAATCTCAGGGCAGCTCTGGCACACGATACGAAAATTAAAGCTCCGAAAAACAGCAATCAGGGCGAAGCGAGCTCGCCAGCCACACGCAGCGCCTAATCCAGGGGGTCCCGCAGCTTTTTTTCGTGGCGGAGAGAACGAGTGAATGAAGAGGAGGCAGACGGAGCGCGCGCGCGGTGGCACAGCAAATAAGCTCGAAGCACCTAAACCAACGCTGGTGGAGGGGAGGGGACGGGAGGAGAGGAGAGGGGAGGGGAGGGGGAGGGATGGGATAGGGGGGAGGCGGTTGTGGTGTTGCAAAAAAAAAACGACAAAGGCTCGCGTCTGGCCAGTTGATGCTGCTGATGTGTTCAAAGCCAGATGGGATATTTTGCATGGGAACGCATTCCAGCGTGCCAGTAACATGATTCAGAGCTGGAGACGTTCATCAGGTGATCTCAGGGAGGATGACTCGGGCTGAAGAGTATCTGGAGCGCGTCTTAAAGCTGAGACTGACACGAGCGAGCGAGAGAGCGTGTCCTTGAATACGACGCGTGTTCACTAAGCAGTGAGGAGGGTCAGGATAGGGCTAAATTATGGAAGAATGGAACAGAGCAGTGCTGCAAATGTCCTGTCTGTGCATGGATGCTGCTGTAGGACAAAGATGATCGAGATCTCGTGTTCACAGACTATGGTGTCAAAACAGAAGCAAACGATAGAAAAGGTAATTAGAGAAGAACCAATGTTTCCGAGCTCAGGATTCTTTTACTGTCACACAGTGTTTGGAATTCAGGCAGCAGTGTGTATGTAAATGTCAATCCCTGTTCTATCCTGCACACATGTCCACCCTGTTATGAGTTATTGAGTTGAATCAGGTGTGTTGGATGTGCATAGTGTGTGGTAGCCATGAATGGAAACTTTAACTATAGATCCACAATAAACAATAAATTCAGTTAATAAGGTGCAAATGCAAGCGATAGATTCAACTCAGGAAAAGGTTATACCTTATGTCCTTTTTCCAGCTCTCACTTGTGGGTTTCAGTAGTAGCAACATCAGAACAGCCCATTCAAGCCAAGATGAAGTTAGGGGTTTTATTTTTTTCTGTATAAATGAGAGGCTTCCTTCTTTATTATTGACAAAAAAGCCACTCCAGCAAATATTGATGCAACACTGCATGAACAAACTTCTTCCTATTCTTCCTATTAGCAATATGTTAGTATAACATTACATAATGTAGTTGTGTTGTGACCTCGAAAACTGGGAGGCAGTTTAACCCGTCAGATGGCGAGGTCATGGTATCAAGTGCTTTAACAAGGTTATAGGACGACAGACACCAAAAGAAGGACGCCTATATAATCTGCATTATACAAAATCTGTGGCCTTTAAAGCACAACGTACATATGAGCCGGAAGTACAGCCTGTCCTGTAATGTCTGTTCAGAGGGGAAATTGGTTGTTGGTTGTCTTCTTAAAGATTTTTTTTTCTTTTGAGTGTGTGTGTGTGTGTGTAAGTGAAGCTGTAAGCAGATGAGTGAATAATACTACATATACTCTGTATAATAATACTACATAAAATGGCAGTTTACTTTCTTTCCTGACATAAGCATGTTTAATTTCATTGAAGAGAACGTAGTATAGTGCTCAACTCAGTCATCTATTACTGAACCAGCACTTATTAAATACCCTTTAAAATGCTCAGTGCATATTCATCAGATATTTATGACTTTTCTTCCTGCTGAAACTATCTGTGCCCCAAAACTAACCATGTATTTATATGTATATATAACAACACCACAAATAGTTTAAATGAAAATATCTTGGAATATTCATGATATATTGCAGGCCCTGCAGGTCGTTTTGGTGCAATAGCAGAAGAAACCAGTTATTTGAGTAATTTTACTGTTGGCCAGCAATGCCCCCTTCTGGTATTCAGAAACAACTGCTATTGGACTCTCACTGGCTGCTTCTGCATCTGTAAATAAAGGAGCATCAGGGCCTGTGTTGCGTTGAACTGATTCAAGACCCTGAACTGACTCAATACTCCCATGTCGAACACAGTTAGGGATCTTACAGGTACATTGTGTGACTTGTTTGTACAGCCTGTGTGACGACTGCATTACATTTCTGGGTGATTATCTTTTTAAGCAATCAAAGGAGAATAAGAAAAAAAGAGAACACAGAGACAGAATGATCACTTTGGGATTTTTAATTGTTAAAAATGAAACGGATGTGCCTTATGACCGTTTTTCAGTCCTGCACAGTTAGACCCCTGCACTGGTAGGGAACTCATGCAGATGTAGTAGTGCAGCGTGTGTCTAGACATTGTTAGGAGTCATTCATTCATGGTTTGAACAGTGCACTTTGCTATTCATGGCAAACCTATAATATTAAAGCTTCAATACGCAACCAAAAGCCAATATAAAGAATGCTTATTATTCTACTATATATAAGAACAAATATTGCATAGGGTAAAAGCCATGCTGTATAGTATGCATACGTAAAAAGCTGAGTCATAGATAGATAAGGTTTAGAATTAGAAAATGACATTTCCAGTTACATCTGAACCCTTAAATGTCTCAGAATAAATAACATTCAGATAACTATGGACCTCCAGTTACATGATACATACAGAAATCAAATAAACAATATCTATGTACAAATGAAACATAGTAGGACATTGAAAAGCCCTTATCTTTTATTGAAGCCTATTTTTAAAAAGCCACCTCACCAAATGGTATGCAGTGAAATGATAAACAGTACAAAAAACTGTCATACCAGAAACATGGTGGTCGATTTGCTTACACGGCAAAGTTGTTTGAAATATAAATATTATCGCCATGAATTCACTCTGAAATACACAAACCAAAATCCCATATCTGTATCAAACAGCAGGTTACTATCTTGCATGCACTACATGTCTTTATTCGTTGACATGAAAAAGAAAGGTCAGTATGAAGAAAATATAAATATAAAGCAACACAATCATGCAATAAAATGTTCACACCATTAGTAATCATGTTTCATTCTCAGCAGATATCCTCTTCACGTCAAATTCATAAGGCATGCCTTGAATGGTCGTATGCATTTTGTCTCACCGAAACATCTTTCTTAGTCCTGATATGCTTCCCTAAACCATTAACTCCTTAATGTTACGTTCATGTGGTCATGATATGAATGTCTTCGTCTAGTCGAAAACAGAAAAAGAAATAAAATAGGAAAACCAAACAGAAACACAAATAGTAAAGAAACAGCATATTCACAAATCCCAATAGCTACTAATGCCAAAGCTATTCATTTATTATGTTTATTAATAAAGTATCTTGATTTAACCGATCATAACATATACTTACTTTACTAGTGGAAAGTTCAGTTTGTATTCCTTTGACGTAGGTTTTTGTCTTTGTGGTTGTTAGTTGAATTAGTTTTCCTGGGAGACGAACACATGATATCATTCAACAGGTCAAACAAAACCACAAAGCTATTTTTAGGAGTGCCTGATGGATCGTTAAGCTGTGATTGGCCTTGACTGAAAGCGTCTTGAGAAGAACTCTGAAGGGTATTGGTATTGACAAACAGGCTCACTCAGTGTATTAGATTTCTATACATGGATGATGTGAGACTGTTACTTTATACAGTGTTTCTCAAGCAAAGTAATCAACAGAGAGAGAGAATGTGCGTTTGGATTTGATCAAATGTATGTTTTCGTTTGGAATTACACAAAGTACTGCTAAAAGTCTCTACAGCACATCATGCCTGTCTCACTCAATTACCAGCTGCTCCGCATTTTTTAAAACTATGACTCAATATGACACATTAATTGGACACAGCTGACATGGAAGTGTGTGTTTAGTTGGATCAGGTGCATTAGATTTGCGCTAGTTCAAGGTACATCTACAGCAGTAAGAAAACTGACCGTCTAAAAGGAATAGTTCAGTTGTGTAACATTTTTCCCACTTACCCCAGATGAAAGAGAGACCTTTTATGTGACCAAATGTGACTGTTTTTGTTTAGCACTACAACCAGTTTAGCACTACAAACAGCTGCTACCAAACACTAGAACTCAATACATGCAAATAGTCCCAATTGTTTGTGTTAAAATATACCACCAAATGGTCTCTTAAAACCACATTCAGACATTTAGCAGCATTTTAGCAGTTTTGAGAGATATTTAGGTTATATATATATATTTAAACTATACATAACTATATCTCCAATAAGTGGGGATCTGTGTAAATTTTATTTTTTACCAAACTAATTCATTTTACACAGTCAGAACCCTAATGGTAATCAGTAGGGAGACAGTCTAGCTGATACTTACATTGGGCCAGCTGGTTCATCATCTTGAGCAGGTTAGGAAGTAAAATATTGAGCATGTTAGTTAAGCACATTCAGCAATCTCAAGTCATCTTACTACCAAACCTATTACACTCATCTGAAAACACATGAGACGTCAGAAACATTCTGATGCAGTGAATTCTACCATGCATAATGTCAATGCATGTTTCTACATTATAATAGTAACACACAAAAAAAGCTGTTTTTTGTAATAATTCAAATGACGTTTAAGAAATGAAAGAAATGACAGGGAAGCAGTGTCATTGGCATCACTCATTTTTTGATTCCCTTAGAATAAATGCACACTATGAACCTTAACTCTAATCATAATAGCCTAACTCTAAGCACTTAGAAATTTCATGCTCGTGAATATAAATGAAACATCTGAATGCAACCAGACACACAAAAAGATCAAATCTCCATGAGATCTGTTTCAACTCAAACTGTTAAATGAGAGCAATGTATTGTATTTGAGTCCAAGAAAAACATGAAAAAAAAAAAAAACATGAATCCAAAACAAGTCAGAAAGAGATATAGAGCGTATAGTGCAGATCATCATTATGGGTGAATGTAGTGGATAATGTTTAGATGGACAGCAAATTCAGACAAGGATCATGCAGGTTCTCTCACTTACCACCCAGTTTTTAAGGTTATGCAAATCAAGGAGAGAGAGGTGAGTTATAGAATCAAAGATAAAGATAACTTAATCCAACATCTGAAATGATTTCAAGAGCTACACCGTCAAGTTACAATTCATTGTTTCATGAGAACGGAGATCTTGACCACCAGGTGGCACTGTTCAATAGTGTATAGATTGACCAAACTCATTACCATATTCCTTTAGTCATAAAATAGTAACATTTCAGGCAGTGAAATTTAGCACATTTCCATACAGAACTGTAGCCAAAGCAATGGCCAGACAAGTTTGCCATTTACTGCTTCACAGGGGTTACAGGTGCTACACGGCCTAGAGTCTTAAGTATGCCAAGCTGTGACAAGAGCTGGTCTTTGCTTCCAGCACAGTATAGGTGAAAAAGTACCCTAGGACTAGACCTCAGCAGACATTAAAAATTTAATCTCCACAGGCTACACACACTATGGAGTCACATTTCTCCTGAATATCATATTAGGGCCAGATGACCGACCTCACACTGGGTTGACTGGACTGTGCGTGCGCGTATGTGTGAGTGTGTGTTTGGGCTGGACTTCCTCAGACTGAATTATTAAGTGTGAGACAACGCCAGTATCAGATAACAGTCAAATTGTTCCAAAGAGCTTGCTCTGAGAGGCTGTGGGGGAAAAACAATGGTGTTATATAGTGACCATCACACATTTGTGAAATCTATCTCAAGAAAGGCACTTAACAATTTAAATGTCTACCAGCAATTAACAACAAAAAGAGATATTACTATCTAATAGCACTTTTAAGGTTCTATTTCAGATTAAGTGAAAGCTTCATGTGAACTTACCTTTACTTTTCCCTAACCTCAACTCTACTCTAAACGAAAGACACACAAAAGGCGGCCTAGTGACTGTGTGCCAGCCTTCAGATGTTAACTCACCGTCAGGCACCTCATCGGGCTTCTTGCGTTTCTCATAGACAACAATGATGAGGACCAAAACTAGGATTTCAGCCAAGACCCCCAGCAACGGCCAGAGAGGGGCCAAGTGGCTCCGTACACGCAGCACTGAAGTCATGGTGGAGTTTCCTACAATGTTGTTAGCGTTGCACTCGTACTCCCCAGGGTCAGAGCCGATGTCCAGATTTATGATGGACAGCTCTGTATAGTTGTCCTTGTTGCTGATGAAAAAACGGCCAGAGGAGTTGTCAATGTCCTGTAAGGTGCCCCATAAACAAAAAAGGATTCAGGAAGAGGACTGTGAGAGGAAATCAAGTGTAAAACAAAATAGGAAGAAAGAATCACGGTCACAGATTCACAATAAAACACTGCAGTCGGCTCCATAATTACTGGCCTGCTTGGTAAAGATGCACGAAACAATTATGGTCATGTGTGATTACTAAAAATATGAGCATTCCCATTTTGTTTTAAATCACAATTGGCACCCCTGCAATGTACTAATATACTCCTAATACACTGCATTACAAGTATACTGGAGCTTCTACTTTGTTAAACCTCCGTTTACTGAAATAACAGCAGTGAGTGTTCTACCATAACGCTTGATGAACTTGGATTAAACAGAGTGAGCAGTCTGAGAATATGCCTCAATACAGAATCTCCCCAGATACTCCAGTGTCATTTTTCTCCTCATCAGCTCACCCCCAGGTTTTCAAAGGGATTTAGGTCAGCAGACTGGGTTAGCAACTTCAATGTGCTTGATTGTGGTCACTGAACCACTTTTATGCTCATTTGGGCATATGTGTTGGATCACTGTCCTCATAAAGAATCCAGCAGACTTGGTTTTAGCTTTTAGAGGTGGCCAGATTTCAATTAAAAATCTTCTGGTACTTCATATAGCCCGTGATGTATTCTAACAAGGATTTCAGGGTCTTTCGAGAAAAACAGCCCCAAAACCTGACAGAGCTTCCACTACGCTTAACTGTGTATATAAAGTTTATTCTGTAAAACTATCCTTCTTTTTATGCCAAACCCAACTTGAGCTTGTTATCAAATGGTTTCATTTTGTCTCATCTGACCCTAAAACCTGGTCCCAACAAAAGCTCCAGTAGTGTGTAGTGATCTTGTTTACATTTTTACATTTGAGGTTGGAAAAAAGAAAAGACTGGCTCACGGTCCAGTTTATCAGGCCCAATATATTGCCATTTTCTGCAAATGTTCGACCACATATTACCAAGAAAATTATACCTCTAGCCACGCTCCTCACTATGTGTGGGGATGAAATAAACATGTTTATAAACATATGTTCCAGACAGGATCACTACAGCTCTGGTTGTTTTGAATATTGCCTCCACAGTGAATATGAGCACTTTCAAGAGTGTATGTACTTTTTATAGCCATTTATAGACATTTTATAGCCTTTTTATAGCCATCAAAGTCAACACTTAAGAGCTGCTGAGCACTCACATACAAGCGCAAAACACACATGTGAACATAATTCCGATACATTTTGTTCATAAGAATTGAACTGTCTACATGGAATGGAATCGCACATTAAAACTGAGTCCATGATGTTCTTACATGGTTTTTCTGCTAACAAAGTTGTTTCAAGAAATCAAACGATAATGTTAGCTTTCAATTTCAGTAAAACCACAGGTAAAGAACCGAAACGTACGAAGGAGGCACTGCTGTCTAACTTGCGCCAGGTCCAGGTAGGGTGAGGGTAACCCACGGACTTGCAGTAGAGGACAGCGCGTTCTCCCTCATTCTTATTCTCACTGCGCTTGTGTCCAACAATGTCTGGAGCAGCTGAAGGAGAAAGGGAAAAGGACATAAAGACATTGACGGCAGCAGGAATCTACAATACATCTTTTTTCTGTCAGCTTTTCAATGTAGCAAACTAATTGTGAATTATTTTATATTGCCATCCACATTTTTTGCCTTATGAACAAACTATATAAAAACGTGAAGCTTTAAAACACTCATTTTGTGGCTAAGTGTCAATTGTGTGTCATTTTTCCTCAGTGTTAATTTGATAACCTATCCTACATTATTATTTATGTAATAATTAACCTCTCAATGGAAAACATTTCATTTCTAGGCACTTGAAAGCTTACAGAAAAAAAAGATATCTAAAAAAGCACGCAACCAAGTCCCAAAGCTCTTTACCACTGAGATGGGAAATGCTGTTCTCATGAAATAATAGAACAAAGCATTAAAAGCTTAGGAGACCTATTACTAATCAGACTCTAGATTGGTCTTGGAGCTCAAGGCATTCAGCTGAGCACAGTGACCCATCAAAAATTATAAGCGCAGATTGTGGTTTGGAATCTAATGTACAGATAACTTCCTTTTATTCATAGGACCGAAGAAGAAATTGCCAACACACAGTCTGGTAAATGAACACCCAATTATGTTTTAAGTTGTTTAATCTTATGCCACGACTAATCTATAAGGGCCATAAGGTGTAGCAATTCCTGATTGGGAATTATTTTAGCATAAAAATACCATTATAAGATCATTTTATGGAGGTATTTTACTGAAACCTTTTATTTAATTTACTTAAAAAGCAAATAAAATGTACTAATTATTGAAAATTCCTTATGTCGTATATTTAGAGGCAAGGAGAGAAAGAGGGAGGGTGAGGGATTGGTTGTATGAAGTTTAATCCCCAACCCCTCAGACAGGCAACCATCTGGTACTGCAGATCTCAGTATGAGCAGAGGGAGAAAAGAGCCAGGTGAGCAGGTTCTGCTAAAACTCAACACCCTTCACGCACGACCTCTCTTTTTCCAACTGCCTTCTCACAAATTGATAAGGTCTTTCATTTAGGGACACCTATTGTACTGTAAAATGTGCAGCTGAGCTTGCTACACTTTTTACTATACGTCAATCTTCTACCTTTTGGTACCTTTTTACCAATGCATTGCATTTATGTAAACTTCAAAAGCTTACATTTACTTTGCAAATGGTAAGGGATCCAGCAAATAAGGCCTTTAAGCTAAACTAAGCATGCTGTCACACTGATCTTGAGCATCATGCGGTCATGCCCTGTCTCAGATTCCAAGTTTCACATTGCTGAGTCAGCATGGGCTGCAGAGTGCAGCAAAATGCAGCCTAGCTCCTCAAATACAGCTTCAAACACACAGACACCAGTCGAGAGAGAGAGAGACAGACAGAGAGACAGATTGAATATAAAAGGCCCTGCACACCTGCAGTCTCACTTTGGCCTCCATTTTATCGCTCAATTTCATGACACTACTTTATAGAGGAATATATCATTTCTACCGGAATACGGTGACACTGAAACACAACACTGATTTTCATTTTCAGCATTACATGCATGATTACATTCACTTCTTTAAATTACTCTTTATCCCTAAAGTTAATTCGATTGGGATTTATTTATTTTGCGCCCTTATTGTACTCAGGACCTGGCAGTTAAGGGTACCCTTTGTCGCCTGTTTGGTGCTTTAGACTGTTTGGAAACAACGACTAAAAATACACAATATTTATCAGGGCTGGGATCACTTGGTAAGTTCAAATGGAAATGTAGATCTTAGTTTTTTTCTTTTTCTGTTTTTTCCTTTCCATCATTTATGCAAAAGCGCTCAGTTCTCTAAGACTTTTTTCTAAAACTCTAGACATAGTTTTCCTTTTTTTTTTTAACACTTTTTTTTAAAAGTAAAATAAGTCATTTTGGTGTGCAGGCATCCTGGCAAAGTGGCAAAAGAAGCAGTACTTTTTGAGGTTAATTAAATCTTTTTACTCCGATTAAAACTTTTCACTGTAATTTAATGCACCGAAACCAAATTAACACATTTCTCCAACATAAACTGTGGTTGAGGCTCGGCAGCAACATTTCTGTGTGTGGTCGAGCCCCAGCACTGATTCAGCTCTGAGCTACAAGCATTAACGTGAACAAACAATAAGAGAAAACATGAGCTCTGATGTGAAAGACCAAATCTAATGTGCATTTTCTTGTCAGTTAAAAGGCTTTTTATATTCAGTGAATCTACGATCCATATAAAATAAACAATGTGTGAAGGAGGACACAAATGTTTAAAGATAAAAGATAAAGAGCCTTACATTTCACTTCAATGGTGGCATTGGCTGGAGGTGAATTTTCAAATGTAAAGACACACATGTACTCCCCTGCATCCTCTGACCTTGGTTTAGTGATCCTGGAGGGTGGGGTGGAGAAAATTGATTAAGGATGCCATCACTTGTCCTTCACTGTCATCCGAAGTTGAAGCACAGAAAGGGGTGTGTGATGTTGCTTAGCAACTCCATACTACGCAATCTTTCATAAACCCAAATGCTTCCATCTACCCACCATTATTAGTGACTGGATGTATACACAGACTATTCATTTCAACAAAAATCAGCTTGGCCTTGGTTTCGGATGTGCCCACAGCTGTCTGTCTGTATTTTTATGGTGGATAAACACAGCACAACTCTACAAGGGGTCCTCAAATTGGTCCTCAGGGAGCCCAAGATGTTCCACATTTTAACCAACCCTGACTTCTATTTGCTTTTACTCCATTTTCTTATTTTTGATACCTTATAACAGTTTTTATACGCTGGAGTCCACATCAACATCCAGGGGGAAATAAACAGCAAATTGATTCACGAAAGTACAGATTAGTGCAGCTAATTAGTGCATGATGTTTATTTATAGGTTAGATGTAGACATGTAGTTCTGTAATCAAGAGCTGCGATCAGTTGTGTTTGGACACAAATCATGGTGTTATATGGCTCAGAGAGAAAAAAATGTTTGGCCTGTATTTAAGTTTAGACTGAAATTTCAGGCCTTATTAAAGTTCTAGTACTCACATGCCTTGGCTAAACATTAACATGTAAGCATTAACATACTAACACAATCAATCAGGACACTACTGTATCAAACTGAACCAAAGGTACATAATGATTTAGCCTCACTTACACTGGTCACAGATTACAGATAGTTTTACAATTTAGGACTTCGCCATAAGGACAACCTGCATCTGAGGATGGTTTGGTTTGTTATAGAAAGCACACATGACTCCTGCATTTTCCCAATGGATATTCAGGGAAGGTCACCTTTGACATTCACTTCATTTAAAATCATTTGTGTTGAGGTATTGTTTAACTAAGTGGCAGCATTGGCCATTTTCTGGAAACCTTATGAAGACGTGGTGAGATATGTTTGTCTTCTGTTATTTTGGCCAACTGACACAAGCCTTTTCATCCTCAACAGTAAAATTCCCATAATGCTTTATTTTGTCCTCAGGACTGTTCCCTAAATAGAAACAAAGATGTGTTATCGGTGTCACATGCTTTGATTATTTGTCATAGAAGTGTAGTAAAAGTAAATCCAGATTCTACTGTGAATGCTGACATTAGAAACGTAACAAGAGTCTTCTTAACAAAGGCTGACACAAAAACACTAAAGGCTATTCACTGCTCTGTGGCTTTCATTATTGGTTTGGCCCAGACCAATGTTTTTCCAGCCTTGGCGTGATCTCTAAGGCACAGATCACTAGGGCAGGTTCGCAGAACGTGTGTCTGTGTGTATCTGGTCAGTCTGATTAAATTAGGACTCAGGCCAGAAGATTAGCAACATGGTGAGGGACTAAAGGAGGCCATTGACTGAACTCACGCCAAGGAGCATCAATTGATGCTTAGAAAGGTAAGGTCTTCCCATAAAGACATGGGCCATGTCTTTATTTTGTTTGGTTTTAGAACGTTTATTATCTTTGGCTGAAATCTGTGCAACAACTTTATTAATTCAGGAATTTATTCAGGAAATACACAGTCAAAAGCAAAAACATTAAACATGTCTTCAGCATGTAAAACAGCTGCCAGCTCCTACCTGAATTCAATATTCCTTTGATCAGTCCGTGTATTTGAGAGCTCCTCTGAATTCCTCATCCAGTAGCTTTCATGGAGGGTGTACTGGTTGGTAGTCAGGTTACAATGCAATGTGACTTGTGGGAGATTGGTATCCGTGGGTAGGGTGATGTGATCTGATGCATTGATTGATGGCTCTGAAAACACAAACACTCAGTTAATTCAAGGCAAGAGTCCACACTGCACAGCTTCAACAGCTGATGAGTGTATGTGGGTACTGAGAAAACATGTAAGAACTGACAAGTTAGTTCATCAATTAAGGAGTAACAGTTATTTACAAATGTGAGTGCATTTTACGCCAATGGTGTAAAATGATTGGCACCCATGGTAAAAGCAAACAAAGGCTAGAGAAAGAAAAATATGTTACTTATTAGACTAATCTTGCACTGAAACAAGAGAAATCTACCCCTTCAGTGATATCAAGAAGAATAATTATAAAAACGACTTTCCCCTGCAAAATAGAGCCCAAATAGGTCACTAATTTGATGTAAAATCACCTGATATTTGATTGAGCCATTTCTCCCTCTGTCGTTTTCAAACAGTTTATCAGGACAGAGGGCAGATGTGTGTGTTTGCATCTAGAGTGACCTTTAAAAGCAAAACAGAAACCTCAAAGCTAGAGATCCCAACATCAATGTGTTTATGTTCCACAATCTCATGCCTTTCTTCAGTTGTGGTTAACAGGTTATGAAAGGCTACCAGCACTGCAGTGGTCTTACAATAACAACAAAATCAATACAACTATAGCAGTTCTGAATGTTTTTTTTCAGGGCAGGTAAAGATATATTTCTGTTAGCCATTTTCCACTTGATCAAGTGTGATTGAAACTAGGCCAACAGCATGACTAAATGATGAATGGAGACTCCACTTCACATCTGCTTCTCATCTCTAGTAGTCAAGCTAGCTTAACATTGACTTTGAATTAGCATGTAGCCTACTGTCAACAACCCTGATATGGAGCTATGACATTGCCTATTTTTATTTTGATCTAAGAACTCACATAAATCCATGCCTCTATAACACTATAACACAAAAGCCAAATTTTGTCAAAAGAAATCTTGTCTTTTGAAATTATTATAGCACAGTGTAGTACAATATTATTTGACCAAGCATGACAAAAACGTGTTCTCTACAGAGATAGAGAACATTAGAGAAAAACTAAACGAAGCCTGTCCATAATTATGACATATTTTGTACTGTATTCATAAGTATAATAACGCTCATCAATCACAACATTAAAACCACCAGTCAAATGTTGTGTAGCTCCCCTTGAGGTGCCAAAACAGATCAGACACAAGCATAGTCTTCGAGAGACCTCTGCAGCTACTTTCTGGCACCAAGGTGTTAGCAGCAGATCATTTAAATCCTATATGCTGCAAGGTGGTTCCTGCATGGATCAGACTAGTTTGTCCAACACATCCCACAAAAGCTCGATCAGATTCAGAACTGAGTGGAATTGTGTCAACACCTACCACTTTTTGTCATGTCGCTCAAACCATTTCTGAACATTTTTTTGTGTAGCAGGGTGTATTACCACTGCCATTTGGGAATACTGTTGCCATAAAGGGGTGTATTTGGTCTGCAACAAAGTTAGGTAGGTGTTACATCTCAAAATATTACCCACATGACTGTCAGGACCCAGGGCTTTCCAGAAGCACACTTACTAAAGTTCCCCAGATTAAAATCAGACATCTACGCCAGATAAACTTGTCTGATCCAGATTAGGCCCCATCATGCAACTTACAGGACTTAAAGGATCTGCTGCTGAGATCTCGGAACCAGATACTACAGCACACCTCAGAGGTCTTGTGGCGTCCAACCCTCAATGGGTTAGAGGCATGCAGGGGATCAGGTCATTTAAATGTTTCAAGCTTATGTCTGATCAGCTGATTATATACATATATGTGTGTGTGTGTGTGTGTGTGTGTGTGTGTGTGTGTGTGTTTGTAATTTCACAGGGGACATGCAAACTTTTGCATTTACTAATGGTAATTCGATATAAAGGTTAGCTACAGCATAACTACAGAACTGCTTTGAGACCAACACAAAACAAGGTAGGATTCTACTATATACTCTCTATAAAGATAAAAATGTAACAGGAAAGTTCACAGATACCATTCTGAACGTTCCAGTCGCAAGTGGAGTGGGATACAAGAGGTCTACCATTCAGTTTGTATGGGGATATTATCTAGATATTTTCTTCACAGAGAAGAGGAGACAAGGGCAGGATTGGTGTCTTGGTCAAGAACTATGCTCAGGGACTTTCAAGGCATATGACTTGTACTACTACTTCATACTGGAAGCACTTCTACACTTAATGGACTCACTCTGCAACACGGTAACTGTTGCCTGGGCTCGTATCCAGGTAGTTGATGGATTCTGGTGGAGATCATTGCGCTGCGGGTCATTACTGGCTCTGCATTCATAAATCCCAGAATCTTCCGTGGTGACATGCATGATAGCCAGCACGCTAATGCCATTGGATCCATACGCTGTGTTGATGGAGACGCGTCGCTCACGTGCACCATCCCACAGTTGGAGGAAGCCATCAGCATTGTTTACCTCTGCATACCACCACTGGACTTCAGGGGTGGGGCTTCCAACAACGTCACAGTACAGCTCAAATGTGTCACCCGTTAGTTTAGTCTCAGACAAAGGAGACTTTACGAAGCCCGCTGAGGAGGGGCAGGGTGGGATGTGGGAGGAGGTGTAAGGAGATATAGGAAAAGGCCAAAAGGCCACAAAGAAAAGGAAATGGGGATTGGGGTGTTAAAAAGAGGGGAAAGTAATACAAGATTAAATGCAAAAACTGAAATCAACCTTCAATAAATAAATAAGAAAATACAATAATTTAAGTCAAATAAACAGAACAGAAAAATGGAAAGACAAACAGAAGAAAACAGTGTGCTTAAAAGTCCGCAAATGAAGCACAACGACCTTGAACGGTGCTTCTGTACCCAGAATGCTTTGATGTTGCACATTTCATTGAGATATCTCACTATTCTTGTGTGGGTGTGCTCCAAAAGGCAAACTCTGTTTCCATAGAAGCATGCTACAGCAACCGAGCAGGTACGTACCCATGTCACTGGGGGAGGGATGAGAGCCACACAGTCTCCACACACATCTGCCACCCCCACATTAACTAGGTTGAATATACCATAGTGAGACTGATGACTGTTACTGCACCAAGCCCTAGCATGCAATTAACTACCATGTTATAAAACAAGAATGTCTTCTTAATTTGAATTACAGGAGCCAAGTCGTCTGCATCCACGCATTAGTGAAAGGAAACCAGGAAGCTGATTTCTGTCCACTGAGGGACTGTTGTTGATGTTTCCCTGCATATTCTCAGAGGACATGTATACTGTGGCTTTGAAGTAAAATCAAGGAAGCACTTAAACTAAACTGTTAAAAAATACCTTTTCCCCAGCACAGGTTTAAAACCTATTACATGCGAAAAATTGCACTGTACAACATAATTCGTTTCCAGATCAAGTTTTGTGTTCTCTTTTGTAGGTTTTCGTCTTGATACCCACTAGAACACCCATTATCATCAGCCTGTAATTACTACAGCACACAGACGTCTCTGAATACGTATTTTTAACAACATCCAAAGAACACACACAGAATAAAAAAATAACAGGGATCCATGTCTTTGATGACACGGTGCCATTACTATTCATACTATGAGTGAGGGGGAAACAATACAATACCACTTTTTACAATTATCTCCTGTCATTATTTCAGTCTTAAAGTATACTGCCAAAGCAGGCACAAATATTATTCTACCAGTAATTTATGACAAGTCAGAGGGCCGATGATTTTAAGAACAAACTAAAACCAGAGGCTGCATATTTAGCACAGGTTAACCTGCACTGTCAAATTATTTAAATATTACCACATAAGTTATTGAGGACATTTGACACGAAGCTCAGGCAGATTTTTAAACAAAAACATTTTATCAAAATTGCTGTTGTTCTCTTACTTAGTGTGGCAAAGCTGTTCTTTAAATGTCTGGCTTTAAACTTGTCTAATAACGTAATGCCTATCCTTCCTTTTCAAATACTAAAGGGAAATACAACACTAAATGAAGATCTTGCACCATGTAATATGAATCAGAGGACATATGACAATCCCCAGTGTGTATGACCTCTACATCGACATTAATTAAGAAGTTAATTAACAAAATCATCTTTGGGAAATTACTTAAAAAAGTGATTAGTCCATTTAAAATCTGCTTGAACATTGCATTCATACTCAGTTGTGAAATAACGCTACACTCTTAAAAGTGAAGTGCTAAATGCTAATTCGGAACAATTATATAAAAGATTCACTTTTAGGTGATTAAAGAACCTTTTGATGGATGTTTCTTTGAATAATCATTATCATACACGAGAAACACAAGCATGAAGAATCATCTTAAAGCTCAAAGAACCCCACATAACGTAAAGGGTCAATGTTAATTAAGGGTGCTTTCCTAGAAGTAAGTCAAACCTGAATAATTTAGGAACCCTTATTTAAAGGTGTAGGCACATTTGAAGTTAAAGTATAATGTGGGCAGAGTTTACGTACTGTAGTGGGCCTAATGCATACACATCTATGGTACAGAATGCAGAAACCCTGTTGCCTTTAAGGCAGCAAAGAGTCTTGCTCAGAGGCTAAAATAGGTCAGTGTTCTGTTCCAATGTTGCAATATAATGTCACTTTCCCCCTCCCCAATTGAGGTCAGCAGAAAAGCTATTCGAACTGTGCTTCCTTTCTGCCCCAACTTTAAACAATCACGTTTAAACAGGTCTCAGAACAGATAAGCAAATGATTAATCGATTATTAATTCAATGGGTGTAGCATGGGGGGAAAATATCTTGAGTTACACAGTGTACAAGATGTAGGCTACTGCAAGGCATTAACACTCACACGGCCATGTTCTCCTGGGTGCTGGTGGAGGATTCGTGCTGATCTGAGAACAGCCTATTGGATTTCTTTTCTGTTTAAGGCTAGGGTTGGATTAGGTGGAGCTGCTCCCAGATCTGTGAACATGTGAACCTGAGCAGCTACATTCCTCAGGTTCAGCTGAGATGTGAGCTCCTCATGGCATTCATTCATTCATTTATTAATTCATTCGTTTGTTCATCCTAGCAATGAGAACGTGTTGTATGACTCGGTGGCGTGATGTTCTAGTTTGCTCCACTACTAGGACCTGAGCCGGACCACCAGGAGGACGGTAGCGCCATGCATTCCACTGCTGCATCGCCTCTATAAATAGAAGCATGCAGCAGAATGAAGTGGGGCTATTTTGGGTGCTGCGGAGGACCGGTGCACACGCGGTTATCTGAAACTGGCATCGTTTTCTCAGACTTCAGAGGGGGTTAATGCGGTAATGTAGATGGTGGGCACAGCAGGGGGCTTCGTCTGAAGCCCATATGTGAACTAGGCTGCAGGATCTCCTTAAGGGCTTGTTTTCATCTTAACATAACAGTGCTTAGTGCCTTACTGGTCTGGCGGTTGAGCCTAATCACTACTGCCCGGGACACACACAAAAAGGTGAATATGGCAGCTAAAAGCCTTGTATCGGCTTACTGTAGCAGGTCTACCTTTCAGAAAAAGCCCGAGTTTTAAACGAGAGCCCAAACCAGAGCCGGGGAGACCGGGAGAAGCGCCTCTTACCGTTCTGAGCAGACACCAAGTGCAACAGCAGCACTCCCAGCAGCACCAGCACTGGGTTTCCAGGACTCGACATCTTCCCTCTCCGTCGTCAGGTAACGCCGGGCTGCCTCGCTCTCAACAGGAGAAGACTGAAGCCGGGATGGAGTCTCTGATTTCCCGAGGAGGCCTGAAGGACGGAGGAGCTGGGAGGAACTGCTCGCCTGTCTGGAGCCTGGAGCAGGTCTCGAGAATCGGAGCCGATAAAGCGCGCGGAGCAGGATCAGCTGACCACACACACACACCCCCACACACACTTACTTACATACACTCACACTCACATACTCACTCTCTCTCTCTCTCTCTCTCTCTCTCTCTCTCTCTCTCTCTCACTCACACACACACACACACACACACTGTGTAAACGATAGGGGCAGAGTGGTGGAGACGATGGAAACGATCTTCCACCAAATCCCGCGATAGTTTCTCCAATTAGAGGAGAACCTGGTGAAAATAAACACAGACACACAGCAAAGCACCAACCCCTTTAAACAAACGTGGCCTCCGTCCACACAGCCATCCGATGACACCCAGGTAATATGAAAACTATCCGCTTACACCAGGGAATGACCCTATTTATATAATAAAATGTAAGGTGGTGAGATTTAATTTTTAATGAATAGGGAGATTCTACAGGATCTGTTACTACCCGTCATTCACCATCAGTGCGTTTAAAATCAACAGATCTTATAAATTAATGTTGAATGCTGTAGACGAGAAAGGGACATTAAGTGGGTGTACTGTACCACAAATTCTAATGATAAAATAGCGCACAGGAATTAAACCCGCACATCAGGAGCCCTCGTGTGTGCAGAATGTTTTTTAACGTCTTGTCATCGAACTGCTGAAACGCTACTGCTTTCAGAGAGGACGCCTCTAGCAGTAATAAGTTAACGTGTGGTGCTTGTATGAATGGGGTGCCGTTTGTAAAAACAGCTTAACAAATTTAGAGGTGTCATTTATTCATCATTTAGTGCAATGTTCAGACAATTTTCACACATTTAGAGCTACATTTTCTTGCTGCGTAAATGTTAAATTTAAATGTTAAATCTATATTTAAATGTTACATCTAAATCTAAATGTTAAATCTAAGTCTAAATGTTGCTTTTTAAAAAAAGGTGAGTGATATGCTAATTAGCCACGCCCCGTGATTACAATTGGCTGTTACTTAGAAGGGGGCTGGACTGCTTACTGTGATATCCCCTCACCAACATGGAGGATTTGCCTTAAATGATCTTAAATCTAAATGTTAAATATGAAAAATGTATCTTGCACTCTAAATTGTATTAGTATTGGGACACCTGGGCTAGGTGAACAGTTTTCGGCTATAACTCCGGATCGCTGGGGGCTATTATGCTAAACGAAGGGTCGTTGGAAAGGTGTCACGAGCCCTGTCTAACTGTGAAGTTTCACATTTAGAGAGCAAGATATATTTTTCATATTTAACATTTAGATTTAAATGCTCCATGTTGGTGAGGGGATATCCCAGTAAGCAGTCCAGCCCCCTTCCAAGTAACAGCCGATTGTTATCATGGGGTGTGGCTAATTAGCATATCTCTGGCCATTTGTAAAAGCTTTAGATTTAACATGTAGATTTAAATTTAACATTTAGATTTAAGATTTAACATTTGTATTTAAGATTTATGATTTAGATTTTTTTAAACACATTTAGCTCTAAATGTGTGAAATTTGTGTGAACATTACGCTAAATTATGAAAAAATGAGACCTCTTAAATTGTTTTTACCAACGGCACCCCGTATGTGTGCCGCACAAACACATCATCACGCTAATGAAGCACTTTTAGTTGACAGTAGTATTTTATTGTAAATGTCAATAGCACTGACATACTTTTTATTTGTCGTTTATTATAAACAATAGTTTTCATTCACTGTGTGTGCCAGACTTCCAGGTGAATACTCGAGCAGGTGGCCGCCTTATGAACACGCTACGTCACCACACTACCTTTTAGGGCCCTGACAAATTAGGCACCGAGTCGGGTAGCTGCGGTTAGGGACATAGCCGGCGTTTCCATGGCAATAGACGAAAATGAACCAATCATCTGTTTTTTTAATCACCAGTTATGAAACTCTCATTGATGTTTTTTTTCTGCTGACTTGAGGGGTGTCTCGGTACAAAAAGGGAATACACAAAACTAAAACGTGTTTTATATCTGTATTAATGTAAAGTGTCCCCTATAGTGAACATACCACAGCACAGCACACAGTGTGAACAGTATGATTTTTTTTCTCTGCATTTAACCCATTCACCAGGTGAAGCAGTGAGCTGCCAGGAACACAGGAGAATGTGGGGTACCTTGTTCAAAGGTACCTCAATGGTGCCACTGACTGTCCTGAGATTCGAACCCACAACCCTCCAACCACAAAGGTAACTTCCTAACCAAAAGGCCACCAGCTGCCCCAGTTGTTTTTAATAAGAAACTGACTTACATCACAGACATACACTGCCATTACAATCCCACTGATTTGTGTTGTATGTAAAGTGGCCCCTTATATTCATGCGTCAACACACCACAGCATAGCACACGGTGTGAACTGTGTGGAATTTTTTCCCTACATTTAACCCTGGGGAGCAATGTGTGGGCACAGTACCTTACTCAGGGGTACCTTAGTGGTGCCACTAGCAGTCCTGGGATTCAAACCACAACCTTCTGACCGCAGAGGCAACTCCCTAACCACCAGACTACCAACTGCCCCATGTAAGGAGAATAGTAATGTGCAGTGTAGGACACAACCCATATCTTCTACGCAATAGGGAATCTTATGATTTCTATAATGTCTTTTTGCGGGTCCGCTGGTTAGGAATTAAATGAAAATGCTGTTAAAAATAACTCTGTAGTTCTTACTTAATTTGGATCTATTTCAGCATATCATCATCACTGAAATTCTTGTATTAAAATAGTGGGAATTATTTTTTTCCTCACCACTTTCTAGCTACAACAGCTGAATTGATGCCTATAGTAAATAGGTCTGGTCTGCTATTTGGTTCGGTTTCCTCGTAACAGATTAAACTACTGTATGATCGACTCCCATTTCTGCTGAACAGAAATAAACAGCTTTGATGAATTTCGACTGTGACCTCATTGTTATTCAGAAAGAGGGGTCAGAGATTTTTCTACCATACTGACTACCAGTAATTTTCTTGGGTGGGTATTTTGAGCCAACCTTCTTCTTTTTTTGGATGAAAAGCCAGCACATTTCTAATAGATAGAATCAGGCACTCATTTTAAACCCTGGCAGAAAAAGCAGAAAAGCAGTAGGGAGCACAGTCTTTCAGTAATATAGACCATTAGTTTTGTTTTGTGTTTTAACTCCTATCATTTGGAACATATTGGGACTTGTTTACCAGTCCTAAAAATATTAAACACAAATAACTGATTCCACAGCAGCCTGAAATGCTCTAATTTCCCTCTCCCTCATGTATAAAGGACAGATTTACCCATCTGGCATTTGCATGTTCATAGGGTAGAATATGCTGCTCCTCCTGGTAGACTTAGATTTGTGAATTAATTTATTACACTTGAACTGACTCGGTACAAAACTGAAACACCATTTAAAATAAACAAAAATAATTTATAAAGATTGACATATAAATTGAATCTGTTTAATTATTATCTTTTTGTATGAGTGATCTATTTTGCTACTAGTCAGAAAGGGGCACTGCACCATAAAGGACTTCTGGAGAGCCAAAAGGCCCTGCAATAATGTGATCTGCGGCCTGTCACCAGCAACTGTGGGTTGCGCCAGGAGAATCAGTTGATCAATTTAGTGTGGTATTAATGTGGTCTAATTTTTTGTCAACACTTTTTATTAATTAATTCTTATTTTAATTGTAATTCTTAATGAATCTATAACAATTTATTGAGCTCTAATTGGCCACTTGGTGCATTATTAATTTTTGTCCAGTAGGGGGAGTCATAGACACGCAGCTATTCTATGACAGCAATTTTTTTTTTTAGTGTAAAGTGAACACGTGAACACATCACACCACACAGTGTGAACAGCATGAAATTCTTTCACTGCATTTAACCCATTCACCCAATGAAGCAGCAGACAGCACCAAGGGAGCAGTGTATGGGGACGGTTTGTTGCTCAAGGGTACCACTGGCAGTCCTGGGATTCCTCCCTAACCACTACGTCACCAGTTGCCCTGTAAACAACCTGATAGTATAATATAGTAATAGTCAGTAGTCTACTTATAAACAGTGGTTGATTTTGGCATTTTTTTAGGCATGAAATTCTCTTTTCATGATGCTCACGGTGCTGTGTGGTACCAGAACACAGTAATAGCTGCACAAATTTAAGGTAGAACATTTGAAAGCGAAGTTCAGCCTCACACAAGTGGGTAAAAATGGGGATTAGTGAGAGTGTATTAATACAGAAGGAAAATGCAAAAACGTGCTGTGAGTGAAACTAAAAATAATAAGAATGGTGTCATGTCATGAGAGGCATCAAACTTAATGCCTAGAAGTATAGACAACACAAGATTCTGTGCTCTAAGCTACTCTAAAACACCTAATAAAATGTGAAATTCAGGATAAGCTAGGCAACTTAATCTAATGCTGTTGACTTATGAAGAAGCAAAGCTTTTAACAATGGATCAAGTGCTAATGCTAGTTTATAGTTTTATTGTTTAATTACAAAGTACAGTGTAAAGTTCTTACTTGAATGCCTCTCCTCACACTACAGGCAATTAATGACACCATTACAATACAATAAATCCTAAGTACATTTAGACTTTAGACACATCATATGATAAATAGTGATGACATATAATACAGCATTCAGCATGAGGTAGTAAAGTGATATGACAGAACACGGTAGCGAACAAAAATGTCGCAGTGATTCCTTGAAGGACCTCTGACAATAGAAGTCACCTGCAAATTTGATGAGCTGGTTTGAGTTGGACTCATGTGTTACCAAGAAAGCCCAACAGTATCTGTACTCCCGGCAGAGACTGAGGAGAGCGCACATTCCACTCACCATCCTCACCATGTTCTACAGAGGGACCATAGAGAACGTTCTCTGTAGCTGCATCACATCCTGGTATGAGAATAACGTTTTGGATTGCAAGACCCTACAGAGGATTGTGAGGACAGCTGAGAAGATCACTGGGGTCTCTCTCCCCTCTGTCATGGACATTTACGTTACATGCTGCATCCGTAAGGCCACCAACAGTGTGGATGACCATATTCATCCCTCACACACTCTCTTCTTATCCTTCCATCTGGCAAAAGGCTCCGTAGCATACGGGCCTCCACTGCCAGAATGGGGAACAATTTTTTCCTTCAGGTCATCAGACTCCTCAACTGGAACTGAAACATAAAAACTGTACCCCCCACATACACCTCCTGCACCCCCCCCACCCCCACAACTCAGACATTTTTACTCAGAATTACAATGCACATTCTCTGTCTCTGTTTCTGCATTTTGTTTTGCACATGTAACTTCTCTTCTGCATTTTTGCACACAACTTTGCTGCTAGAATACAGTACCTGTCAAAATACTGTATTCACCCAGACTGTAGCTGTCTCACACACTGGTCACGTGACACGCAAGAGGAATCAGAAATGATGACTGCGTCACAGGGTATAAAGGTCAAGGTCACAGAGTTACCAACTGCTCAGTCATTGAGTCAACACCAGCCACCCTGTCAGCTCATCTCTTCAGGACTGTGAATACTCCGGTTTAATACCTGTTTACGGTGTGTGAAAGAACGTGGGTTCCGGTGGGAATATTTGCTCTGTCAGAGAGCATTCTCAGATCAACGTGCGTGGACTACCTGCTCTCTTGTGTAACTCTGCAATTGGGTTTATCCTCCACCCTACACTGGTGTAACGGTTGGCCATTTTTTGTTACAGAATGACTGAGCCTAGTTCCGTGAACCCAGCGAAATTTGCTGATTGATGGACTGAAGACAGGCTCTGCACGAGTCTTTCACCGCTCAGGCTGAGCTTGCTCAGTGGCTCATGGCACTCAAGGAGGCCTATCATGAGCCGTTACGAGGCCGAATTTCGGACCTTGTCCATCCAGACCAGCTGGGGAGATCCCGCGCTCTGGACCGCCTTCAAAGAAGGGGTTGGCTCCTCAGATGAAGGATTAACTCACCGGCCATCTGATTCTCCTGTGGCTGCGGGGTCTCCATTCGTGTGTCGACTATCGGGGGCTAATTCGAATTACGGTGAAGAATGGGCACCCTCTTCCACTCACTAACACTGCCCTGGACACCCTCTCTGGTGCTTCTTTTTTCACTAAATTGGATCCACAGAGCCTAAAACCTGGTTCGCATCAGGGGGGGTGAGTGGAAGACAGCTTTCATAACCCTGACCGGCCACTACGAGACCCTGGTGATGCCCTTTGGCTTATGCAATAGTCCCGTAGTATTCCAGCAGTTCATTAATGACATGCTGAGGGACATGCTGGGCCGTTGGGCCTACACATATTTGGATGACATCCTTATATACTCCAGGACCTCCATCCCTGCAGCTTCTTCTCTCGAAAACTGTTGGCCATCAAATGGGCCCTGGAAGAATGGCATCACTGGCTCCAGGACGGTGGTGAGACATTTACAGTCTGAAAGGACCACCAAAATCTGCTTACTATCCAACAATTGAGGCAGCTGAACCCCCCATAGGCATGGTGGGCTCTCTTTTTTGAGCTGTTTAATTTCCATCTTTCTTACCGTTCAAAGTCTAAGAACATCAAAGCGAAAGCTCTCTCCCACCAACATGAAGCTGACGCCCCCCGGACGGACTCTGTGCCTGTCTTACCATCACATATCAATGTGTCTCCACTTTGATGGGAGCTGGAAGACTGTGTCTGGCAGGTGCACGCCTTGGAACCTCTTTTGGCAGAGACCCCACCTGGACGCTTTTTTGTTGCCACACCTTTTCGGCCAGATGTTCTTTGCTGAGGCCATTACTCCACTCTTGCTGGCCATCCAGGTATTTGTCGGACCCTCAGATTCATCCAGAGAGCCTTGGCACACACCGCACATGCCTGGACGAATTTCTTTATATCTTCGGCCATAGCTGGCCACCAACTTAATAAGAATAATTTGGCCTGGTAGAGTTTGACGGGAAGAATCATCATCGTGGATCAGTTTTCCAAGGTTGTGAACCTGGTGTTGCTTGCTGGACTCCTCTCAGCCAAAACCACCGCAGAATTCATTTTAGAGCACATAGTTCATTTGTATGGGTTCCCCAAGGACATCGTCTCAGACAGAGGGCCCCAGTTCACAGCCAGGTTCTGGAAAGTGCCGGCAGCTTTGGATACGGGCCAGTGGCCCAATGAGCAATACATCTCTCAGCATCGCCGTCGGCACCCTCCAGGACGGTTGTTCCATGTAGGTGACAGGGTATGGCTTTCCACCAAGAATCTTCACCTGCACATGGTGTCCAAAAAACTCACCCACTGTTTATTTAGACCCTACAAAATAACCCACCAGATTAACCCTGTCACCTTATGGCTCCCGTTGCCTGCCGCGGTCTGGGTCCATCTGGTTTTTCATTCATCACAGTTAAAACCGAGTACCTTGTGGACGGGGAGGGCTACTGTCCCGAAGAGTGGTCTTGGGTGCCTGGTCGATTTATTCTGGATTCAGGACTTCAGTGTGAGTGAAACTAAAAATAATAATAAGAATGGTGTCATGTCATGACAGGCATCAAACTTAACTCCTAGAAGTATAGACAACACAAGATTCTGTGCTCTAAGCTACTCTAAAACAACTAATAAAATGTGAAATTCAGGAAAAGCTAGGCCATTTCATCTAATGCTGTTGACTTATGAAGAAGCAAAACTGCACTTGTTGATCTGTGCTGACTTCATGCCAACTTTTAATAATGGAGCAAGTGCTAATTCTAGTTTTATTTTATAATTTTATTGTTTTATTACAAAAAAATGTATGAACTGTTTATTAGGGTTTGAATATAAAAACTGCAATGTATGTCTAAATTCAGTCATATATATATATGAGCTGCTGATTAAAAAACTGTAAGTTAAATGGGCTTAGTTCAAAATAATAACTGCATTGAGTGCTTTATCTTTTTCATATAAATGTATGTTTATTCAATTTAGCACATAACATAAATTCAGGGAGATGACAAACAAATGTAAAGACAAGGGGCTCTTAATCCCAGTAATGGCAGTGGCAATTCTAACACGCTTGATTATTCTCATTTGATTAGAGTTCCTCGTATCAGGATGCATGACATATGTAGAGTAGGTTGAATACAAAAATGTATGGTGCATAGGATCGCTAGGGCTGGGATTTTAAAACCCCATATCATGCAGTAAAAACAAACCTGAAACATGAATATACAGTATCTGTGCTATACTATACAATAAACACAAACTTGAAATATAGATTTGTACTTTTATAACTATTCAGTTTCCACACAAAGTACATCATTCCTGTTTTATTTTCTTTTTGAATAAAATATGCCAAAGATATCGGCTCACATACACAGCAATCAACAGAATGACCAACACAGCTCCCAGCAGTGTGAGAATAACATCCACAGAGTGGTAGGCCATCCAGGACATCCTGAAAGACTGTGTGCGCAAGTGAGGAGCACCTCCATGCCTCATAACATATTCAATCCAGAAGACTGCGTGGTCCAGAGGTTTCATGGGCTGGTCGTGATGCAACCTAGACAGTCTCTGCATGTTCTCCCTGTAGGATGGATTGTACAGCACCTCCTTCAGTGCCTCCAAAAACACAGTTCTGTCCAAAGTTGCAATGTCTACAAGTTTTGCAGTTCCCTTTTTCCTCATCCTGAAGAGGTTGTCTGGCTGATCAAAGAGCAATGGTAGACCTAAAAGGGGCACCCCGTGGTAAATAGCCTCCTGAACACCATTTGTTCCTCCATGGGCTACAAACACTTTAGTCTTGGGATGTCCAAGGAGGTCATTCTGTGGCATCCAGTCCACAATCAGTGTGTTGTTGCCAAGGGTAGAAGGTCGAGGTCCAGTATATCTCCAGATTACTTTTTGAGGTAGTAGGGCAAATGCTGCTGCTATCTCTTCAGTGATATCTTGTGGAAGCTGACCAATGAGCGTCCCTAAAGACATGATGATAA
Source organism: Brachyalestes nurse (assembly GCA_037974405.1). Taxonomy (NCBI): domain Eukaryota; kingdom Metazoa; phylum Chordata; class Actinopteri; order Characiformes; family Alestidae; genus Brachyalestes; species Brachyalestes nurse. The sequence continues at coordinate 12,014,356 of JBBPCY010000130.1, forward strand.
CACCATGCTCACCTGAGCTCAGAACAAATTTTTCTAGGTTATCAGAAAGTGGTTTAGAGGGTATGCACTGGAAGCCACCCATGTAGACCACATTTGGCATTGTGGGTCGAGGAAACTCAAAAGTGAAATCATTTCTCATGAGCCATATGTCTGCATCCTGAAATAAAGTGAAGTAGTCAAGATCAGGCCCAAAGTATTTCTCACAGAAGGCATCGTAATGTGGCCTTGAGATCACTGCTATCTGAAAAAGGGTAAAACTGTACCATAAGATATTTTTAACCCTTTGAATAAATGTCATTTGATCAGTTAGCTCTGTTTCAGGGACAGGTACATAGGAGAGAGGACTGGGTGCAATAGCAAAGTGACCTTCTCCATGGACTGTCCATCGAACATTGAAGACAAGAGGAATATTAAAGCGATATGCTAAAATGGCACCACCTCCAATAGCAGGGTCTGCTAGGACTACGTCATACTTGGCATCCCGGATTGAATTCATCATGGCTTCATCCTCAAATATTGTGGTCATTATATTTACCATGTCTTTATGCAAGTCTCCAAATTTGAAGAGGACTTCTAATTCCATAAGAAACTGAGTCCAAAAAGAGCTCCCTTCTCTCCGGATCGCCAACATCCTTTCAACAAATGAACCAAAAAATTTCTCATTAAATCCACCATCATTTGGAATGGTGATGGAAGTGTAGTAAGGAGACTCCTCTTTAATATACCAGCTGTTAGAAGCTCGGATCACAGTCAGGTTGTGGCCCCTTGAATGTAGCTTCTCAATGATGACTTTCATGTTTACCCAGTGGCTTCCATCCAGTGGAAACACCAACACTTTGCCTCCATATACTTCTGATAATGAACATAAAAGAATGCATAATGTGACAGGAACTGAATGATGCATCTTCATTTGCAGTCCTGCAAAGAAAAACGTTTTATGATTGTACAATACAGTTAAATGAAATTGTAGTTTTATCAAAATAATAATCTTTTTCAAGAACATGGTGGATTGTTCCAACATACTGTCACGAGTTATAAGTGTGATCTTGGCTAAATGGTTGAGTTTGTCAGCTGCAAAACGTGAAGCCTAAATCAGGACCATCATGTTTTAACAGTCTGTCTGTCAGTTGTTGTCCATTATGACGCTAAAATAACATTAGCATAAATACAATTTGCTTTCTGCAGGTTGCAATACGTTTTTGCTTAAGTAAGCAAGTAATTGCTCTTTGCTTTTAAAACATCTTGTCAGAATGAAGCATTGTAACACTAAGAAATATAATAAATAGGTAGGTATTCCAAAGATGTGTAAAATTGTTTTTGTGACTTGTTGATAAACATACAGTATGTATATGAGATTTTGACATGTTTATAGCAGTGAAATCAGTCCTAAAAATAATTCCAACCACTTAAACATTTGTCTGTATACTACATTAGACTTTGGATACTGGATCTCACATATCAGTTGGCATGGACATTTGTCAAAGTAACTTGAATATTTAGTTTTATTGAACCAAATAAAGTTTACATTATTGCAATTTTTTACATTATTACACTTTTGCAACCTGTTAAAATGGGCTTGGTTATAAAATGTGCCTTGAGTGGCAAGATGATTGAAAACATCTACATGATGTAACTGTTGAGAACCTTACATAAAGTTTACAAAAATACAAAATTCTGCACGTATAAAAACACATCTTCAGATACAATTATTATATTTAGAGAAAGTTACCAGTACTTACCCGACTAAAGCAAACCCCACTGGCTGTCCAGACTTTAAGCCTCAAGAGAGAGAAAATCTTCAGGTGACTGGATGCAGTTCTGAGCTGCAGCTGTTTAAATTAGTGCATGTGGGTGAAACGTCCCCCTGAATGCGTGAGAAGAGAGAGAGATCAGAGGCATTAACTCTACTATGTAAATAGCTCTACTGAGCACAGTGTACAAAGGTCATTCTACAGCTTGAAATAGAGGAATTACCCTCACTACAGTTTTTGAAAATTCTGATTTTAAAGCTACAGAGCTCATTACCTTTAAAAGAGCATGTTTACTTTTCTTTACAAGTGACAACAACTACTTTTATCCATGTCTGACAAGGCAGCTATGAGAATAATTTTAAGGCCATAACATGTATGTCCTGCTAAACAAGTTAACACTGATTATAGAGTAACTTACCAGTTCTCTAGTGCTCTCAGTCAGATTTTCAAAAACACGTAGATAAAGTTTCCCTTTGGCTCACACACCCATATTTCATCACATTCCTGTGAGGTAATGGAAGAAAGTAAGAGTCCTACAGACATTGTTGTGTAACACAAGATATAAATTGAGGGAAACTAAATCTGGATTTCTTTTCTTTAAAGCACAACATGTAGAACAAATGCATTCTGTGCACTGTAAACCTAATGACATGCCTTGTAATCACCGTTTAAGCACATGAACTTAAAAATGCATAAAAGTGTTTAATGGCAAATAATTATTCAGCAAGCCATCCTTTTCATGTTTGTTTTTCTTCTGAGATTGGTTGCTAGGTCAGTGGTTCCCAAACCAGTCCCCAGAGACCCCAAGACAACCCCACATTCATAATCTCCATAACTCCATAATCAAGTTTGCAGATGACACCACAGTGGTAGGCCTCATCTCCGGGGGGATGAGTCTGAGTACCGAGAAGAGGTCCTAAAGCTGACTCTGTGGTGCTCTGCAAACAACCTGACTGTGAACACAAAAAAGACAAAAGAACTCATACTGGACTTCAGAAAGTACCAAGCTGATCATCTCCCTATTCTCATAAATGGAGATTGTGTGGAAAGAGTTCACACCTCCAAATTCCTGGGGATCCACATCTCTTATGACCTATCCTGGTCAACAAACATCACGGGGGTCATGAGGAAGGCACAGCAGCTCCTGCACTTTTTGCGGGTTCTCAAGAAAGCGGGTCTGGGTGTCAAGCTGCTGACCACTTTCTACCGCTCGGCCATTGAGAGCATCCTGACCTTCAGTCTCAACATGGCATACGGGCTGCTAGGGGTCGACCGGAAAGCCCTACAGAGGGTCATGAGGTCAGTACAAAAGATCATCGGCTGCTCCCTCCCTTCACTGGATGGCATCGCTGACTCCCGGTACCTCTCCAGAGCCAAGAACATTTTGAAGGACAGTTCCCACCCTGGCCACTCCTTCTTTGACCTTATGCCCTCAAGGAGGCGCTACAGGTCATTAAAAACAGACTCTTAAAGAGCTTCTACCCCCATGCTATACAGACTCGCCCATGCCATACTGCCAACAAACACCACAAATAACACTATGCCTTTAAGCACACTACCTGCCATGACACTTTATCCAAGAATTCTTATTTTCTAGTCATTTATACATTTGTGCACATGTATATACTGTCTGTCTTGCTGTGAAGGGCACACGCAATCTCACTACATCTTGTGTACTTGTCTGATTACTGTGAAGGGTACCTGCAATCTCACTGTATCTTGTGTACAGTGAAAATAAAGGCACCTTTATCTTTATCTTTACCCTCTGCAAAAAAAACATACATTTAGCATGTTAACCAATTGTGTGTTTTTGTTTTGATTCAAAATTATAATTGCTGTTATCCAGTGTTTACAGAAAACATTTAACCCATAAACTCAGAATAGGAGAATAGGAATCTAGGATGTATATCCGCATTATATGTACTGTGTCACATTTCGGTCGTACCATGAGAAGGATTTCCATTTTCTCTGACAACTTTATTTAGCACAAAAGCAAAGACAAAGCCGGCTCAGTGACCAAAACGCAAACAAATACTAAAGATTTGAACAGGTACAACCTAGAATTCAAACTGTGGAACTTAAATACAAAACGGACAAAGGACACAAACCAATCATTCTATACAATAGTTTAACTAAAACATAAGAGGGCTGACAAGGCCACGTGAAGGTAATGAACAAATCATGTCAACTTACAAGTCCTTTGTACACAACATAAACAATGGCGGCCTCTAGCGGACGCTGACCCGGAATGTCACATACATGTTAACATAGAATGCAGCAGATAAAGATCAGGATCTCTTATCGTATCCATTGTTGTGTCTGAATTTCAAGTAAATTCTGCCAAAGGTCTGAAGTCATGGCCGTAGGCATCTGTTTAAGGCAGAAGAGGGATAAAAATGATTTAAATATCCATTCAAGACTTAAAGCAATACCAAACTGAGTGTCTGGTGGCATCTAAAATCACTCTGTGCAAGACACCCATTTGTACCATGACTGATGGCTCTATCTTTCTCGGACCACATCGCATCTGTCTATTGGTCATGTTGCTTGTTGGAAAAATCTGACTCGGTATGCCTCCCAAATCCTGCAATGCACTTCTAGTGGGTCTCCCAGCTTGTATGATAAGACCCTTACAGCCGGTTCAGAGGGCAGCAGCTTAGCTGGTCTTCAGCCAACCCAAAATGTTGCATGTCACCCCACAACTAAATTACCTACATTGACTATCCATGGCTGCCTGAATTCGATTGTAGTCACTAACTCTTGCCTACAGAGCGAAACCTGGGTCGGCACCCAGCTAATCCTATCATTCAGGTTTATGTTCCTACTCTCTTCCTCTGCTCCTCCAAGGAACATTGTCTGATTCTGCCATCCCTACACACAAGGCAAACCCAGCTCTGCTCTTTTGTGGTTCCCCTGGTGGAATGAGCTGCCTGAGGTGACCAGAGCAGCAGAATCCCTATCTTCAAAAACTTCCTGAAGACTCAACTATTCAAAGAGCATCTCCTCTCCTGATGCTCTATCAATCTTCTTGGTTCTCCCACTGTTCTGAAACTTTGTTTCCTCAAATTGTAAGTCACTTTGGATAAAAAATTACCATACCAAGTTGACACTTGCATTCAAGTGGTCCTGCCTCTTACATATTTTCTCCAACATGGAAAGGTTTGCCTTCTCTCCTCTTTGATGTCCAAGTGGTCTAGATATTCCTACAAAGAATTCAATAAGACCAAATACAAAAGTCTATGGATTTGTTTGAAAAACTGTTAAAAATAAAAACCTCTCCCATTTCTTCCTCCTCCTGCTGCTGTCTAGCATGATCAGGCCAATCTTTGTTTCATGAGTGATTGGCCAAGCAGGAAGTTGTAGTAGGTAGTACAGTAATATGCAGTTTAGGACGCAGCCCAGTCTTCTACCCAGTAAGGAATCTCTGTATAGAAACTGTTTCTGTTATGTCTTTTTGCAGCCCCGCAGGTTAGAGTGATGCTACATGAGTTTCCAAATCCCAACCTTTTGTAAAAACTCTTGTCAAACATTTTTTATGTTTATAAAGTTCACTGTAAATAATTAAATCAAAACGAGCATCCTGACTACCAGTAAAATTTCCTGGGTGGGAATTTTGAGCCAACCCTCTATTGTACAATAAAGCCCCAGCAAATCGCTAACTGATCGCATCACGCAATCATTTGAAACCTTGACAGAAAAAGCAGAACACTTTCACATTATGTTCAAATTACAACAAATTATATTTAAAAACTCCTCAAATTAATGTCTAATGCATGACAAGGAGCACAGTCTCCGCATCATCAATAACATCCTTATCATTAATTCCTATCATACACAGCAGCTATGCAGCGCTTAGTCTCTCATATGTTAGTTACAGAAATAGAGAAACATTTTTGGAACATGTTGAAACTTGTTGAGCAGTTCTAAAAAGCCCTAAATGCTTTAATTTCCCTCTACTTCATGTATAAAGGACAGACTCCTCCTGGTAGACTTAGATGTGTCAATAAAGTTACTATAATTGAACTGACTAACTTTTCTTTCTTGGAGTGACCTCTAAGCTCATTTCAAACAAGAAATGTCCTGAGCCTGACGCTCAGCAATGTCCAAACTCTTTTGCCAGTTAAGGTCATATGGGCTGATGGTAATTTTGGGCCAGCACGTCAGCAACCTGGCATAATAATAATAATAATACACTTTTTTAAATGACAAAAAATTAATAAAAAAGTTAAATGTGGCTTTTGATAGATATAAATGTGGATTTTTTTCCCTTGAGGAGAGAAAACTGAAAATTGACATTCATGTATCTCAATAGACCTTTTTAATTACATTTAGATCAAATTAAATACTGTCTGTGTTCATATCAAAACCAATGTGTGGTCTTTGAGCATAGTCTCTAAATGTGTTGAAATTCTGCACAACCTGTGTCACCTTTTTTAGAGTGCTGAGTCAAAGTTGTTCACTGTGGTGGTGACTGGTGTTTCATGTCACTAAAAACTAAAATCACAGAAAGCTACTACCTTTTATGATAGTTTTATGGATTTTGTTTTGGTCTGAACCATATGAAAGAATGCAAGGTGTTGATAGGCAAACTAATCCCAAAATGTCACACCCCCAGTCAGCAGCCAGAGGTTGCTAAAGTATAGGGACTTTTAGGTTGACTTGGGGTGTGGCATCTAACTAGGCCAGGCTGGTCTGTTGTTAAAGCACATTAAGTTATCACCTGTTTTGAGTTTGTGTTCTGTTTAAAAGCCTTGTTTATTTGTTTATTCTTTGTCCACTCACCCTCGTCCTGCTCTGAGTTTTGGAAACCTCAGCCTTTGTTTTAGTTTAGGGTTTTTTCGGCCATCATACCCGTTTTCTGTTTTGGTTATAAATAAAGAAAGACTAGAACCATATGTCTGCATCTGTGCCTCCTACCTGAGCCCCCCTGACTAAGATGTGACACAAAAGAACCCTTTTCAACCACTATTGTACCATAAAAACTCACCACATAAAGACTTTATCTCTACTGTTGCTGTTGGAAGGTAAATAAAATTGCTATATTTGCAATGTAAGCATGATTCTTGGATTCTATCACCACAAATCTGAATTATAAATTTTAAATTCTGGTGGAATTCTTCTTTAAATGCTTCTTTATATAATTCCTTATTGCGGGTTATGGATAAGTGGTTCTGATAATGGATGTTTGAATGGATGAATGGATGGATGTTGTATCATATCTAAAATGTGGGGTTCTTCTATTTACACAAAATCTAAAGAACAGTGTCGCCTAAAACGCTGGTATGTGTGAATTCAAGCACTGGGAATTAATAAAAATATGTAATACATTAAGCATTTATACCAGGTTTTCAAGAGCTTTGTATTGTGATGGAAGGAAATCAAATGTTTGAAAAGATGTGCTATTTAATGACTATTACAAGTAAGAAACATTTCTGTGCAACTGCAGAAGTGCTTTAGGGAACCGTGCATGAGATGTATGTGTGCACCTGAACACATATAACAGCAATGGGTACTCCTGATTACACTTAGAAGTGATATTTCTGAGATTTCAGAGTGTAATAAGCATTTAAAGAAAATGATGGATGTAAAATCATCTTCAGCTTTATACAGTATAAAGTTCAATTTTATGATCGATTCCATGACAGACTAATCAGGACCTCAAAATAATTTTACAAATAACATTACACAAATGGGAAAAGAAAGCGCTTTAATTTTCGAAATGGCTGATACATGTACAACAGGTTTACATTGTAAAAAAGATCCAATCTTTTAAAGCCATTTAAAAGAATATTTTAAAGGAATTATCAAAGATTACTCACGTTTGGCTTTCTTTTGGAACATTAGTCTACAACAAAGACATCTTATCAGCAAAAACATTAACCAAATAATGATCAACACAGCTCCCAGCAGTGTGAGAATAACATCCACAGAGTGGTAGGCCATCCAGGACATCCTGAAAGACTGTGTGCGCAAGTGAGGAGCACCTCCATGCCTCATAACATATTCAATCCAGAAGACTGCGTGGTCCAGAGGTTTCATGGGCTGGTCGTGATGCAACCTAGACAGTCTCTGCATGTTCTCCCTGTAGGATGGATTGTACAGCACCTCCTTCAGTCCTTCCAAAAACACAGTTCTATCTAATTTATTAAAATCCAAGATTACAGCTGTTCCCTTTTTCCACATTCTGGAGAGGTTGTCTGGCTGATCAAAAGTTATCGGGAGACCTAATATGGGAACCCCGTGGTAAATGGCCTCTTGAAGACCATTGGTTCCTCCATGGGCTACAAACACTTTAGTCTTGGGATGTCCAAGGAGGTCATTCTGTGGCAGCCAGTCCACAAGCAGCGTGTTGTTGCCAAGAGTAGAAGGTCGAGGTCCAGTGAATCTCCAGATTACCTTTTGAGGTAGTTGGGCAAAGGCTGCGGCTATCTCTTCAGAAATGTCACTTAACAACTCTCCAAAAACAGATCCTAAAGACATTATGATGACTCCGTGCTCCCCTGAACTCTGAACAAATTTTTCTAGGTTATCAGGAAGTGCTTTAGAGGGTTTGCACTGGAAGCCACCCATATAGATCACATTTGGCATTGTGGGTCGAGGAAACTCAAAAGTGAAATCATTTCTCATGAGCCATATGTCTGCATCCTGAATCATGGTGAAATAATCAACATCAGGCCCAAAATACTTCTGACAGAAGGCCCTGTAAGGTGGGGCATAGTATTTTGATAGATGATAGAGAGTAATAGCATAAATCAGCACATTTTTGGTCCTTTGCAAGAATGACATCTTATCCGTTAGCTCTGCTCCAGGAACAGGTACATAAGACAGAGGCGAAGGGGCAATGTCAAAGTGGCCTTCTCCACTGGTGGTCCAACGTACATTGAAAACAAGAGGTAGTCCAAGTCGATGTGCCAATAACACACCTCCTCCAAAAGAGGGGTCAGTCAAAACGAGATCATATTTAGCCTCCTGGAAAAAATTCATCAGGGTCTCATTTTCAAATATCATAGCAGTCATGTTGCAAATATCTTCATGGATCTCAGCTATCGTCTTCAACAGCTCTTCTCCCATCGTGTATTCATCCCAAAGGTCTCTTCTCTGCTTTCGAATCTGCAGCAAATGCCATGTAAAGTTGGCAGTTTTCTCATCACTATATTCACCCATGTCTATAGTCAAGGTAGTGTAGTAGGGGGAATCCTTTTTGACACGCCAACTATTTGATGCTCGGATTACAGTCATATTGTGGCCTTTAGAATGTAGTTCTTTAATGAGGACTTCCATATTTACCCAATGGCTTCCATCAACTGGAAATATCAAAATGTTACCGCAGTTGGCCCCATATGAGATGCATAAGAGGCACAACAGAGTGAACCCTGATTGATGCATCTTCTGTCACCTTGAAAAAAGACAGAATAAAAGATTAATAAACTTGTTATAGCAACTATAATGAATGTTTTTAGACCTCATTTGGTTTTTATATATTGCACCAAAAGCAAAAAGTATTCCAATGCCACCATTTTAAAATATTAAAAAATAATACAAGATTAAAAATGAGTATTTTCGTGTATTTCATTTCATTTTATCAATGGTTGACTGCGTAATTCTCTGGAAAAGCAAATGGCAAGTTGAATATGCAGTGTTTCCAGTGTAACATATCATCATTAAATCTCATCAATAAAAACATTTTATAATGAATCTCAACACCTGAGTATGAACAAGATTTCAAAAAACAGTTTAGGTCAGTGCAGAATCCTGACCTAGAGGTGCATACTGAAATTCCTCCTGATTTTGCTTAATTTACAAGCTGAATGTAATGCGAATAGTTGTGGTTGTTGCCTTCAGTGCCATCGCTAACATACATTTTATTTGCATTGTAAGACAAGTTAAATTTATTGACACTGCCCTCCATAATTATTGGCACCCCTGGTTAGGATGTGTTAAAAGCCTTAAAATAAATTCACTTTTTATTGCAGAAGCATACTCTCACACTGAAAATTGTAGAAAATTTCAACTCACTTCAACTCAAGTGAATTCTAAGGGGAAAAAATCCCTGACTAAGAAATCACCCCTAACGATTCCTAGGAAATAAATGTAATTGAAGTATTTCTGACTTTTCTACAGTAGTTTACAAAGTTGATCAGAGTATCTAGGAACATTTAATTAGTAATTCATCACTTCCTGTTTCCTGGGGTATAAATATGAGGCCATTGAGGCCATTTCTCTTATCCACTCTTCAACATGGGAAAGACAAAGAAACACACCATTCAAGTAAGGCAGATGTGGGTTGACCTTCACAAGTCAGGCAATGGCCACAAGAAAATAGCCACTCGCCTGCACCTGCCCATATCTACTGTAAGAGGAATCATTAATTAAGTTTAAAACAACTGGAACAGTAGCAAACAAGCCTGGACGAGGTTTATTTTGCCTCCACACATAGTGAGGAGGATGGTAAGAGAAATAAAAAGTTATCCAAAGCTCACTGTTAAAGAATTGCAACAAATGGTAGCATCTTGAGATCACAAAGTCTCCAAAACAACCATCAGGCGCTTTCTACACGCCAACAAGCTGTTTGGGAGGCATGCATGGAGAAAACCTTTTTTCACTCACCATCATAAATGCAAACATCTGGAGTTCGCTAAGAGGTACTTGGGCTTCAACTGGGACTGTGTGCTTTGGTCAGATGAGACCAAGTGGGTCTAAGTGGGTCTGGCAGAACACAAAAGATGAGTATGCAGAAAAGCACCTCATGCTCACTGTGAAGTATGGGGGAGGATCGGTGATTCTGTGGGCCTGTTTCTCTTCCAGAGGCCCTGGGAACCTTGTTAGGGTGCACGGCATCATGACTGCTTTGAACCAGGGCATTTTAAAGCAAAATCTGGTGGCCTCACAAAATCACACCACACAGTGTTCACTCTCTAAGCACAATTTTCAATATTATCTCTCAATGTAATTTTTCGAGTCATAAATTTCATAAATGTGGAAATCACTTCCAGAACTCTGACTCACGTTATATAAATATTACGTACATATTCACAGATGTGTCCCTTATTAGCATCTTTATGTAAAAATATACCTATACAGACAATATGTACTGTCGCAGTGACAACAAAACCTCTGCTAAAACAACAGGAATTCTACATTAGAAAAAAAAGATCTGGGTAAATTGAAGTAACATCATTTTATACTGAGTCAGCATTTTTTATGCATTCCTTTTTTATCCCTTTAAATATGGTAAAACAGCTTTGGGCTTGATTCCCTCAATCCACACAAGACTTTACAGCTCGGAGTGCAAGGAACAGATATGTTACCAATAAGGAAGATGAAGGAGCATTAATACAGTTGTTCATATAACAATTAATCTTTTATCAGGCTAAAGGAAGTTCTAGTCTTGCCTTCAGCAACAACAATTTCTGTGAAGAGTAAATGTTGACACTGACTACAGTCAAAACAGTAATAGTGTTGCTTTGCTACCTCTGGGGTGCACTACAAAACACAATGTATTTAAACCCTACCTTAATTTACCCCTGAAAATACACCAAACCTCTCATTTGAATTATGTGTGAAACCGACCCCTCCACTTTACCATAAAATTAGATTTAAGGAATGAGTGTGAAACCCCTTAATCAAACCCCCTTAAACAAATTTGGAAAGGGGGGAAATCAGTAGTTTTACCCCTTAATCAACCTTAATCTGTGCACTTTTCCCCTTAAGTTTCCCTAATTTCCTGTAACCTGTAAGGAATGTAGCCTAGTAAGTAAAACACTTGCCTGTGAACCTGATGACCGCAAAGTTGCAGGTTCAAACCTCCACTTTCTACCGTTGTGTCCTTGAGCAAGTCACTTAACCCCCAGTTGCTCCAGGTAAACCGTCCCTGTAAATAATAATTGTAAGTCACTCTGGATAAGGTGCCATTTCTTTTTTTTCTTCCATGGGACGTTTTTCCTCTCAGAATTGGGCTTAGCCAATAACATGTATCCGTTTAAATGTGTTTAGCTAATTTCTCTACTTCATTGTTATATTGGTGGATAATCAAATGTATGAGACCTTCAGTGCTGCTCCTGAATCCCCAACCATTAGGAGAGCTTGTTCAGCAGATACTATTGGACAATAAATTCCCAAATCTCCACATACAGTCCTGATTCAGCGGATTTACAATGCGCATGGAGCTGTGTACGGTTGCCTAAATAGTATACTTCAGTGAAATAATGGCTCAAGTAGAAGGAAAAGTACTTTTCCTAGAAAAAAAAACTTAGCAGAAGAGTATAAGCATCAGACTATCATGTCAAAAACTACTGCACCTCCAATAAAACTGCAATGCAACTTCTATACATCAAGCATTTATCAGCACTCCAAAATAAAATAAGAAATCTCAACACTATGAGGTGTGACCAGTCATGGTGCCAGACAGACATGTTACCAGTAAAATAGAATTGAAAATACTCAGGAAAGCAAATTTACACATCACACATGCCCTGACAACCTGTTAAGATGTAAATAAAGCCATTTAGCCATTTGGTTTTATGTGTCATTCTATGGAAACTTAATTCTTCACAGTTGAGGTGATAAGACCTTGATGTATAAAGTGTTTCCTTTACAGAATGTTACAAGAAGGTTCTCTGATCACTGAGACATTGATTCCTCATAATTCTATGAAGGTTTTGGGATAAAATACTTAAAATATATATTTTTTAATTTACTTTCCGTGAAGGGGTACTGTACCTTAAGAAATCATTTTTTAATTAATATTACATACAAAAATATAGAAGATGTGTAGGTTTACCACTCATTTTGGAAAAGAAATAAAATGACTATATGAGCCCCAGTTCCCATTACCACCACTATACAAAGTCTCAACAATGAACCATTTTACACTAAACCTCAAATCTATGATGCAAAAAAAAGAAACTCTGCATGTGTGTTTGTCTTTGGGGTTTTAATCAAGCTGCATTTATGTTCCTCTTCAGTCTATGGCTTTAAAAGCAGAACCTTTATCTTTACAGCATGTGTGTGTAATGAAAGCCAGTCAGTTATCAGAGGGCCGGGCTGGTGACGTACCCTACGCTGCTCCTTCTCTTATACTACCTGCACTTTGTTCTTCAGAGGAACAGATTCACATGTGCTGGCAGTGTTTACTGAAGACAACCAAGTGCTAAAAAGAACAAACCCCTAAAATGCTTCCTCTCAGGAATCTCCTCACTTTTTTATTGCTGTCTGTCTCTATTTGCCAGGCCAGCGTGGGTAAGTAAAATCAGATTTTTTACCAGATTTCAAACCTCTTGACTCTCTGGGGCCTGTATATGGATTCTTCTTTATAATTAGAGGTGTGTAGAATAGCCTAAATCCATACTCTAAAGAAATAATGATTAAATCACCTGAACAAAATCAACTCATTTTGGTCTAAAATCATACGCTAAAGCTCAAGAGAGAGTTCTGAGTGACAGCAAAGCAGTCAAGGTCCTGAGCAACTGAAAACAGAAATTACTAAGTAAATGTTAATGAGTGAGATGAGACTGATTAACCAGTAAAAATTATTTTCCTCACTAGTGTACCCGAGTTGGTAAAACAAATAATTAAGTAATAGATGCATGCAAAAGTTTGGGCACCGCAGTCAAATTAGATATTGTTGATTTGCTAAGTGAAGATAAATACACATTCTCGAACGAGAACACACACACACACACACAAAATACAATTTTCTACAGAATTTCTACTTATTTGCTGGCTTTAACATGAAATACGGCCTGTACAAAAGTTTAAAATAATGCGCAAGCCATATTCGTTTTTTATTGTATTTTCAGTACGTTAAATGCAAATAACTGTGCATTAAAATGTCTAGAAATGTACGTATGTGTACTTATTTTCACATGTCATTTGAACAGAGGAGCCAAAACGTTTGCTTACAATAATAAAAGTAATAAGCTACTACTCACCCCTAATCTGATTAGATAATGAGAAAAAAACATTATATTAAAATAAATAACTTAATAATTACTCTCTAGTTTTAAAGGATTAAATACTATTTTGTTTTTTTATATTTACTTGCTGATTGTTGGAGCTGGGCATCTCTAGCACTTTCCCAAAATGCAGATTCTGTCATTATGATATCACAGTACGATTGTTCTTCTGGCTGAAATACTGAAATAAATATCTTGAACTAAAATTAAAAGGTAAATTGATTAACAAGTAAACTGTAATTAGTATTATCTGAATATAACAGCAAGGTATTCAACCAACTAACCATTAGGGGTGGAACAACCCCTGATGGTACAGTATAGTGTCGTCTTGATTCGAAATAAATGAATTAAAGTGAAGTGGTCCCTTATAGTGATGTGTGAACACACTATAGCACAGAGTGTGAATAATGTAAAATTCTTTCTCTGCATTTAACCCATTCACCAAGTGAAGCAGGGGGCTGCCACCAATGAGGGGCACCCAGGAGCAGTGTGTGGGGAGGGTATCTTGCTCAAGGGTACCTCAGAGGTGCCACTAGCAATTGGGATTCAAACCCACAACCTTCTAATTGCAGGGGCAACTCACTAACCACTAAGCCAGGAACTCCGGTCCTGGAGGGCTGGTGACTAGCACAGTTTGATGGTAGTTCTCCTCAAACACATTCACTAAACCTGACAATTAACTGATGAGGTGAACCAAGTGTTTCTGAGCAGGGAAATTCCCAAAACGTGCTGGAGCACGGCCCTCCAGGACCGGAGTTGGTAATCCCTGCACTAGGCCATCCAGCTGCCCCAGTGTATATAATTTTCAGTATATAATGTCAATATATTTGCAGCTTGATTTTCAAAACTGATAAAAATACAATATTTGAAAGTTTACATTTTGCCTGATCCATTCAGAATCCAGCAATACAAAATGACTCAGTGTGATATCATACAATACATACTGCCGTACAGTTACACTCCTAACAGCCAGATGTCAGTTAGATAACATGCCTGACTTGTTGACCACACAGGTGGGCTGCGCACCGGAACTCAAGAGAAAGTGACCGTGCAGCCATGGCTGGTGGGACTGGCTGCTGTGGTGGGCTTCCTCTTCATCGTCTTTTTCCTCCTCATTGTGAAAAGGATCTTTTTCAAGAGAGAAATGTGAGTATAAAAGTATGACTGGAGGATGTTCCTGTCGCACAGACCATGAGAAAACACTGTTACTGTTAACTGTTACCAGATCAGCCACAATGTACTTTTTGTGTGGTTTCTGTGGTACTTAGGAATAATTACCATTTTTCAGAAGAGGGATATTGATTGGTTACCCAAGCCACGCTGTTATGAAGGTTTTATGTCCTTTTTATGCCCTTTTACGAGGCACGTTATAGTTTTATCTTTGCACATGTTCAGATCCCGTCCAAAGTCTCATCACGCACGAGCAGTTATCAAATCATTATAGAAATAACAGCTGTAAAGCATGTGTCTATCACTCCTCTTTCAGTCCTGGACGAAGCCCTGCGTCCAGCACAATGATTAACCAGTCCAGTGTTAGCAGAAGTTACGTGAAATGTATCAGGTTTCTCACTGAAAGTTACTCTTTTAACATAGAAAGCTCTCCATTAATGGTCCGTTTCCTACCACAGGCTGGACATTTTTGTGTATAATCCACTCCTGGCAGTGATGCCCGCATGTGCAAAAACTGTCCCAGTTGTCCACCACTCAAATAATATCTGGTCACCAGCTGTCCTGTGGGTTAGGGTGTCCTGAAGGTCGATTCAAGTGACCTTCATTTATATAGCGGTTTTAAATTGCTGGACAGTTACATAAAATCAAACCAAAAGACAAATGAATGAGCAAATAAAGTGATTAAACTATATAACACAATAAAAGACAAACTACAGAAGATAAGAACAGAAGATAACAACTTACATTCTGTAAACCTTAAAAAAAAAGATACAAATGCCTGGGAGAATATTTTAAACCTAAATTGGCAGGGGGATGCTCTTATAAAAATAGTTCCATAAACTGGGGGCTTCCACAGAAATATCTTGCATTTGAGTTCAATTCAAATGGTCAGAGATTTTTAAAGCTTATGAGGCAGAGAGTGAATCATTATTTTTTTCTGTACCCGGTAGATAGATAGTGAAAGCACATACGATGTGATGTTTTCTTCAAATAAGATGTGATGTTTTCTTTGGCAGGGATGAGAAAAAGATGGGATTCGAGGTGTATGAGAACAAAGCTCTGGACTTGGAAATAGCTGAGGACTCTAAAGTGACCAACCTGTGATAGAGAAGTCTATGGAACACACAAATCGGATGCACTGTCTATTTAGTAACAAATCAGCAAATTAAGCACTTTGTACAGAGTGATTTCTAAAAAAATGTAAATGTGTCGCTTTATGTGTTTCTTGGTAAGCTGAAAGTAAATATACAACAAATCCAGCACCTAACTGTCATTACTCAGTTCAGCCATGAGGTGGGACCAAACCTGCTTTTGTGGAAGGTTTTGGAAAATGTCAGGCCTGTATGGTCATGTGAATCTGTAGGGTCTGAATAAAATATAACAGGTAGATGTCACTACCTTTTTACCCTGTAGGGACAGATGGATGTACTGTCATTATCTGAAACAATATCATAGTGAGGCACTATAGTGAGGCACTATAGACTCTCAGCAATAGAACAAGCTCAGATTTGTATTCTATTAAAACTGTACAACAACTGTGTGGGATTTGACAAGTCCATGCTCTGAAAAACATTAAAATGCCTAAATGCCAAACCTGGCCTGCCTTATGAGTGAAGATTTTGCACATATCAGGGGTACTGACTGGTACTGGAAAAAGTGATTTTGTCTTGGCAAGTGAAATAATTTAAAATCTACTTTGCATTTTGGCAAAGCTTTGAATGTATGGGACTGCACACAAATGAAATGTGTTACATCAATATATCAGAAATATATCAAATATTGCCTACATTATGAACTTATTGAGAGGATATTTTAAGATTATTCAACCATTTTCATTTCGTTATTATGACTGGTGACACTGTTTTATTTCACATTCCGTGAAGAAGTGACTTACAACAAGCATTTAGAAATGAACTAAATAATCCTGGAATAAATTTACAACCATGTTGTTATGAGAAAACATGACTGTTTAACATGAGTTAATTTTTCGTTTATTTGCAGCACACATGTCTTAAAGCTCAAGCAGTACACCACTTCTGCATCAAATGCACTGAGCTATGTTTTGCCTGACACACACATTCAGTGGATAAAAGTACACACCTCTGATTAAGACGACTGTGAGTGTAAATATGCAACAGCCTCTGTGAGCCACTGAGCTGCTCTCATTTCCATAATGCTCTCATTAATGAGGCATTTGCTCAGAAAAATGAAAGCGAGTGTGAATTTGGGATGAATACATGCCGAGCTCATTACTCATGTTGAGTGGCAGTTAACAACTTCAACACTTTGAGTAAAGCGATGTAATGTGAGATACGGAACAGTGTAGAATTTTACATTTATAATCCCAGTCTTCATTTCTAAGTCAGTGTTGCTTCCTTGGTTCAAACACGCTGCATGTCCAAAAGTTTGGAGACACCTACTTTTTCTGAAATCAAGTATAAGCAATTTGTCCCCCTATGCAGCAGTAACAGCCTCTAATCTTCTTAAAACTCAGATGTAGCAACATTGCTGCGAGGATCTGATCTCATTCAGCCATGAGAGCAATAGTGTAGTCAGGTACTGGTGTTGGATGAGTATAACTAGGATGTGCTGCTTCCTCTTTTAGGAGGATATTGCCACACTGCAAACTCTGTTGACGTGACTGTCTATCTCTCTCTGTAAATCTTTCTCTCTCTCTATCTCTCTCTCTCTCTCTCTCTATCTCTC
>JBBPCY010000130.1:12032036-12079723 GCA_037974405.1 Brachyalestes nurse
CGAACGTACAGCGTGAACTGCGTTCAGTCTCGCGAGAGTGAATGTCACTCACGGTTACGTTCATAATTTGTAAACCGACTCGTTCAGTTCAGCGTTCACGAAAAATAGGCACAACACTGACTGTAGAGATATTATTTTGACTGTAATACATATTAAGATTAAACATTTTGTACTGTTTATCACAGAGTACCTAATTTTAAAACAGGACACTGTTTCTAAAACCTTTAAATGTTCTTAAAAGTGGCACAAAATAACATCTGTCTTCTTCCCGGTCAAAAGTGACCAGAAGGATTTATTTAGTAAAGTTCAAGTTTATATATATATATAGCACATAGGTCATTCAATGCGCTTTACAGAAATTAAAATTAAAACAAGAATAAAGAAAATTTAGAATAAAACAAATAAAAATACATAAAAGAGCATTAAAAGTGCACTAAGAGTGCAAATATCTAAGAATACATAAAAGAAAATTAAAAGTGCGGTAAAATGTTTACCGTCGGTGCAGCTCTGATAGTAATAGGCAGTTTGTTCCAGCAGCGAGCTGCATATTGTCTAAATGCCATTTCACCATGTCTAGTTTCAGATCTTCTTACCACTAACTGGCCAGCTCCTGCAGATCTCAGAGACCTACCAGGAATATATACTTCAAGCATGTCAGAGATGTATGCAGGAGCCAAACCATTGAGTGACTTGTAGACAGTAAGTAATGTTTTGAAGTCAATTCTATACTGAACTGGGAGCCAGTGCAGGGACCTGGGAATAGGAGTAATGTGCTCTCTTTTCTTGGTTTTAGTCAGAACTCTGGCAGCAGCATTTTGATTGAGTTGGAGCTGTCTGATGGACTTACTGGAAATTCCAGTGAGTAGAGAATTACGATAGTCAACCCTGCATGAAATGAAGGCATGGATCAGTTTCTCCAAGTCTTGTGACAAAAGACACGTTTTTTTGTGGTTGCTATGGTGTCGGAGTGGGTTGCTAAGTAGTTTTACACGGTTGCTATGATTTAGGAGGTGGTTGCCAAGTAGTTTCTAGGCAGTTGCTATGTGTAGGAGGTTGTGGCTAAGGAGTTTTAATATGGTTGCTATGGGATACAATGTGGTTGCTAAAGCTTTTCTAGGTGGTTGCTAAGTAGTTTCTATGCAGTTTCTATGGTGGATGAGTTTGTTGCTAGGGAGCCTTTAGGTGGTTGTTCTGGTGTAGGAGTTGGTTGCTAAATAGTTTCTAGGCAGCTTCTATTTGTAGGAGGTGGTTGCTAATAAGTTTGCTAAGAATTTTTGCTATGGTATACAACGTGGTGGGTGGGCAGTTTCTATGTGGTTGCAAAGGTATACAAGGTGGATGCTCAGGTGAAGGAAGTGGTTGCTATGGAGATTTTGGGCAGCAGGCCCATCTAAAAATGTCTTTAGGAATTCTTCAGTTTATTCAAATGGACTGTCAACAGATGTGTTCCCAAATTAATTAATTAATTAATTTCTAATTGAACAGCATGAGTGTTCATAAATAAAACAGACAAAATATGATAAATATCTTTTGTGGACTGTCTGGGAGTCCATGAGGACCCAAGTGAGAAATAATGGGCTAGTTCCTAGCTACTCCCTGCAAGCATACATTTAGGAGTGGTAGCCAAACTTGTTTTGTTAGATTCAAATTTATACTTCTACTTCAGACACTAACACCTACAATCATAACATGTTTGAGAAAAGAATAGGAATCTAGGATCTTTTTCTGATAGTAAAGTCATCAGGCAGATCAGCACTGCTCCCAACAGAAGCTTTATGAATACATGATGACCTGGGTCCTGTTCCATGAAACAGGACTAAAGGAAGGTCTGGCGTACTTTCCCTTGAAATAAGCCAGACTTTTCCTTAATCCTGTTCCATGGAACAGGACCCAGGTTTGTGATTTTGTGACAAACATGACATGCCAAGAGGTTTAAAAAAAATACACAAATGGCACCCTCTTGTGGCACACAAGACATTTATGCTGGATGCACACAAGTGCCTGACTTACTGGAGATGAAAGTGCTTTATGTACACCAGTCTGTCATCCTTAAGCATGGATGTTTATTTGTTCAAGCCTGTATTCAGCCACATGCTGGTTATACGCTTCAGGGAAGAGATATACACATGTGAAACACTAACTACAGTGCACGAAATTTGAGCTTGCACAATGGATCAGTATAGCTTCCTGTTCTTACTGAAATTAAACAGAAGCTCATCTGATTCCACTTGCTTAATCTGTTGGTCTAAAACAACCGACCAGTTTCATGAGGTGAGATCCTGCTTGGTTTGCGACACTGCCCCTTTGTAGGCAAGACTCCTGCTTTGAGCCCATGGTTCTCTTTATGAAGTCACTTTAAAAAGCCATTTAACAAAAGACATTACAAATAGCCCTCGTAAAATTCTTTATTTATAAACTTGATGCAAGTTTACAAATTTTACTGTACATGGTCAAAATTCTCTTGCAATGGGAAAAACAACCTGAAAGCATGCCAAGAGTATGTATGATAACTAGTCCACCTTGAGATGGCACCAGAAAAGAACACCGTGATCGGTCAATCTGAGGTCGGTCTTCCAAAACAAAACAAAAAAAAAAAAAGCCATTGCTGTCCAGTCATACATGGTAACATAACAGAGAATGTTACCAACAGCAGTCCAGTTGGACAACAAGCCAGCTTCATTTGCTTTAGGAGGTGCAGGTGTGTTGAATTCCCAAATGAACTAAAAAAAACCCCAAAGAAAGTACGTCTGAAAACAGAGCAGCATCAATGTGAAGAGATACTAGAACTCAGCTGTGCTGCTCTTGGAGAACATGAGTCAGAGTAGTGCTGGAAAGGAATGACAAGATCCTCTTTACAGCGCAAACAACCAACATGTGCTTGAAAGCAATCCAATACACAATGCTTAACACTTCTATACGAAAACTTACAATTAGGTCATGGATTTAAAGATTTGCAAGCCAGTGTTAGATATGGCTTTCCTGTAATCTTGACCGGCTCAGGATCTGGACGTCACTCATACCCTCTGCAGTGATCTAGGAGGCACACACTTAATATTTTGTGCAAAACGGGCAAAACGATCAGGAAAGATATCTTACATCGAGGGCCATTATTAAGACTGTATATTACATAAATATCGCCAAGCCATCAGACATGATGGACTTCATGGGAATGAGAGAACAACAAATATCCATATCGATGACCAGATTACTGACATCATCTCACTCCTCTTGAAAAGAAGCAGTCTTAGGACCTGAAAACATAAGCAAGACTGCTAAACTCATTTAAAAACAAAACAGCAGAGGGAGGGAGGGCCATATACTTCATTAGTGTGGGCCTATAGTAATGCATGGTGATGAAATGTGGCAATGCAAATTTCTGTCCTGAGTTACCACTTAATTGTGAGATGCACTCAAAAAGACCAGTCTGTTTGCAGCAAGCACTGAAAACAAGGATTTTACGATGTGCAAATAAACACTGATCCAACCAGCTGAAGCACAAAGCACGACACAAAGTTTTATCCACTGTAACAATGTCAGTCTGGTAGACTTCTTGGAAGCTTCTTGGAAGATATTAAAAAAGTTAAAGTAGCAGTACTAGAAAAGAAGTATTTCTCATCAATGTCCATTTACCCTATGTGTATGCTAGCTAATGGATACAGACTGATTTCTTTCTCACTGAACAAAAAAAAACCTAATACATAATCATTAATTTGCTTATAACTTAAGGTTCATTGGTGAACTGGTATCAGCGATTAGTAAATAAAGTACAAGTAAAGGTCACGACTAAAATGAATAAAAGAATAATATCTTAACACCTTCAGAAACTTGAGTACATGGTTGGAAACCCCTGAATAAATAGTTTTCAGTGCTTCTCCCCTCTCTGTTTTGCACCATTTCAAAACATCCAAATAAACACCAAGGTCTTAAGCCCTCAGCTGAAAAATTCCATGACTGACTGGATACTGTGGCACATGCCAAGGCTGAGGGGGGTAAAAAGAGAGAAAAAAAGATGGGGAAAAAAAATACTTCACATGAACGGCACAATAAAGATGACTTGCACCTCAAAACCATTTACAAGTATACAAGCAGACCTCTGTCCAACCATAGAACAATGACACATTCTTTTCTTTAGCCCATTGCAATCAATGCCTGTATTTGACCTTTACAGGCCAAATAAATCGCAGGCTACAAAGCAAGAAACAGGAAAGGGAGTGGTATTCATCCACAGTTAATATTTGTGAACTGAAACTACACACAACTGTCGCACTCTCCCTTATCTTCACTTTAATCATTGGAATTAGGGCTGCTTAAAAAGCGTGAGCATATAACTCTGGCAAATAAGGATTCCTTAACAATATCAGCATTATATGTACCGATACATGTGAACACAGAATGCAGAAGATAAAGAAGGTCAGTGCCAGCAGATACAAGAGAAGTGGCACATCTTCATATTGTCTCTTATTGCATCCATTCCTGTTTGAATTTCAATCAATTCTGCCAAAGTCGTGGCCATAAGAATCCTTTAAAGGCAGGAAGGGGGATAAAAATCCAGAAACTTCTTTTATATCCAGTCAGGCATTAATCCGAGCCATACCTGTTGCTCCAGACAGTAAAACCAAACTGAGCGTCTGGTGGCATCTAAAATCACTCTGTGCAAGACACCCATTAGTACCAAGTCTCTGTGTCTCTTACACATCCCTCCATTCCCTGCAGTGAACTGGAGAATATAAGAAATGAGAGCAGGGGAGAGTGATTACAAGAGAAACAGCAAGTAATGGAGAAAGACAGAAACAGATAGAAAGGACAAGTGCACATACACGCGCACATGCACAACTTCCACAGAGACCAGTGGGACCTTGCACTCCAGGTGAAGAGAAGGATTGGAGGGTTAATATTACAAAAATAAAAAGCAAATGGTTGATCAAAAATCCCATTTTCCCAGTGTGCAAGAAGAAATGCCACCTTGTTAGCCATCTTCTTTAGGGGGTGTGTACCAGCCTGTGGGGAAACACAGGGATACATACATAAAAAAAAAAAAATAAGTCCACATTCAAAACAAATAAAGAGTCACTGAGTCATTTGTGAAAGTATGGACACTACACTTACCATTCTTTTCATGGATCTGGACCAATGACTTATATGACTGTTGTGCTCTGGCAAGATTATACTGGTTCTATTATGAAGGGTAAAAAAAACCAACAGAATTCTGTGTCATAGCAGGTAATCATACTGTATATGAGCTTTCAAAAACATGGCAAAATTAGCTGGCACAAACCTTATTTGCACCAAACTGCACTCTAGCTTTCCCTTTGACTAGAGTAGCATTGATCTGCATGATGACAGACTCTATGGAGTAGGCACTGCTCCAGCCCTGAGGGTGTAAAAAGAAAGTGTGTTTTAAATATAATGTTCTACATGTTACAGTTAAATATATAATCTAAAAAGCCACAAAATACACAATTCAAACCTGTTTGGTTAGCAGTTCCATACACAGGGCTCCTCCTCCAAGAACATATCTAGAAGAAACATTCCCAATAAGTGAAAATGATCCATGAAGTATGTTGTAGCAAAAACCTAGACTTGGTGTGCCCCTTAATAATCAATTAATAAACAAACATTTCTATAGTTAAAGAATCACTGGGGCACAGCATTATTTTGACCTCCCACCTTTTTTTTTTTTTTAAGATTTTTGAGCGCTTAACATCATTTATGATATTAGTACTAAACAGTTAAAAATTACAGGGTGGTGCGGTGGGTAATGCGGTCACCTTACAGCATGACAGAGGGGCCCTTTATGTGTGGAGTATGTTTTCCCCATGTTTCTTCCCACAGTCCAATTCCCCTGACATGCATTTCTTTGGACATGCAAAATTGACCCTAGGTGGGAGTGTGCAAATTATTTTTTCTGTGCGTCTGCCCTGTGATGGACTGGCGACCTGTCCAGGGTGTTTGTCCACCTTATACCCTGACTGCTGGGATGGGCTCCAGCATCCCCTACCATCCCCTGGTTCACTGGACTGACAGAATAAAGAGCAGATGTTCTCTTCCCAAAAGTTGTTTGGGAGGTGATGTTCTTTAGCAAAAGCAATGAAAGTCACCAAAGCAACCCAACGATAAGAACAAGGGGAATAAAATTAGGAAGAGAGTAACATAGTTCCAAACAGATTTGTGAAAACACTGCACTGTACTGACCCTCCAGAGAGTACAGGAGACACTACCCGTACAAAGGGAGGATCAAAAGGAAAGTTATCCTGCAAGAAAAAAAAAAGGAGATGTAAATTATGTAGCAGTTTTACTTGAGTGCATATGTCAAACAAACAAACAAAAACTCACTTTGTAAGAGAAGTTGAGGAGAATGTAGTCCATCCCTTCTTTTTCCTTCAAGACTTGCAAGTCGCTGTGTAATGGACTATCTGGATCTACCCTGTAACAAAACCAGAGTGCTAATGAAAACAATGGCAATAACCTTTTTTAAACAATAGTAGAGACTTTAAACATAAAGACTGGAAAAAACAAAACAGACGGCACTTACGTCCTTAATTTGACATGCCATTCATATAGACTGTCATTGACTAGCTCCACTGAATAGATACCTGAAAAATAATTTAAAAAAATGAGACGTTGGGTTGTTAATACAAACCACCGCTCTTGTGGAACACCAGTTGCTAATTGGGTACAAAAAGCATCCAAGGAGAATCCACGACAGATCAGCTCATATATAAAAGGTTACATGCGGTGCTTTAACTCCAAAGCAAAGTAAACAGAAACAACAATCTCCAATTCCAAATGTTCCTCCCACCACATATTTAGCCTGCATCAGGAGCCTCTTATCAAACTTATGCAAACACAAAAAGCACATAAAAATGTGTATGCAGTCAACAACAATTAGACTCCTAATCTTTTTGTAGGAGAACAATAGTTTTGCTTTTTCTCTTAGACAAAATTTAGGCAAGTTTGAGAATGAGGTCACTAATACTCTCTTAACGCTACCAAAAAAGGAGAAAACACTGTGTATGATGCATAGTCATTCACATAAACACCTGTACATGCACACTGACCTGTCTTATAACTCTGCGACCTATATATCTCCCTGAGTTCCTTCATAAGACGGTCAGAAGCCTGAACAGAGCCAGAGACTGCACCCTGAAAAAAACATAAAAACACAGACATTTTAGGAACAGTACTTCATAAAAGCACATTGATTTTAGCACAACAATGAACCAGCTTATTAACATTAGTCATGCATCAGTATGTCTTCTACACAAAAGTCAAGGATTGTTAACGTGTTTTTTGATCAGAATCAGAAAACTTTATTTATCCCGGATAAAATTGTTTATATTCCTGCGTAAAAAAAAAAAAAAAACATCATGCACTAGTATGGGTATTTGTGTCAGGTTTAAAAATACTGAGAGATAAAATAGACAAGGAATAAAGAAATGAATATGTTAATCTTCTTGAAATCCAGGCAGACATATGATCAAATGAATGATGAGGATTTAAGAATGTTGTGGGTGAAAGACCAAATGATTGTTTGGGAAGAAAGAAAAGGAAAAAAAAAGTTATAATAAAACATCCCAAAGTTGTAGAAAAAATTCCCTTACCGAGTTGACACTTACATTCAAGTGGTCCTGCCTCTGGTTCTTGCGAATTTTCTCCAATATGGCAAGGTTTTCTTTCTCTATGCCATCATCTTCTGACTTCTTGCCATCTACGGGTTCCTCCTCTTTCATCTCGTAGTGGTCTAAATCTTCAAGGTCCTGCTACCACAGAGAGATCCACAAATGTATTAGAAATACACATTCACGCAATTAATTCAGGAGGAAAAATAAAAAAAAAAAGACAGATTTGATCAGACTTTTAAATATTTGAAAAAAAGCTAAAACCTCTGCCATTTCTTCCTCCTCCTCTTCTTCTGATGTTACTTCGTCTGTTGTTACATGCTAGAAGAAACAGAAGAAGAGAGAATGAAAGCACCGAAAAAATTAGGCTATCCAGGCATTAGGCTAAATTTAGGCTATAAAGTCAAATTGCTGCCTAGATCTGATCAGGCCAACCTTTCTTTCATGTGTAATGGGTCCAGCGGGAAGCGGCTGGTCCAGCATTTCCACGTCAGGGTGCTGGGGCAGGTTATAGAGTCGACAAAGATCACAGATCAGCCTTTTCAGCTGCTGGAGGAGCTGAGGGGGACAATTCAAAACACACAGATTCTACAACAAATCCTCCAAATACCCACTTCTTTCATTGTAGACTCCCAACTCTCACCAGAAGAATTAAGAACAGATCAAGAGGGATGAAATAAAAACATAGACCGCTTACTTACCAAGGTACTGCCTTTGCGGACATCCTCCAGTCGCTCTAACACTTCTGTGAGGCTTGGATCATCGGATTCCACAAACCATATAGGTGGAGTTGAAGGATAAGACTCCTGGGAACAAGACAAGTTGGAGGAATTGTGACAAAAGGAGGTCAGCATGGGATGAATAAACACTGCTGAGCCCTCTTCGGTAGTTAAACTAAAATAAGCAGAGTCTGATCCAGGTAAGCAGCATTTCAAAGCTGGCTGTGGAGTAAGCTTTTCAGTACAGACCAGAGAAGTAATGACGTGTTTGTGCTTCCTGCTAAACTAACACCCACCAAACCCACTGCTCCCCTCCCTACATTGTTTTCCCACTTCAGTGCAAACTGCAAACCCAGAAGTAGGGTGATGACATTGAAACATTCACCATAGGCAGTCAACACAACAGTCAAGGGATCGATAGTTACAGCACCCTTTATAATAACTAATACTTAATACATATTTTAATACTCCACTACTGTTAATTAAGCCATGCATCTTATCAAATCATGAACCACTGGTCCAAGTTCTTTTATCATGATAAACATATGTTGCATATATTAAGAATTTAGACAGATTCAGAGATGGAAGTTATTGTAACAGCTTTACCTTACACACTGTACACATTTCTTACCAACATTTCACAGTTGTGCACAGCTGAATTACAGCAGCTAGCCATGTACCTACTAAGCAAATTTAACATTCTATGTGTTTTGCAATAGTTACTCACAAAGTGACCATAAACAAGGGCAACCGAGAAACTGTTTTTGCCACCAAATCATTCACCAAAAGCAGCAATTTTAAATCATAAGCATTACCCACCTAACTAGCTTAGCTAGCTGGTAGTAGTAGTATTAGTTTACGTTTAATGCCATATCAACAATGGTCACGTCATGGCAAAAAGGCATATTAAACAATGTAAATTATTTGAAAACAAGAGACTTAAACAAACGATTAACAAATAAATATGTTTTTTTTTATTAAGATTATTTCAATCAACATTTGATTTTAAAAAATCCAAAAATGTATGATGTGGTAAACATCTTACTAAGTTACTTTCTCAGTAAAATCGTTGCCTTGTGTTACTCAGTGCAGAACAACGAAGCAAAATATGTTTCTAGCTAACTTAGCTGGTAAATCTGAGCAAATACTGTTGAACTGACGGGCTACAGAGATACAGCGATTTACTTTTTTATGATGTTATATTTGTTAATTTGTGACTGTTTTGAACTAGACATTCTTAAAACTTGAGCCACTCTGGACGTATTAGCTAGTATGTGTCACTGCTGTTAAGACTGGCTGTTGCTGTTTTTTTTTTTTTAAACGTAGCAAACAAGCTTTGAGCAGTTAGCGCGCTAGGCTGGCTAGGTGCTGGCTAACGTGTCACAGCCCTGATTCACCACACCACCACCCCAAACCTAGGCTGTCCACACAGCTACACGACCACCACTGGTCTCAGCATGAGCTACATGACCATCAGGTACATCAGGTAGATGTATCCAACAGTTTTCATTTAGCTGTCGAAGCCCCAAAGCTATGTTTTGTGCCGTTGGCTGTTGCCAATTCTATCGCACTGACTGTTGCGTTAGCTGAACAAAAGGAAGTGCTGTAGCTCACTCGCAAACAAACTGGCCTCTTTCAGCTTTAACACACACTTTCTGGACGTTTTTGTATATGAGTCAGCCAGCTACCTTCACTAACTAATGGCATTGGAGCCGAGTTAGCCCAAAGCTCGCTGTCTTAGTTGGGAGAACTTGTTTAACCTAGTTAGCCAAGTTAGCATGGTAGTTGTGGCTGGTCCAGTAATTTGGGATGTGGCACTGAAGGCATAGGTCAAGCGAGATTAGCTCCTTTTTGCATCTGGACTAAACTGGAGACTTGAAATCGACCGACAACAGAAGAGCCCCCCCAGTGTAAGGGATAGTGTGTAGAAGGTAGCCGAGGCTGGCTCACTGCAGCCCGTGAGCTGAGCCACAGCTAGCCCCGCTCCCTCTGCCCCTCACCGTAATGTTGCAGTGGATGATCAGCAGCTTTTCCCCAGTCACATTAAACTGGCAGCTCAGCTCGTCTGGTTTCCAGTCGATGATCCTGAATCGTTCGTGGTTTGGGTCAAAAATTGACTCCAAAAACTTTAATTCGGCCTTCAGCCCCGATACCGACATCTTCCACCACTCATCTCCAGGCTAGCCAGGCCGCGGGGGGAGGGGGAGGACTCGCTGTGTGTTTTTACAGAGCAACAAAAGAGGAGGGGAAAGAGTAAGGAGAGGGAGAGAAAGAGTAGAGACAGTGAGAGAATAAGAGAGAGAGAGTGATAAAGACAGAAAACAGAGACAAGAGAGAGAAATAGAGAGGGAGAGAGAGACAGAGAAAGAGGGAGAGTAAGGAGAGTGTGTGAGAGAGAAAGAATGAGAGAGAAAGAGAGTAAAGGATAAAGAGAGAAAATGAGACAAGAGAGAAATAGAGGAGGGAGAGAGAAAGAAAAAGAGAGACCCTAAACTGCTGGAGGGCCGGACGGTACCAATACAGTCAGGGAAAATCTCACTACACTTTGTTTTGTTTTATTGACAAAAATCGCAGAGACAGAGTTCAGAACTGTAAACAAATAAACCAGCACACAAGATAAACTGAAAGAGAAGATGAATTACAGAGACATAAAAATGACAACAGTGGCAGCTAATTAAAAACTATTACTACTGCTAATAATAACAATGATGATGGTAGTATTAGTGACAATAACAACAATAATAATAACAATAATAAATGATTAAATAAAAGTAAATCAAAAGAAATAAATATATACCCAACCTGTGTAAAATTACGCCAACTAATTAAAAAAAAGGGTCCTGGATTTTGCTGAATCTGCCCATATTATTATTCTTCAAATAACTCAAAGGGAGGTAAACTGTGCAAAGCATTGTTTCAGTGCGAGAGGGCTGAGGGCTGAGGGCTGAGGGCTTATCAGAAGTCATACTGCTTCCTTTCAACTGTGGGAGGACACTGCAGAGAGCCTGGCTGGACTACTTCTTTCTACTGTCCATTTCAACACTGTAAATGACATGTAGCACATTCTAGCCCTTTTTCACAGATGGCCAGCTGTGCAGATAAGCTGTTTACCCAGTGGCAAGCCACAAAGCTGCAGTTTGTGGGAACTGTTACCAGGTCCAGTATTAAGCAATTAATGAATGAAGGAAAAAAATTCTTACTGTTACCAGTGTGACATTCAGCAAAAAAAATGATAAATAAGTCAATGTTAATGACCAAAACTCTTATTCACGCTTATACACTATATGGACAAATGTATAAAGATATAGATACATAGATTTTAATATGGAGTTTGTCTCACCTTTTGCAGCTATAACAGCTTCTTGGAAGGCTTTTACAAGATTTTGGAGTTTCTGTGAGAACGGGTGCCCATTCATTCTGTAGAGCATTTATGGGGTCAGGCACTGATGTTGGACGAGAAGGTCTGGCTTGCAAACTCCAAACCAGTTCAGCCACAGTCATACTGGGATAGAAAAGGTTCTTCCCCAAACTGTGTCCACAAAGTTGGAAGCACGGTGTTGTCCAAAATGTCTTGGTCTGCTGAAGCATTAAGATTGCCCTTCACTGGAAGTAGGGAGGCCTAGACTAAACCCTGAAAATGTTCATGTAGTGTATGTAATACCTAAAGTATTATGAGTTGAAAATACTAAAGAAAGTACAGCTCTGAATATAAAAACTGCACAAATACATTTTACTGAGTAAATGCCACCTCTAAAATTTTACAGTGCGGTTGTGTTACTCTGAGAAGCGCATAAGAAAGTACACTAGAGGGCACTGCTATCTTGATGCTGAGGTGAGAAAGAATGGTGAAGACATGTCCCCAGGTTGCAGAATGATTTAGTCTGGCAGATTTCCCTGAGAGTGCTGTCTTCCTCATTGATCATCTGCTCAGCTGAACCACTGGCAGCAGCCCTCTGTTCTGGGCTCTGCACCGAAACCTGGGCTGAAGATGAAATTAATTCTGTTCCTTCTGCTCCACATGCTCCAGACTGAGCCACTACACAGCTCAATCAGGCAGATCCAGCAGTGTGGGGTTCACTGTTCTGAGGTAAGTGGATATCACCATCTGCCTGGGATATATAATAGAGAATAGACATTTGAAAGGTTTGCTTCAGTAAATGAAATAATCCAGGAATAAAATAGACTGGAAAAATTCAGTTTGTTAAATTTTAAGTGTTCTTGGTTAAAACACATTCTTAAATATTATTATGTGTGTGTGTTATGCTCTCTGTTAGAAAATGCATGGCTAATTTTGGGTTGTGTTCTTGAATGGGGCAAGTTTCTGCCTTCGGCATCTAATACAGTCAAGTCAATGTTATCTATGTTATTTAATAGTTACATGTCACAGTACTCTCCAGATGGTTTGCTGTATTTGGCAGCCACTGTGTTAGTTTTTGGGTCAGTGTCAGGTCTGTTGAAGTACACAGGGCAGAGTGTTACGCAATGAACTGTAATTTCCCTTAATCCAGTTGAGGTTATCACAGAGGAATGCTTTCTTTTTTTTACACAAAAATAGAATTATTGATGTGAGTGCCAAAAGAAACCTTAACAACCATGACAATTTTTTCGCAACCAGGAACTGCAGTTGCCACTTAGTCAAATATGGGAAACCCCTTCCTTTATGCTACAATAGATTTCCTTTTGACTAATTATCAAGCCTTTAGACTATTGGTTTGTCACACTGAAATAGTGCACATCACCATGACTGTAACTTTTAAAACTAACTAACTCTCCCTTTGATTTTTCTAACAGGGGCTTCATTGTAAATCCAGAGCTTCCTGTGAGTAAATCAGTAAATGTGTAATAGATTATCACCTACCACACAGACACACAGACTCATAACCAACACAGTAAGTATGGTAACACAATTTTAAAGTCTTCTGTTTCTGCCCCAGGGTCACTGTCTCCCTGCAAGAAACTGCAAGACCAGAACAATTCCACCAACATCCATAATGTCAGCCTGTCCACTGTGCTGAGATGTGAAGAAAGAAAATGTTCTCTCAGCCTCAACATTGCCATCACGATGACACTTTATGGTAGGTTAGAAACACTAAATAGCTACTTGCTATTTGTACTCATTTAAGTATACATCATTTTTTACATTTTAAATAACATAAAATATGTTAAGTAGTGTGTAAATATGTGTGTAAATGAAAAAGCAAAAAAAGATTAATAGAAAAGGAATTGTAGTACTTAAAGTGACTTAATGGGAATAGGACAGTGGAGGCACTTACAAGTAGTTTCTCAGTACTGTGGAGCATAATTGAATTGCTGACAATATTTTGTGTGTGAGTGTGTGAATGTGTATGAACAAGAATATATGACCATCATTGGATGATTTTATGTAAGCGATTGACTAAAAAGGTAACATGGTTGTCAAACTCAATGTTGTTTGACATGGCAGACAAAGCTATTCACAGGTTTAATCGTTTGAGTGACACTGTGGTGAAGTATGAGGATATATAAGACAAGACATTTCCAGTTTTCCCTTTGCCCTGGCAAGAACCAGTGTAACATTTTCAGAATTGTGACCATTCATTTATGCTGGTAGAAATATATGGTTGGAAGGATCAACACTGATCATTCTTTTTTAACCAGCGATTGAGCATAAGTTAATATTTAGTTTTCTGTCTCGCCTTTGAATGGGGTTGATGAGGGAATTTCCAACAAGCATTTGACTAAGAGGTAGTTCAAAGAGGAAATAGATTCACCATTATCTCTTTTTCAAACCAGTCTTTTTCATCAGCATATAAAACACGTGTCAGGCTCAAGTTCTGGCAGGGCACACTTACAATTGCCACATTAAACACAGCTGATTAAACTCATGTCCTAAGTAGCAAGACTTTCATGAATTGAATTCTGAAAAGAGGGAAAACCCCTACTGTCCTCAGAGCTGTGGCCCAGACAAAGTGCACTCCTATAAGCTGTAGTAGTTTTCAAACATTTCTAATTGATGTTTATTCAATTCTTCTTTTCTGTTCCCTTCTGCCTGTGACCCAGAAACTGATTCTAAATCATCTGAAAGGGTGTAACAGTTCTTTAAATGAGCTTGGAGGAAACAGAGAGAGACAAGGCTTTCAGAGCAAGGAAACACACACTTCCAGCCTGGAAAACATTTCTATCGCATGACATAGGTGTTTTCACAATCTCTCCGCATCCACCTTGTTTAGTCATTGGATGATTACAGTTAGGAAAAGGAAACACGGATTAACAATTAAACATATGAGGTCCACCTTTGATTGCAAAAAAATGAGTTATTTGAAGGTTTTCACAAATAATCAGATGGGGGTTTTTTTATTTATTCTTCCAGACGTGTTTTTTTGATGTAAACAATTTTGTGATGTTTAGATGATATCCGTGGTGTTTTCATGTGTGTGCACTCTGCTGGGATGTTGGGACATTGCCAGATTGTAACCTTTCCTCACAATGCTAGAAGACATGTCACTGGGAAAAAGGTACAGATTCGGTTTATTTGTTTGAACTTGAAATGCACTGACATTGCATCATATATATGGTGTAAAATATTCAAATATATTGAAAAGATGTTTTAGATTTCAGTATTTCATGAAACCTGTGATCTGCATGTTGTTTATTTATTAATAAAATGAGCAATAATTCCATTACAATTAGCAGGGCTGGACTGACCATTATTGTTTATGTTTGTGTCAATTTTTTTTAGCCAAGTTGTCACCTTTTGGCACCTTTTTGTGGGCTGAAGGGATAACAATATTATGATACAAGTTGCAATATGATTAAAAAAATTTGCTCTTTAACTGGCCAAACTGATATTTTAAATTCATAAAGAAAAAATCTTAAATTGCATGTATCAAATAAAATGCTGAGGTGACTGGCTATTTACCACAATAAGTCATGCACAATTATGCTACCAGATCTTGGTACAGGTGTAGCAGCAGCATTCAAATACAGCATGAGTGACCTTTCCTGCTTTGTTTTATTTATCTTAAATTAGAATATATACCAGCCAATTGGCTGTAATGGGCAATATGATGAATCCTAGGAGAGAATATGGGAATCATTTCATACATGGAACTGCAGTCAAACTTAGACTTTATGTTATATTAAAAACAGCAATAACAAACCTTTAAACAGCAATTCCAAACTTCTGAATAGTATAACTGCTTTTGGGAGCCTGTCAGAAATATTTTTAGGGATTTACAAGTTTTAACACTAGGCTGTGTTGCTCTTCAGGTTGAGGTTCAATATGACTGTTTTTCAGTCAGACCCAGAGAAGATGTATTTGTGACTTTAAAAACAGCTCCCAACTTCTGCCACAATGTGTGGACACGACAGTACATCATTCCAGGTATACTGATTGGGAGTATTTTTTGTATTTGTGACCTGACATGATTTTCAGTCCAGACATA
This sequence comes from Brachyalestes nurse, assembly GCA_037974405.1. Lineage (NCBI taxonomy): Eukaryota > Metazoa > Chordata > Actinopteri > Characiformes > Alestidae > Brachyalestes > Brachyalestes nurse. The sequence continues at coordinate 12,047,799 of JBBPCY010000130.1, forward strand.
TACAACAGAAACTTTCCATTACAATGTGTTGTCTCTCCTGATTTATGTCAGGATGTGCTCATGAAGACCTCAGAAGAAAGGTTACGGAGTGCAATAGTGAGTTTCTCTCAGACAGTCTTTAACATGGTGTTGAATTACAGTAGCGCAGTAATGAGAGCTATTAATCGTTTGCCTTCAGAAGTAGGAGGACACAGTATGATATATCTGCATAACAATGAGGACTAAAACTATATTAACTATAGAAGTGCGTGTAATATAAAGTCTTTAAAATGATCGTTTCAGCTGGAGAGCTAATGTACACTGTGGACAGCGCAAGGAGAGAAATTACAGTCATGGTGACAGAGGCCCCTGAGGATGCAGACTACAACCTTAGGCTCTGCCTCAAAAGCCGTACTTGTATAGGAACAGGACAACACAGAATAGTGAGTCTTTTCTTTATTTCTAAATGCAATGTAGCACAAATAACCTCTATAACTTATTTCTTGACATGTATTAACATTATAAAAAATACAATAGAATTGGACATGGAAATGTAAACCACTGAAACTTAGTGAAAATAGAAAATAACTTCTTGTCACACTGTCAACATCACTTCTGAGAAATCAAGTTTTTTCATTTTTCAGATTCAAAATCCGAGAGGGGGTCATTTGCAAAGGGTTAGAATAGAAAAGGCAGAGTGCCCCAGAAAATAATTTTACATGAAACAGTGACGTATTTACTGAAAAAGAAAAAGCTTATCACAGGTTAGACAGCTTTTGAAAAATGTAAGAGGCTCACTGTCTCTGAGCCTTTCGTATCACGAGCATATTGACTTTTAAGCCAGGAGCTGCTGTGTGTTTTTGTTGGTCTGTTTCCTACAGATCAAAAAGCAGGACATGCACAGAAACGAGTCCTTTCAATACTCTAAAGCACTTCCTTGTTTGTGCATTGAGGTACAGTTGCTTTCTTATATAAACACATTAAACACATCCTATTCCCAAGTTGTGTCTGAACCACTGGTTTATTACAGGGCTGGCCTGCAACTGAAAATGCACGCAGAATTCAAGTTTGCCCATTTCAAAATAGTAAGTGTAAAGGGAGTTATTTTAACCTTTCACTTATGTGGATTGCATTATACTATTTATTTTGTTATTCAGATATTTTAAACTATTCAAATTGCGTTTTGCTCATTTACATGCATCTATTTATAGGATATTTTGACTCTAAAAGCCTTTCTTCCTCTTTCAGACATGGAGGAGTTGTGGTCAGGGGTGACCTTTGACCAGCACACACAGACACTATCATGGAAACCCATGTGCCCCGTCAAGGCAGTCGTCTCGCTTTGTCATGCTGTCGGACCGAAGCTGTGTCTGGACATTAGAAATGTGTCCCTGTCTTCTGAAAAGGACAGTGTAGGCTCACTTCACTGTTATTTTAAAATTACTGTTTATTTTACTGTTTATTTATTGTAGTGTTCCCATTAATAAATAGTATGTATGCCAGAATCAGCCCAAGATGCCAGTTTTCTCCTGTTGTTCGTGGCCAAAACCTGAAAGGCATGATTATAGTGAGAACAGCTGAGTGCTCTTTGAATGGTCTGGTTGGTTCCTATGGTATACTTTTGTAAATATTTAATCTGTTTTGATCTCAGGTGATGTTTTCTACAGTGGATCCGCACCCACGGCTTTGCATGAAGGTAATTTTTGCCAATCAGTTCTGCTTTGCATGACCCTCTGTCTTTTGAATGCAAAGCATGCTAATGTGATGACTTTGATGAACTTGAGCTCTAACATGCTATCTTGTTGGATGATGCAAATGTGTGCTGTTTCAGTTCACCACTGAGGCAGGGTTTTGGATAGAGTGTCCATTCAATTCTGAACGTTTCCCAGGTATTTCATTAATTGCTGCACTAAATCATAACATAAGTGTTGAACCATTGACCCTCTGACTGAACAATTTGTAGAACTCGTATGATGTCTGCCCACATTTGTCTAGTGTGGAAGCTGGAGGTGGCTTCCAAAGATGGACAGCACTGGGCTGATATAACATCATGGTTTCCAGCCAGGTTTTCAGTGGGTCTGTGCAAGATGTCCAGCACTGCTGTTTGTGAGCCAACTGAAGAAAGCCCATTTGTTGTAATCTCAGTGGTATGTGACCATTAACAGGCTTACACTCACATTTACATACCTTTAAACGCCCAAAATCACAGCTGACACATACGATATGTTGTATTTGGATAGAGTCCCATGGGAGAGTCCTTTACAAAAACATTGCCCTTATTGTATTCAGAAAAAACATCATTCATGCTAGGATGTAAGTGAAGACAAGTGAAAAAAAAAGTCTCTGTGACTCTAACATACCAACACTTCATTTTCAAGGACAGAACAAAGTCTGCAGCTGTCAACTTATCCACGAGTATATGTGACACAAGAAATTGCATTCAGGTATGGCAGTCAGAATATTAAAAAAAACAAACCATAAAGTGGATTTATAGTTCTTAGCGTTATATTCAATGCACTTACATTTGACACAGTAATCCTCTCTTGAGCTGTGGTATGAATAATGGTCCATTGTGGTAGGCTGATATACAGCATGCTCTTTTTTGCAAGGTGAGGCGGACTGATGTACAGTTTGCCATCCAAGAACGTCGATGCAACCTCCAGTGCTGTGAGTAGGCGCATGCTTATACATGATTCCAGGAAGCCACTGTCTGTGATCAGTTCATTGATCAATCCATTAAAATATCAAATAGTAACTTGTAATTAACATTAAGAGGTATTGTTTTCACTAGATAAGGTTTTGTAAAAGACAGTTCAGGTTGTGCTATTATTTACAGCTGAACTGTTTCGTAAGATCCTTTTTTCTGAAAAAATAAATGTGATTTCTGAGCTGGACCGTTCTATGCAGGATATGATCAGAACTCTCCAGAATTAAGACACTATCACACAAGATAATGTAAACTGAATTAAGTATTAAATCAGAGAAAACTAGAATCTTACACACTTAATAACAGTACAGCAGGGTTATGATGCAGTGCAATTTTTCTCTCCACAGTTGACCAACCATTTGCTCAGTGGAGTTACAGTGAGGCTCTTCAGAAGTACGCACTTCCTCTTGTTGCCTGTGTGATTGCGTTTGTGATGGTTGCTTTGGTCAGCTATGTGATGCTGAAAGGTAAAGTACCTGAACTGTGTGCCCAAGCAGTCACAAATGTTAATAGCAGATGTGTTAAATTTCAGCATGTTAAACGATCTGTGCAGATAATAGTCTTATTCACTGGTGAATCAATAACATAATAATATCATGCAATGCACTCTATATAGAGGAGGAAAGTCAGACTCCAATCCTAATATGTAACATGAACTCGATTCAACTCATGATTGAATTCAGTGGATTTGAGATGGGAAAAAAAACCCTACTCTCTATGACCTGAGAATGGCACCACAGCTCTAAAAAACACATGCTTGCCACAGGTTACAGACTATAAACTTGAAATCAAGTGTGTGTTACTCACCTGTGGAAGTCCAGCGCATCAGAAATAAGAGCTTTTACTTGTAATGACAGGATTTCATTAGTAAACAGATAGAATTAAGGTAGTATTTACCTAATAGGAATATTACAATGGCAAAGTAATTGTGCAGTTACTTCATTTGGTGCATGGGACCCTCATGCCTTAATCGAAATGGATTGTAACTTTAGTAAAATGTTACAGCCTTTGTCTCTGGTTTGAGACCAGTGTTAAGAACATTGTTTGTGTTCTTTAGTCTGTGATTTGGGGCCAAGAAAACAGAACCTGGACAAAATCCCTTCATGTAGGACAGTAGCAGGTAAGAAAGTATCCTTTCATTTTTGATCATTCATATTTTCAGAGAAAGAGAATAGAGCAGAGGGTACAATCCTGCCTGTGAACATTAGCCGTCTGAATTCCTCTCCCTTCCTGTATCAGAAACAGAGACCCTGATCCACACAGCGAGTGAGGACATGGATATAGGGCTGCGTCTTGCCTAAGGCCATTGATGATGATTGATTCGGAACAGAAAACTACAAGTAGAGCCAGCAATAAAACAAGTTTTGGCACCTTAAACATCTTAACCTGGATTGAGGAATACATAATTAAATATCTGTAACAATTTTGTTATTTCATTTTTGAAGCATGGAGAGTTGCTCATGCAGAAGCTGCTCATCCTCTCTCTCCTTCTCTCTCTTCTTCTCTCTCTAGAATATATATCTGTACAGATGTGTGTCTGTGTATATATTAGGACTGGGCACGTTAACGCATTATTATCACGTTAAAGCATTATTTTCTTAATGCCTCGAGTTATTTTATTGCGCTTTAACGCAGGTTTTTAACAAATCCTTTTATTTTGAAAGGTCATTGTTTTTTTGTGCTGGTGGTCGCTGTAGTACGCAGGGCTCTTATTCTCGGCAGGGCTCTTTTCGCGGGTGTCCGCCGTCCCATTACTTTTGTCCGTATTATATGGACAAAAGTAATGGAGCACCTGACCATTACACCAACAGAGACTGTGATGATACATAGATACAAAGACTTTCATATGGAGTTGGTCCAACTTTGCAGATGCTCTGGACACTGAGGGTAACGAACTAGACAAAACGTGAATGCCATGGCATTGGCAAAGAGCTTTGGTTTTATGTTCGATTTTCTTATTCTAATAAAAATATTTGAACTGCAGCTGTGTAACTGTATTAAAGGAAACACGGCTGTTAAAAAGCTCCTCATTTGTTTAAAGTGTTTGCAAGCCAAATGTAATTGCACTTTTGTTCATACAGCAGTACTTTAAAAATAAAAGTATCCAATACACTCCCTTTTAATTCGTTATTTAATTTTGTGTATAACAAATCAAATATAAAACCAAAGCTATTTGCCACTGCACTGCATTCAGGTTTTATCTTGTTTGTTATATTTATCGTTATATTTATCTAGTTTGTCTAGTTTGTTATAATATGGACAAAAGTAATGTGAGCGCTGTACGTGTCGTCTGGTTTTTACGGGACGCATGACCCCCGCGAAAACCAGCCGACACGTAGGCTACAGCGCTCGCATTACTTTGGTGAAAGCACCGAACGATCAAAATAAAATTATTTTTTAAGTAAAATCCTGCGTTAACGCGCAATAAAATAATTATAAATAATGTGTTAACGCGATAATTACGCGTTAACGTGCCCAGCCCTAATATATATATATGTGTGTGTGTGTGTGTGTGTGTGTGTGTGTGTGTGTGCGTGTGTGTGTGTGTCTGTATGTGTGTGTGTCCATCTCTGCAAAGTTACAAAATGTTACAGGATTGAAATTGTTATAGTACGTTAATAAGTGAGTAAAGTGAACCCTGTCACCTTTTTAGTTGCTGAAACCAGAAACGTCTGTAGGCTTATTTGATGGAGACTAATGTTTGCTATTATTAAACTTGTACATTAAATGGCTCATTTTTGCCTGCTTGTGAAGCCAAATATTAGTTCAGTGCGGATACAGTGCGGATACAGCAGAGGGCAGTGTCCGACAGCTTTCACTGAACCGCCTCTAAAGAAGTGGTCCCATAGCGTGTGTGTGAGCGTGTGTGTGTGTGTTTGTGTAGTGTGTGGGTGTGTGTGTGTTATGTGTGCCTTGTAATCCATACAACCAGGTCACAAATGGGCGGTCACAAAAACTGGGTCAGAAATGGCTGGTCAGCTAACAGACACTTGTAGGTTGTGTAAGCTTTAGTTTTTCTTCACTACTGAATGAACTGTTCCTGTTGTAGGTGTGTTTCTCACAAATGTGTTCTTTCTGTCACCAGGTTGAACAACCTTTGCAAAGGTTTAATAAATAAATAAATAAATGAGTGCTGACAGGGTGCAGGATATTGAAAGCATCTGAGGCTGAAGCCAGGTAAAATAGTTATAAAGTTTGTTCAGCGTTGCACCAGTTGCAACCAAAGCATGCCTTTTTGGACAGAGCATGGGTTGGTAAGTTGTTAATGGGATGCCAAATATCACAAGTGTAATGCTATAATGTATTTAAGAGAATCCAACTTTTAACACTGACATAGCTTACAGTAATGGATTCCTGGAAGGTTACAGGTTTGGGGTGTGAGGGGAAAAAAGGCTCTGCACTTTCCTGATGAAAACATTCCTAAAGTATGGAGTAAGCCTACACAATAATACCTAACAAGAGCCATTGGCCAGATGCAGAAGACAGTGAGGCAAGTGAGTGCAGACCTGTCTCTCTTGTTGCAGCCCTGTCCGAAGTTCCACTCTGCTTGTAGTGGTAAAGAGAAGGTGCATCATAACGCAGCAGATGTTGACATCTGAACTTCTTATAAACATTTGTTCTCACTGTAAGTAAGGTTCATGGAGTACAGCAGGAGGTTCGTCAAGTTCATGAAGCCTAGCCAACACTGTGTGTGTTGTGTGTAGGTGTGTGTGTGTGTGAGAGAGAGAAAGAGAGAGCACAGTGTTTGGGGGAGTGGTAAACACTGTGAAAGTAAGCCATGAGAAAGTAATTGCTCCAGTGATCTCATCGTCTTTAAGGTCCTGCTGTGAGGGAGACTTTTCTCTTCTGATTCTTTCCATCAGAGGTGGGTGGAATAGCCTAAACATGTCATTACATTTACACAGTAAAAGTATTGTTACCTTAAGTAAGGTAAGTTGAACGGAGTGAGTTGGGATGTCATAACCCATATTAGCAAAATTATGAAAATGCACCCCTTTTTTGTTAGCCTGCCATCACAAACTGTATGTCTGTCTGTGTGTGTGTGTGTGTGTGTGTGTGTGTGTTGGCTGTTGGTGGTTGTTCCCAAGGCACCTATTGGTCACTAAATAATACGGAACAGTGAACTATATAGTCTATTAGACATGTTGTAATGTTTGTCACTCCACGGTCATTCCACAGTCACTTCACAATTTAGCCATCAATAGCTACTTCATTAGGACTCTAAAATATAAATACTGCCAAAGAAAAATATAAATATTAGGAACATCTGCTGTTTATGGCCAACAATTAAGATGAGCAGATTTACATTGCTATGTCGAAAAAACTGCACCGAATGGTGAATAAGATAATGAAAAAATGCTTTCAAACACAGCAAACTCAAGTATGCTACGCACACACTTATGCTAATATGACTGGGCTTTTTTCTTAAACAGCTAATAATAAGGGTTGTGATTTTTGGGGCTTAGTTTTGATATTGAATTTTATAATAATAATATATCATTACATAAGAATCAAGAAGTAAACAATTGCATTCAGTTAGGCACTACTTTAAAGAGGAAATTGTACACTCATCCAAATATACTTGAATAGAAGTATTATCCTTTAAAAATACTCAGAGAAGTGTAAATACATCAAGAGGTTGCTTAAGCTCATGTATCTCAGGAAATGTAACTAATTCTCACCTGCCTCTGCTTCCCACATGTCTGTTCTAATGTTTCTTTACATATAAAACTGTTTCATGTACCTCCTTCATGGTGGGCTGTAAAGTGTCTGCTGAGCCAAGATCTGTGATTTTGTACAGTTTAACATAAGCAAGGAATGCACTTTCTGACCATTGTCCCTTCTGTGCCACTAGTCCCACCTTCTGTGACAAGTAACGTTTGACTGCATAACTGGTGGCAAAGTGAACCACAGAAATTCCAGAGTCTGCTTTAACCCTTAGAGTGGACTGGTCAGAGGTCAGTTGACTTGGATGAAAGGTCAGATTAGTTCACGTTCAGTGAAACATTGACCCCTTTTCATTGTTTAACTCTTAAAACATTACTATCAAAACACAATGAACCTATTTTTATTTTTAACATGATAGTCATGATAATGGTTATCCTTTTGGTAAAAACAATAAAGACAGGCTTTAATGCAATACAAATAGTCAGAAAACTGTACCGATCCAGAAAGAAAGTCCTTACTACTTGAAAATTAATAGAAACATAACAAATGTGTGATTTCTAAACACAAAGATCTCTTACATTTTAAACAGTATACAGAGTCAAAAGGGAGCATAGACATGAGACATAATAACATAACAACCCTGTGATTCCAAAGAATATGTGCACAAATAAAAAAAAATAGAAACACTGCCAGAGAACAATTAGGTTAATCAAAAATGAATCAGTGTTGTTCATAAACAAATTCTAAATAACATTATCAAAGTCATCTTACAGTTCTTTGCTCATCACTCTCTATGATCCCATGTCATCAGATTAACTATTAGTCTCTGAGCCTACTGCTCATTCAATGTCATAACCGATAGTAATCTTGTCCACCCCCACACCCCGGATCTGGCACATGGCAACAACTGTAAAATAAAATTTGCTGTGGCACATGTCAGTTCATGAAGATTCTCCGCCGGAAGTAATCAGTTCAAGGAAATGGTGTTTCCTAAATGAATTTCCTAGAAAGCAAGTCAGTTCTCCCAGTAGTCTGCGGTTGCTAATGGATGGTGGTCCCTAGGGGGCAAGAGGGAAGCTCTTTATAACAGAGCATCTTCTTGGAAGTCAGATAACTGGCTCCTGCTTTGGTTAATAATTACTAATGTACCTGTCCCAAGCATAATTTAGTCTTTAAGACTTCTTAGAAAAGGCCCAAGCTTTAAGTCCATGTTTCAGATTAAAAAGTGCTTAAACAAGCTGTAAGAGAGAAGCCCAAAACTGATTTGTGAATCTGCATGTGTTTGTGCAAACAGCGCTTCCCTTAAACAATCCTGCATAAAGGGATGAGTAAATGATAACAGTGATGAATGAGTCAAAAACATATGGAACGAGATGTGTGGCACAGACTCCACCCCACAACCACCCACCACAATGTTCAAACTCACTTTTCATATATTCATTACTCCTTCACTTCATTGTCTGGTTATTCAAATTGGGGAGGGGCCAGTGTCTCATTTCTAAACAAAGAGGACAATAGAGTAGACACCTGTTACCAGCCGCTGGCAAAGAAAGGAGAGGGGTGAGGCTTACTGCCTACTTCTGCTTCAAGTAGGTGATCTCTTCTTATTGCCTTTTATACCTTACAGATTATGTTGGTTACACAATATAAAATGCAATATAAAGCAGATCTTATTAGTTTTCTGTTCTGAGTATATGATTGGTTTATATGACCAGCATGTCAAAGTTGAATGGGTTTATTGGGGAGGATGAGGGGACACGCCCTTGTCTAGTGACCCTGTCAGGCCTTTTAGTGGAGCAGGGCAGAGGCTCCCCTGGGACTGTTCAGTGAAAGACTGGAGCAGATGGTGTAGCACCTCCACAGCCCTGCCCCCACCCCACTAAACATCTTCCTCATCTCCGTTCCGTTGAACTTCACTGAGAGAGCATGAACACAAACCACTGTCTGGCTACTGTATCTGGGTTTCAGTCTCCAGGCTCCTTGCTTTACACCAAGAATATGTATAACAACTGTCTGTCACAGGGAAATTTATGCAAATCCTATGATGTAAGAGACAAAAGGGAGAGCAAAAAGAGCTAAAAAATGGACTGAAGTAATAGATTGTGTACATCTGGAAATTCATCATTTAATAATGTGCTGCGTGCTGTTATATACAGAGACATGAATTTCATTTTGTCATTGTTCTGGGCAGAGGCAAAAATGATTGAACCACAGCAGAAAACTCTAAAAGATCACACAAACACACAAATACTGCCTAATATTAAAATGACCTCATTCCGATTAAACTTGAAGGAAGTTCTTAAATACCTGTAATTACTGCCTCAAAGAGAAATTTCTTATGTAGCAAAAGTGAAAGTGAGAGTCAGAGCAGTGCCTGTGTAAAGGGCCCACATCAGGTTAACCAATTGACATATCAGAGATAATGTCATAAGATCATTACTATCATAACTAACCTTTAAAATGTTGTGTGTATTAGTGTGTTTCATTTTCTAAGGCAAAAAATTAAATGTAAATTTTTTTGCAGGCTTTGCTTACGCCCCGAGTCTCAGTGATATAAAAGATATATGTGCCAAATTTCAAGAAGATTGGATAATGTTTAGAGGTTGCACACTTTGATCAGTTTTGTCAAACTCTTCGTCACTAGGTGCTGATGATGATGGAGATGAATCTTCCAGTATACGCCTTATTCAGCCCGCGGCCATGTTGAATCGAAAACGAGGCTGTGAGGGATAGAAGTCCAGCAGTGATGACTATGGCGTATAGTTGTGTACCAGAATGTCACCGTTTAGCCGTCAGAATATAGAGAATACGTCATTTCACAAATTTCCACAGGACAAAGAACTTAAGAAAAACATGGATTGTGAAAATTCGAAAGGACATAGGACCTAACTTAAGGTAAATTAACAAAATTGCATTTATTTAAGAAAATGAGCGTAGATACTAGCCTATCGGCTAATTGCTAATTTCTAATGTGCGCATGTTTTTTCTTGGGTATTTATTTCTATTCCTCTCCAGAGGTAGGAGAAACTGATAAATTAGGAAAATAATGTAAGTCAGTAAGAATTCTTCTACATGTTGCAAAGATTAAATACTTACCTTAGATTGCAGGTAACAGTTCATGTCAGAATAAAAGCTGTGTAATGTGTAATGTCCCTGTGTAATGTTCATGTGTGTTGAACTTTCACCTTCTTAGCAAATGATTGAAACAACTAAGGATGGTGGTGGAAAGCATGTATCTCTAGGATAATGATTTTCAAGTGTTTCAGTTAGTTCATTTGTATTTTCTGTGTCTTGCTATTACAGAAACAAACAAATAAAAAAATTTTTTTACACTCAATAATGTCCTAAGAAAATCACTGAACAAGAGTGGTTGTGATATTTTATCTGTACTGTCTAGAAAGAAAGAAAAAAAGAAATAAGTTTCCAGCACTGAAACCCCATCACAGCTGTGAAGCATGGTGGAGGGAGTGTAATGGTTTGAAGCTGCTTTGCTGTTTTGGAGCCTAAACATCTTGCAGCCGTTAAAGGACCAACAAATTCCAAGTATTTTCAGTAAATCCCTCATGAAAATATCATGCTGTATGTGACATAAAACTTAAAAGAGTCATGCAGCGTGGTAATGGTCCAAAACACAGGAATAAATCAACAACAGATTGTCTGAAACACAAGGTATTTTAAATGTAGTCAGGCTGTCCTGAAAATATGAATGAACTGAGAGGAAAAGGCTAAATTAACAGTTGCACAGACATCTTTAGAAAACATTTCCATTTTATGTTACTGCTTAGAAAGGAGACTCGATCAATAATTTAATATACATATACTTTTTTCATCAACCCCATTTGATTAATTTGTTAAAGGTAAGGCTGTAAAGTCATCTGTCTGTTGATTGGTAAATAAGAAAAATCTTAGATAATGAATTCATAAGCATGTCACGTTTTAGTATGGGTTTCAATAAAGGTTGGTACGATGCTCCCATATAGGGGCATCATCGTTAGCCCAAATGTGAAATGCAACATGTCAAGATGAGAAGAAAGTGCTGTCTCCCTGCCGACATCCGCATCTGCACTGTAAACAAAAACATATGCACATTCATTCACATGTATGTGCCATGAGCTCATCCAGCCACTCTCTGTAGTTTTGTTGTATTCTCGTCTTTTTCCCATGGGAGTTGAATTTTGAAAGGGATTATTTTACTCCTGTTTTAAGTGTAGTATAACAGCCTCTCTCCCTGGCTACCTTGTTCCAGAAATCCATGACACACCGATCAAATGTGAACTGGTTTTGCAGCAACATGATATTTTCATCAGTCTAGGACCTACACTTGTGTTTCAATGGGGTTGCTGTTCTTTTCTGAGTACAAGGGGATTATTGTCCCTGGTAATTGATTTTAGGTTGAAAAATGCTAGAGAATTCCTTTAACCTCAAACTACAAGCTTACGAATTCACATTCAGCTATCTTTTGTGACTAAATCTCTCTTTATGAAGTGTCTGCAGATGGCCTCCACTCTATTAGCACAAAGGCTCTGAGCCAGCACTGCAGCCCAGCTGTTCCTGATTCACTGCTGTCTGCCTTTCAGGGAAATTTTACCCCTTACATTACCTCCCGAGATGTGTTTGGACAGACTGAATCTGTGTGTGTGTGGATGACTTGAGAGGTCTGCATATTGTACAGTGCCTGTGATAAGTCACATCTGCAGCATCTGGCAGCGGGTGGGCAGCCTTATCATGCTGACTCCCTACATGGTCAGCTGGTGCCGCTGACCACAAGCCCGCATGTGCTGCTCCTGCATGAGGCAGAGAGAGGGGGAAACATGCCCTTTTTTAGGGTTGAGAGGGGCTGTACACGTGGCCTTAGACTCAGGCTAAATGTCATAGAAGCTGCTGGTGAGCCTTCAGCTCTTCTGAGAGAGAGAGAGTGCAGGTCTGGTGAGTAAGGGTGCTGGAATGCTAAGAGGATGAACGATAATTGGAAAAGAAAATGGAAAGAAGAGAATCTTGCTGCCTCGACATGTTCCAATTTGGCTATGAGGAGTTTTTTCTTTTTTTACCATTATTTAGTGATCATTAAAGTTTGTAACATAAACAGTATACATGCCAATTAATCTGCACAAGTGAAAAGCTGACTTAAGTCTATATGTTAGTTTTGTTTGCTTAGAAAAAAAACAAACGTTAGTACATAAATACACAAACATTAACACATAGGGTTTTGATCTTATGTCTGTCGGTGTGTTTACTTTCCAAATACTAGCACCCCAGGATTTTTTTTTATTAAACATTATAGAATAGCACAAACAGGTTGAGGTGTAAATTATAGCACTACTGAATGACAGCTGTATTCTGTGTAAAAAGTTCACACGCGGATTATTATAGTGGTGTCCATGTTCTATTCTGTGTCTCTAAAAGTTCAAATAAAAAATGACAAAGCTTTATAAAATACTTATTTTAATTATAGATATTAAAGCTTTAAAATCTAGGCCTGGAACAAGTAAAGTGGCCCTTATAGTCCGACCTAAACACACCACTGCACAGCACACAGTGTGAACAATGTGAAATTCTTTCTCTGCGTTTAACCCATTCACCAAGTGAAGCAGCGTGCAGTCAGGAACACAGCACCCAAGGAGATTGTGGGGACAGTACCTTGCTCAAGTTTACCTCAGTGGTGCCACTGGCAGTCCTGGGATTCTAACCTGTGACCGTCAGATCACAGGAACAATTCCCTTACCACTAGCCCACCAGCTGCCACCTGACAAGGGTAAATGATAAAATTCTTACATAAAATGTGTCCATAAAGCTGACATGGTGAAAAGTCTTCAAATATGTTTTAATGTAAACTTTATTTGAAGAAATTAGTTTTTGTTTATTAAAAATCAATTTCCAGTGCCTTTGTTGAAAGAACACCTTAATGTATCAGGGATTGTCAGTTCAGTTAGATTTTTCCTCTAATATGCCTGAGCAGGGAAATAACTGAACTACTCTGTGGACTGTGGCCCTCAAAGACTGGAACTGATGAATCCTGGCATGTTTCATGTGTGACACTGTGATTATGTGTACTTTTTTACTTATTAAAGTTCCTCTTAGAAGCTGGCGTGGCTTTTAGAAAAATCAGGCGGAACTTCTTTTATTGTTTTTTTAAATAAATGTTCTCTACCCTGCATGGGTATCACCAGTAGTTCATACAATAAACGCATGAAAGAGGCATTTCTCTCAGCTGCAACGTGGGAAGAGATCGGACCTTCCATCAGGAATTCCAGCCGAGTGCTGCCAGCAGAATAAGACCCAGCTGTTGTCATGGAGACCCTGGCAAATGTGCTAGTGCATGTCCTCTTTTTTTTTTTTTAATCGAGTCCTGAGGAGGCAGTGCCTCCAGAGGGCCAATCAGTGTTTAAGTTTGTGAGGTAATTTTCCTCAAAACTCCTAAATTAATCAGGTTACACAACACTTGTGTGCTAAGGCACAAACAGCCTCTGTGCTTAGGCACCATGTCATTACCAAAATGAAAGTCACCTTCTTAAATTTGTCAGTGATTGGAAGAATGTAGGATTGTGTGTTGCTATGAGTTGACTGATAGCAAGAAAATGAGCTGGGAGGATGAGTAAACATGCATAGGCAGACACGTATAGAGAGAGAGACACGCATGGATAATGTCAGAGGATCAGAGCGTAGCCCCTCTCCCCCACCGCGTATCTGCTTTGAAAGCGAAGAACACTGTGTACTATAATGGTGCACTGGCATTAAAACAGACTGGCTGCTGTCATTGATGTAGTGTGCCATCCGGGGAATTCAAATCTACAAGCCAGCTGTAGTTTTATCACTCTAGTGGAGATTAAACACCACAAATGTATCATATTACTCTGTAACTCTGCAGTTTGTGTTGAAATCCAGCCAGACATCAAACAGTAGAAAACTGTCTTGAATGCCACTAGAATTCTTTAACATTCACACAAAAGCAGTTCACTCAGTGCATGATTAACTACAAGCTCCCCACTCTCTTGACAGACAGTACATCCTCAATGGAAGTTGTTTTGTGCATCACAAATAGAATTCCTTTGTGCAGAATCATTCATGTATGGGTTTTTTGGTGAAATATATGCTGAGAAAAATGTCTTGGCCCTCAGTTCTGCATTCTGTAATCGCATGTGGGCTGACACAGGCTCAGGCGTGTCAATCATTTTCTTACGTTTGCATTTCCATCCACTAGAGCTGTCAGGCTGCTTGCCAGTCAAATGTCAAGTAGCTTTTATTAGGCTCCACGTCTCTCTTTAGTCTTTCGTGAACACGAATGAGACAGTGCTTAGCAGCTCAGGGTGAAGTGATGAAACTATTATTTATTTAAACACAACAGAAGAAGATGCCACCAACTGTAGTTCACTTTGATCTGATCCTTTCTCAGATCAAGCACAGCTGGATAACATCATATCATTGAATGGTTGCTTTGAAGTCTCAGCACAAGAAACACTGAGTTCTGCATGTACCTTCAAAATTTGGTTCTGTAGTAAAGGTAATGCTGATATGAAGAACCCAGATGAACCCTGGCCCCTTAAAAAACAGTTTGAATCCAGTTAATTTTCTTTGCGTCATTAAACAGTGGTACTCGTGAAAGAAATAAAACTGTTCCCTTTTAAAAAGCTGTTTTATATAGTACCAAGAAGGCTTGTACTATTGCTGCGTCAGATAAATAAATTTAGGAGCACTGACACAGAAGAAGTCCTTTTCAACGAACGGTTGTGGAACATTTTTACAAATGAGATGTGAGTTTGATGAACCGTTTTAAAGTTAAAATGAAACAAAGCTCCTACACCAATTAGTTTTTTTCCTGGGATTGTATGTCCATGTAAAGAACCACTTAGGTCCCTTTACTTTCAGTGAGAGAATACTTTAATGTAATTTTATCTGATTGGTTGCTTGAATCTGTAGCATGTCATTCATTTGATAGACTGAAAAAAGAAATGTATTATTATACTTTTAGATTGTTCATTTCGAAAAAATGTCTCCCAGCTGGTTCTGCTAAAAGCTTGATAGAGCAGACTCCCATTGCGATTATGAGCAACTGATTGTCCACTGGGGAGCCATTTATGAATTGCTGTTTGATTCTTTGCCAACAATGCCCTCTGTGGCTGTCAGATGCTACAAAAATGGGCTTCACTAAGCTGTTATGCTATAATATTTATGTCTTTAGTTACTTTTGACTACAGGTGGTGGTGGATGAATAGCTTGGAGGTGAATACAATGAAGGGCTATTAGAGATATTTAATAGAATAGTTGCTTAATTATCCGTTAGCACTAAGATTCTGCCAGAGCTGCAGCGCTGCCTTATGAACCAGGCCATCAGCTTCAGTCTGATCCTGTGGGATGGAAATGATCCCATATACATCTTATATATTCCATATCAAAATAAAAATTAGGTGGTCTCCATTCACCAACCATGCAGATACACAGGGGCATTGAAACACAAATGGAAAAGTTTTCCCCAAAGATAGATTTTGTCCAATTTTAAGATTTCTTTCAGTTGTCCAGGGTCCTTTTTTAAGATACAGGATAGCGCGCAACCAAACTGGTTCGCCCACATAGTCCGTAAGTACGAGGCTAACGGTGTAAGCCAAGTGGGAGTGGAAGTGGGAGTGAGTGTTGTAAACTTGAAACATCTATGTCGAGACTGTTGTAATCTGAGGACCCCCGATAATAAACAGTGAAACACACAAGCCACACCAAAAATGCACAATGTCAAAGCACACTGCAGGTGGTGCCGGGACAAAAAATGAACACTTTCTTGTTTTGCCATCAGATATTTCAGACTGTGCTACACCAAGATATTACATATATAAAACATAAATAAAATACTACTGACTACTCCACAAATGTGCTAAAATATTACCGGAAAGTCAACAGCTTATTAAATTCATCAAACCATTCCCAAACAATGCACATTTACCTGTAGAAAGAGACCACTGCCATGAAGGAATACTGATGCCATGAAGGGGTATACATGGTCTGCAACAATGTTCAGGTAGATGTTATGTGTCAAAGCAACATCCACATAAATGCCATGACTCAAATTTTCCCAAAAGAACGTAGTTCAGAGCATCACACTGCCTCTGCTGGTTGCATCACATTTTCATGTGTACTTTTACATTAAGCCATTCGCATGACATAAAAGTACGCGATTCTTCAGACCAGACCACCGTCTTCGATTGCTTCATGGCCCAGTTTTGCTCACATGTTCATAGGTGCATTTTAGTGGTGGACTGGGGTGAGCATGGGCACTCCGAAAGGTCTGTGAGTACATAGCCCCAAATGTAGGCCCAGCAAGCAATGATGCATTGTGTGTTCTGACACCTTTTTAATAAAGCTGGCATCAACTTTATCAGCAATTTATGCTACAGCAGATCTCCTGTTGGAACGAACCAGACAGGCTAGTCTTCACTCCCACACACTTCAGTGAGCCTGGGGCACCCATGACCCAAGGTTCACTGGTTCTCCTTCCTTGGACCACTAACCACTGCATACCAGGAACACCCCACAGGATTTTGGAGATACCTTCACAATTTGGTCCTCGTCAAAATTGCTCAGCTCCTGCCCATTTCTCCTGCTTCCAATATACAGTATATTCACATTCATGAATTTTCATGATACATAATGATATAACAATATTTTGAGACAGACAGACTGTTCTAGTTTGAAAACTGCTATCAAAAAGTGCAAACACAGGAATTTTATTATTGAAATGTATCACATAGCTGCGCTGCACTAAATTAAACAAGAATGATTATACTCTGTTTATAATGTTGTAATGCATGCTTCAGGTATCATATCCACAATATGCTCAGCAGTGCATCGTGTATTTCAACAAAATAAAGAACATTATTAATGAATATCATAAGATCATAAAATATAGTAATATTTCTCACTTCCAGACACATGCATGATCCCATGCTTGTTTGCGTGTACATAACTATACTGATCTCCAAAGTGTATAGTATGTGACGTCAAGAGCAGACAGAAGCATAACTGCAGCTCCAATTTTGTCCAGCAGGGGAACAGAGTCTGTCTACTCTGTGGTGCATTGTGTGTGTGTGTGTGTGTGTGTGTGTGTGTGTGTGTGTGTGTGTGTGTGTGTGTGTGTGTGTGTGTGTGTGTGTGTGAAAGTGTCTGGTGTGGAAGGCGTGGCTGAGAGAGAGTCACGGAGTTCGTTTTGGTGATGGGGAATGCAGCTTCTGCAGCGCCGCCCAGACGCCCCGTTAACTCACTCTACACACACACACTAACACAGGCACACACACTCACAGACAGACATACACACACACACACACAATATTCATCCACGGAGCCTTGAAATGTAATCAAAATTTCAGATTATAATATTACTCATTTAAAATGTCACTTTAGATAAGACTTTAGAAGAAAGACAAAATAAAGTGTTTTTTCCCTCATTTTCTCCTCTTTGAATCCAAAACTATCAAACACACCAACCGCATACATTAACTGCTCAGATGCATTAACCTGACAGTGAAGGCAGTGGCATATGATGTCTGCTTATTATAGCAGCCTTTCTCTCATTTTAGATGGATCTGCTGCCAACTGTGGAGTGTGTGGGAGGTGGTGAAGCATGGCTGCGTGTAGTAGAAGAGCGTGACCGCATTTGAAAGGCGCTTGGAGGGAGGAGGCAGCTGCAGGGGTGTGCTCCTTTAAGACGGAGTGCTGCAGTACTGCACTCAGGTGAACTGAGGACATGCTGGCACTGGATCAGCCAGGGAAAGCGAGAGAGAGAGAGAGAGAGAGTTGTTGCACCCCCTCATTTTAAGTCACTCCAGTAAAACCACATAAATGCTGAGAGAGGAGGAAGAAAGTGAAGATTGGGATTCTCCATTACTCAGCTGCTTCACACACACCAAATACATTCCAGCTGCACATCTAAAAGCGCTTATTAACCCTTAACCTCTCCAGATACTCACAGTTCCCGGTACATTTTCACTGGCATCATTAATATATATGGTGTAGTGTTATACAGCACCTTGCAAAAGTTTTCCTTCCCATTAAAAGCCATCAGGGTTGTCTGGATTACAAATGGCACTTAAAAAAATTGCCCATATTTTTTATTTTAAAACAATATCATCTGTTGGGGTATGTTTCTACCAGCTTTATTTGAGAGTGTTTTTGCCTGTTCCTTTTGGCAGATTTGTTCTAGGTCGTTCAGATTGGTTGGATGAAGTCTGTGGTCTGCAGTTTCCAAACAGTGCCAGGACTTCGGATCGGTCATTTCACAAAATTCAGCTTTTGTTATTCAACCACTCCTGTGTTGCTTTGACCTTGGGCTTGGTTTAACTGTCCTGCTGAAAGGTGAAATATCTTCCAAGCATTGTCATTTTTTTAGCAGACTGAAATATGTTGTCTCATGTGGCCACAACGCTATATCTCACATTTTAGCTGGGTCACCCTGATGCTTTCTGGCAAACTCCAGACATGCTTAGAGGTAATTTTTCTTCACTAATGGTTTCTTTCTAGCCACCCACATATAGGCCAGTTGAATGCAGAGCTTTTGATATTGTAGACTGGAGCACCTTCACGGCAGTCACTGAACTTTGTAACTCCTTCAGATATGATTGTTGGTCTCTCTTCGACTTCTCCTACAACATCCCCTTTCTTCCTGCTCCTTCTTCTTCTTGTTCCACTTCTTCCACGTCAATTTTTTTCTTTTCTTATTTTTCAAAATCTTCTTTCTCTATTTTTGCTTCTTTATCATCAAAGCCTTTTTCTTATATCCTCCTTCTCTACCTCCTCCTCCTCCTTCTACTCTGCCTCCTTATTCTTCTACTTCTGTTAGTTTTTCTTCTTATTTGTATCTTGTCCTCCTCTTCCACCTCCTCCTTCGTCTTTATTGATAGCATTTTTATCTTCTTTCATTCTCCTGTTCCTTCTTCTTTTGTCCTTTTCCTCCTCCCTTTTCACCTACACTTAACTACCCACACTGTTAGAACACTGCACTGTGCTGACAGTGTCAAATCAGAGTATCACATGAATAAATATGTGGTGATATGTTTCAAAGACATTCTCTGTTTAGAAAATTTAGGTAATTGCATTTATAGGGAGTTATAGTAATCTCCTGCACAATATATGCACAAAGGAGCTTTTCTTTGTAATTTCATCAGTTTTGCAAAACAAAGTAAACCCCTATTATTTGGAACTGTATTGTTTATTGTCTCCTCATCCAAAGTGTTTTTACTCTGTGAATGCAGTTCATTTGGTATCAGGTTTCCTCTGTGAATGAAACCAGTAATTACAAGTTAGGAGTTCCCTCTTTGTGAATACTTGCATGAGAACTATTGGCAAAAGTTTTTTTCATTAAACTGTTATATATATATTTTCAGCATCACAGTGCTTGTTCTTCGATGTTGTTCAAATAGAGCACAAGGGAAACTGAAATCCTGATTCTGTTTTTCCACTATGCCATGCCCGCTGTGTGTGTGTGTGTGTGTGTGTGTGTGCACCATGGATCTGAATTCCTCAGGCATTACGTCATGGCGTTAACATGAATAACAGGAATTGGCCAGTGTTGCTCCAACTGGCATTTTGGGTTTTATAGTGCATACCAGCTGATTCCAAACATTGCTATCACACCAGAAAAGAGATTACAGGGGTTAGACAGGGAGAACAGATACAGCTTAGATATTTTAGTCTACTGGTGTTAGAGCTGGCCCACCTAAAAACCTTCTACCTACACACACACACACACCAACAACAGTCAGCTCCAAAATTATTGGCGCCCTTGGTAAAGATAAACTAGGTTATGAAAAAGTCTTAGCAATTATTAATATCAATTTTTAATCACTTGACAACAGCAAGTAAATTATGCTTTTTGCTAGCTCATTTATACCTGGGAGGGTTGCAAGGCATAAAGCCCATATTACAAAGATGAGTCACATTCTCCACAAGTGGTCAAGTGCATGTGTGGTGTACACCAGGTGAAAGGTATAGGCATGAATCTGCAGTGAAGGAGTCCACTTGCTCTGTTATTTTCCTGGCATGGCATGAATCCACTTGTCTGGTAAGGCAACTATGACAAAGCATAGGAATGAAAGGAATTAAAAGAAGGAGCATGAAATTCATTTATTTACAAAATTACATATTTCCAAAAGATGTTAGTGTGTCACAATGGTACGGCTGCGAGGTGGCTGAGTTTTATTCTCACTATAATCATAGACTTAATGTGATACGACTTCACATACTACCCTTCTGCAGATGTGCAAAAAGATCCACTTTCAAAAGCTGTTTGCCTTGAGTTTTCCATCAGCTTTTCTTCTCATCTTTCCTCTGCAGAGCAGATCAAACACACGCTGACTGCGGCATCCTAAAGCTCTGTTTGTTAAAGGCAAAGACATTTCCCATTACCTCAGAGAATAAAGAATAGTTTGTGAAAGGAGAGGAGGCATTGCTAGCAAGAACACTTTACACATTGTTTAACAGCAGTAATAGTGATCAACACACGACTTGTCTGAAGCTGCTCAGAACCCAGAGGGACTTGATGGATGAGGCTTTTGTTTCTGAACTTGACGGGATCTGTCAGGATTAAATTGCCTCTTGTTGCTTGGTTGAACTTGCCAGACTTTCTGGCTCCAAAGAGGTGGCTTTGCGCCTGACTCCTTCCATACCTTCAAGATTTAAGAAAACACATTGCGTGAAGTGGAAATTTAAAAATGGACCCCGACACCCACCGCGTCAGAAGTGAGGTCATTGCTGCTGCTTCAGAGCAACCTTTGTTTGCGTTGCATCTGGAAAGGAGAAAGTGTTTCTGGAAGCTTGCCTGAACCCTGTTACTGCTCCACTTCAGGGAACCAACAAGTCGCTCTATTAGGTCTCTCTGTCTTTACATAGTGTCTATATGAATGGTTATTTTCCCACCCTGTGAGTATGACAAAACATATATTTAGTCATGAAAGGTGTTATAGTATGTTAACAAAATGATCAACCACCCACATACAAATTATAGAAAGAAATTATCTTTTCATGAGTCTATTAACTTATGCTTCAACCCTCTGTTGTGACCCCCCCTACACCCCCCCCCCTTTTTATTAATTCCTCTCACCCTCACTGTGGTTGCTTGGCTGGGTGAGAAAATCTCTGGGCTGTTTGTTGAGGGGCCCTCTGTGCGCAGGAACAAAAGGCCTCCTCTCTCAGGGAGGCAGAATGCTGAGCTTCCGGCATGAGATCATCGTGTTGGAGAGCAGACGAAGGGATGTCATTGAGGGCATGGGCTGGACATTTTGCTGGTGGTCTGGATTACAGGAAGTGGAGTACAACGGAAATGTATACATTTGTTTGTGAATGGTGTGTGTGTGTGTGTGTGTGTGTGTGTGTGTGAAAGACTGGCTTGGGTTGTTTTGTGCCACAGCTACACCCCCATTCACTGAGAAGTATAACACAGTCCACTGTCCTCAGAAAAAGAGTTTCTTTTCCCAAAGGGTCTGATTAAGCTAGCCCTTTATAAGTGCAATGACCAGTATTTTGACATGATTTGGAAAAAAAATGTTTCCTAAAATTGAAAAAGAGAAACAACACTTTTTAATTAAATTACTGTACATTTTATAATACAGTAATTCTCAGTCTCATGTCTGTGGATCCCATGCACATGTTGTACAAACGATTCCCTTTTCTACAAATCAAGCATTTTGTGTAGTATTTTATGTATCTAACTTCCCACAATTTTAGCCATAGCTAATTCCCACCTACTAGTAAGGTCTCCCCATCAAATGATGCTACCAAGCTGTGAAGGTGGGGGCAAGCATGTGCTTCCTCTGAAACAAAGAAATCCAACCAGTGCATCTTCACAATCTACAACTCGTGTTTAGACAGTTGAATGCACTTGGAGGAGAACTCTAACTGCCAATTCTGTAATTTCAGCTAACAGACTCCCTCACTGGCTAGCATCACACTGAGTGATGGGGCGAGGTATTACCAACCCTCCCAGCTATGGATATCTGTGACTGCCGCAATCCCGACATCAACTTGTAATCTCCTGATGCATTTGTGTATAGTCTTGAAGAAGAATGCATTGACCTTTTAATTCTACTATTTATTTATTTTGCATTGCAAACTACTGGTACAGAACTGAACACAAAAGACCCAATACAGAATTGTTATTTATTTATTAAGATTTGATTTTGAATCATTTACAGTGTTTGCAAACTCCTGTAATGCCTTCCACAGCAATTTCAGCAATAAGATAATTGCAAATCACATTGTGTAACATGGATCTAAAAAACTTGGGTATGACATGTATGTAGATGTATGATGTTCGGTATAAAGGTATGTAGATGTAGGTATATAAGTATGTGTTGAATTGTAGCTATGATGCAAGTTGTTAGAGAAGAACAAAACATCATCATCATGCGCTAGTGGAGCATTAACAGAAAAAGATGACTTGCGCTCTGGCAATCTTGCTTTTAATACATGTAGAGAAAAACGGGTTTCCCTTTGTTTCCCCTCCATGCTGTTTGGATTTTGCCCGCTATGTTAATACGTCAGTTCGTGTTGCATTATTATATATGAGTGAATGGAAGTCCAGACGGGTGAGGGAGTTCAGAGCAGTCTATCACTGTCACTTGCTGCCCAGTGGTGCCAGGCTGAGTCAGACAAATCCATTCTCTCTCTCTCTTTGCACTCTGAGAGTTGCAAAAGATGTGTGGCACAAAGACCCCCACTGCTTGACTGTCTTTATAGTGTACAATACTGGGTAACAAAGAGGCAGAGCTTTAGAGTCAAATTTATCTCATTAACAAGAATAATGACTTTCATTTGCTCCGTTAAGAAACTGAATTTACATTAGTCCATTAAAGGTATAAATTGCATGCATTTTTCTATTTTTTTCATACACTTTACAATAGATTTTAACCAAATATCAGATACATTATTTGGAGTGATGCCATAATCTTTATCCTACTAAACATTACGATCTCAGAAAAATGGATACTAATATGGTAAATGGTGGGCGTAAATATAAATTTACCCACAGAGCTACAACATGGCTTCAAATGAGTATTTAAGGTTCTGCACATTACTTTCACTTTACCAGAGAACAGGAGGAATTTTTGTGCCCCTTCATAACTTCATTTTCTAATGTATTTTGATTGACAACATTTTAAATGAATCCTGGTGTCAAGAACCATAAACTCTGACATCAAAGCAACTTAAAATGCGAAGGAATGCGGCAAATGTACGTTGTCATTCATCTTATTTATGTTCCAGAGATGTGTCACTGGACCACCTCCTCAGTTTTCTTTCCCCAAAATGCAACGTTTATCTTCCCTGAACTGGCATTACAAAATGAAACAACTTTTTCCTAGTCAAGAAGGACTTATCATTACTACTCAGAATGGTGCTGAAAATAGTGTCATCACTGAGGCAGGTCCCTGAAATAGTTCTTAGGCGTCCGTAAATAGCATCAATCCATGAGGTGTTGATGAAGAGTTTGCACGGAACACAGTGGGAAACAGTGATTAACTCTTTAGAGATGATGCAGTGCCTAGTGGTGCTCTAACTGAGTCTACTTGAGGTGGCCTGAAGTATCATAGTAATCTCTTTGCTGTTTGTGCCTGTAATGTATTCATTTTGTTGCAGTCATAAACGGATTTTACTGTAAGCACTCCTGTTATGAGTGCAATAACCCTAAATCTCCTTGGCCTGGATAGTACCATTTGAAATAGGCTACTTGACACTTTTAGCAAACATAGGTCAATCACAGCGCAGATAACGTTTGCAATAACATCAGCTATAGGGGTTGGACAAAGACATGGAGTCTCATATGTGGGTCAAATGTCATGACACTATTTTTGATCTTATGTTATTGTCAAGTGGCAGAGGGAGGAGTGCTTGAATAAGACGAGTCGATGTGACTCTTGGGGTCAGTGTAACACAACCCAGAACGACAGTGTGGCTAACATGACCCATACTGCAGTGACTGCAGCTTTATTTAGCCTGACCTAATTCCCCACTCTCTTTTCCTCCTTGAATTGCCAGCAGGCTTTACTACACGCTAGTTAGCATCACTTCCTCTCCTGTCCCTCGCAGTTCAGAAGTAAACAAACACAGAGAGAAGCTGTGCTATAGACACTGACCTCAATATCTTAGCAAACCAGACACAACAGGATGGACTAATTCCTGGGCATGAACAAACTTCAATATTACCTATATTACCATTTTAATAAGGTTACGTAATGAGGTTATTCATCCTATTGCTGAAATAGATACACTGCCCTGGAGATACAGCAGTGAGGTTTTCACAGACATCACTGTTGTAGGTCATCTCCAGAACCTCCAGGAACCAGACACAACTATTTGGACTAAATCCTAAACATGAGAAAAGTTCCTGTTACTGCCAAGGGCACAGGATGGGCATTTTAAGGGGAGTTACTTAAAAATTAAAACTGAACAGTGTGACTGGTGCATGAAGTTTATGCTGTGCTTTAATCTCAGGACCAAGGAGGAAGCACATGCTGGCCTTCACTCTGCCAGTGTTTGTGGCATCATATCTAAGGGGAGACCTCGCTAGTGGGTAGGAACTAGTAATGACTCAGCTGAAGAGAAACTGAATGGAAAAATGGAATATATATCTATTGCTGTGTGGCACATTTAGTGTTTGCTGAAAAATAAATGAACTGCATATTTTCATAAAATCTTAAGTTTATTTTATCAAGCTAAATGCTAGTCACCAGTAGGAAACCAGTCTTTTAGAGCAAAAGTTGCTGTGTCCTAACTTTAAGTAATTCAAGAATTTTAATTTGAAGCTGAAGCAGCACTTCGCAGTAGCCATCATTGCTTTTTTCCACATGTGTTTTTTTGTTGTAGTGCCATTTTAACTCCGGCCACTAACAAAAAACAGATTTTCCGGACACAGCCAGAGGTCTGGCTTGAGACAAGTTAAAAATGCACCAGAATCAAGACAGAATTTGTGTTTATATGTTTAAATGGGCAGTTTCATTTATTTTTAGTTGAGTTTCATTGTTATTTCACAGTTTTGCTGTGCACGTTCCTGCCATTCTCTAGAAGCTGTAATACTGTCATTCCAACAATATATATGTTACATAGTAAGGTTTGAGTCATTTTTAGAGATCTTTGACACTTAGGACAGTCATTGTTCTGGAACAGCCTGCCTAAAGCAGACTGAACCTAATGACCCATCAAAACACAGCAGCTCTGACAAAGGGCTCCACTTCCCCCAACACGTCCTGTTGTGAAAATGCCCCCTAAATCCCTCCGTTGTCCAGCACTTCTTCCTGTTTTCCATACGCCTGATATGGGTTTGTTTTTGTCGTCTGCTACAACTGGACTCTGGTTGGACAGCTCCACACACACACACATACGCACTCACACACACACTTCCGTATAAACACATTTATACTCCATTCATCTCTCTTAACACCAGATGTGTATGTTTGAGAGAAGAGAGGGTCACTGCGCTAATTTGCCCATCTTCCTGCTGCCCTAATAGGAAGCTAATTTGACAGCATGTCAAAGGGATGTTTAAATTAACAGCATCTGGCCATCCACATATAGAAAAGAGGTCAAAGATCTTTTCCCTTGGATTTTGCCTTTAAAACTGCAATGCTTCACACAAAATATATTTTTGTATTCGTGGTTTCTGTAGTTATATTGACAGTTCTTGATCCTGACCACTGGACCTGCACTTCCTGTTTGCCTGAAGGCATGTTACCTCACTCACATCCATCACAAACATGTTCTGTTAGCACATCAGTCACTGAACCGAAAGTTTACACAGTTCACATCCACTGTTGATGAGCTACTCGTTTACTATATTGTGATATAGTAAACTGTGTATATTGTCCACAGTAAAAATGATCATTTCTATTTCAGAAGGCCATCGTCACCCCTATAAAGGTTTATCTTATCTTAAAAACCTGAATTTGAGCATGGTTTCCTGACAAATGGTTTGCTAACAGTTATGGTTGTTTCATAACAATCACCAGTGATTCTGCTCAGAGAATTGAGGTTGCCGCTTGGGACAGAATACAGGAGGACCAGTTTCTCAGATTAATCCTCATTGGTAAATCCAATGCCTTGTAGATAGTATACATCAAAATATGTTTGTGAGAAGGGATTAACACTTTGTATTTATGTGTGGGAGGGCCATGGGCAATTGGATAATAATAACAATAAAAATAACAATAATAATAATAACAGTCTTTCCCTAAGGAGATTATGTTACTTGAGGACACACCAGAAGAAATACAAAACAGTGTTTGGAGCACAGGTTCAGTTTATATTTGTTATTTTAAAATCAAGGAGTTGAGTGTTTGCAGTCATGAAAAATTTCAGCGATCAAATGGTGGAATGATGTTTTTCAATAATATGAAATTTGTTTGGCAGCAGTTCAATGTTTAAAACACTAGTCCTATTCAGCTTTTCATTATAGGCAGTATAATTAAATAAATAATAAAGCCATTAAATAAAAATAAATAATACATGATAAATAAATAAATAAATAAATAATAAATAATAAGAAAAATAAAAATGGTTGATTATTCTAAAATGTATGACTGAAGTTTTAATCCTACATGATAAGTCCAATATATCTGTGTTTATCTTCTTGTTGATGAAATACTTGTTGATGAAATATTGAATGGCATATTTTATTGTATAGCTAAGAGTAAACAAATCTGCATTGTTTAATTTACTACACGTAAAATAACCAAAAATATTATAAAAAGCGATTCTAAACATTTGAAAGATAATGTGACTAATACAATGACATAGATACCATGAATACCATCACTTGGGGTCAGTCTAAACTCGTGTTGAGTTCTGTTCATGCTGCAGTTGGTAAAAAAGTGAATGTTGTTGTATATTGGGTGACTGTTTTATAAGCTTCACCTTAGATACATTAGAACAGTACGCATGAATTCACATTCTACTGCTATTTCTGAATAGAGAGGCCAAAGTGACCCTTGTCCCCCACCCTCAATGTAACTTGTGGGAATAAAATTTGACATTTTTCTTCACAAATTATTTCTTGCAGCAAAAGTGTCCCTCTAAATGTGTAGACTTTTTGGAACAAATGCTAAATGCCAGGATCAGTTAGCTGTTTAAAAAGCTGTTCTTACTAAACTTGTAAGATGCCACATGTGGATATTCATTGAAAGAGTGATTTGGAAGGCATATACGTGGTTTCTGGCCATTAATATTTTCTCAAGTCACAACGAAGAAATTGTTTGTGAAGATCCATAGTTGTTCATCTTTCATGTGCCAGGGCAATTGCTGCAACAGCCAACAAAAATACTCATGCCCATGCCATTACTGTGATAAAGAATACAAAAGCATTGTATCTCAGGAAAGGGAAGGATGCCCCTGGGCTTTGTTTGATTTGCCTGAGCTGCACAAGTTCAAGCTGATGATCTGGCCACTGAAGCAAAAAGTGAAAGAACAAGGACAGAAACGCACCCTGGAGAAATATTGGCCTCAGATGACTGAGAGTATCGCATGCTTTAGGTTAACCTCGCTGAACCAATAAGCTTTGAAAAGCAGCCAAAGGCCATGAGGAGTGAACTGAGGACAGAAACTCTGCATTGTTGTAGAAAACAGTTGTGGTCTGTCAGATGTTCCTTCTCAAAGGCAAAAGCAAGTTTACAAATTAATTACCTCTGTCCAATCTGTACTTAATCATTTCAGTTCAGTGGATTACTGTTGTATTACTGTTCAACCATCAGCAAACTTTGATCAAAACAAAATTTTATTACTTCTTCAGGGGACAAGGGTTTTAAAGTGATGAGGTACAAGAAGAAGAATATGAGCCTAAAAAATGTTCAAAATCAACTTTCGTGCAACATTAATAACAGACAGATCCATTATGTGCAGCAAAATGTTCTATTACAGTCCTTTATGCAAGTTGTAATTTGTACCAGTAACACAGCGATTAGAAACAGTGATTCTTCTTCTTATCAGGTTACTGCTAACACTCCATCCTCTGTATCTTTCGACAAATGCTTAGGACTCCTAGATTGTGTGTGGTCAGGTTGTGTCTAATACAGTATGTCCCCCACTAAACACATGCACTACTGTGCAGACATTTAAAGTGGCTGGCAAAAAATGACTCTGTCCTGAGCTGACCTACATTATGCTATTTGAAGTCCGAATGGTCACATTGAGCGCCATTGCTGGCATACGCAGTGAGAGCTGTTCAGCTTGCTTTTATCCGGCATTACATTTCTTACCATACTGACAAGCCTTCTATACACATGCATTATACTGAGTTAAAGAAATAGACCTAAGAAATAATTTAAATAATTGTTAAAAAATCAATTTTCCTATGAATGCAGCAGACCATCCAAGAATATTCTATTATTTTCCTTTCCCTGTCTTTTTAATGTGATATGATGAATCACTGCATTGATTTCAAGTGACGTTAAGCTTATATGAACAATTTCTATATTAAAATGAAATATTTACAAAGCTGGCTGGCCAAAGGTTCTGCCTAATTTGGATGTTTTTAAATCAATAAAAGAGGTTAAATTTAATACATTTTAAATCACATTATTCTGGGAAAACTACTCAAGGATTAAATCTTATACTTAGGATTAAGTTTGTCTTGTTTGATCCCAATATGAAAAACACCCATATCTTAATAAATGGCAGTACATTTATGCATCCTTTGGCTTCTTTTCTCAGGAGGACTGAAATAAGAGCCATACAACAAAAATACAACAAATTATACTGACTGGCAGTTCACTTGCTCTCATTTACAGTTCCCCTAACTATAAGACTGAAATATAAATCCACATGATGAACCACATGTGATAACACCAATTAAACTGGTTTAAAAGAGTTAATCAACTCTTTTAAACCAGTTTATTTGGCACTTATTGCTTTTATCAGAGTAGTTTGGTGTAGTTTGTCTAGTCAGCTGGAGTCCACTGAGGGAGCACAAATTTAGGAACTCTGCCTCCCTCTGATTAACAAATTAACATATGTTATAAAAGGCAATTAAGTCTTCTAAAGGGCAAGGTAGGGGGTAATTGTGGGTCAGTGGTCAAGCTGAGAGGCATTAACATTGCCTCAAGAAATCTGTCTCCAACCCGATTGCCCAAATTCATTAACCTTTGCCACTTAGTCATAGGGGCTGAATGAGTACCACATGGTGTTACAGTGGAAACCTAATTAAGACGTATCCACGTGCATTTGCAAAGATCATGAGTGAAACCCATGGTCTGCAAAAGCAGTAACCAGAAACAAAGGCAGTGACTACTGAACCTATAAAGCTTGAATATTTCACTACTGGCAATAAGTAATATCCTTTGAACTCATTCACTTGAAGAGCAAGGTCCCAGCTCTAAGTGATTTAAATGAGCAGAGAATGTTGTATGCAGCCTAGACAAGGGGAGTTCATATTTTATTTCTTGGGAGGCCGGATATTAGTGTTTCTGTGGGCTAGAGCCCAAAAGACAAACAGCTAACTAGCTTGCTAACCTTATTTTGAACATTGTCAGCATTATGAAAAACTGAAACAAAATATAAAAATACAAGCCATTATAAAGTGATATTTGTTCTCTTATTTTGTGAAGATGTTGGGGCAGGGTGGGGTTACTTGATAGGACAAATCAAACATTCTAGCGGGCCAACGTTGAACAGTTCTGTTTTACACTGAGGAGATAAATGTAGAATGCTACATTAAGATCAAGAGGGACTTTACCAATATTAGAACCATATACAGTATATAGTGTAAAGGAACCATGTTCATTCAGCTCTCAAAGCAACATATGCACATGGCATGTGTTTACAGGACCACTCAATATAAGTGACCAAGACACAGACTACACATGCAATGAAATAAGATAGTGTGGTACAGAATAAATTACAATACAATGAACCAACAGTGCCAGTAAGGTCGAAAGCATAACAATAAATACAGTCCAGTTAATATGCAGGGCAAAAAGGTATGAGATTGATAGTAAATACAGTACAATGCAACCAGTGTGCAGTGGTGCAGATAAGAATAGATGAATGACATCTAAATATATCCCATGGAAGGAGCTTTGTGTGTTTATGCTGAGCTTGCTGAGTCATGCTGAGTCATGTGGATCATGTGATTCTTTGTTTTGGTCATGTGATGTTAAATCTTGAGGGAGCACAATAGAGTTCAGAGGTACCAGATAGGACTGCACTCTTGCTGAGTCATGCTGAGCAATGGCCAGAACCACGTGATTTGTGACACTTTTTTGTTTTGGTCATGTGACATCAAATCCCATGGCAGTCCAGGTAACAGGTATCAGACAGATTGAGGCCTTTGTGGCGTAAGTCCATTGTGTAAGGTGGCTGTTATGAAACACCATGCTCTACATATGAACTGCCTCTTAGAATGTTCTAATTCTTTCGTCACTTGTTAGAAATAAGTAGAAGAATATGAGGGGGAATTAAGAGGCTGTGTTTCATTTTAAATCTAGTGCGTTTGTAACTGTTCAGTGCAGACAGAGCTGATTACTTTTGGAAGAATAAATGCCTTGCAGTGATGGATTTTTATCTTCGACACTTTTCTCTTACTCACCCCATTTATATATAAGACAAAAGGAGGAGAGGTAGCTGTGAGAGAGTCTAAAATAGCCTCTGTGTGTGGGTTACAATAGCTGAGTCAGACAGCTTAGTGAAGCCTATAATTTTCCTAAGAGTGGAGGCAGTGTGTGAGCAAAGGAAGGGAAGTATATTATTATTTTAGTGACAAAGATAGAAAAAAAACTCAGCTAACAGCATTGTTACTATGTAAAATGCTCAGAAAATCCTGTTCAGCTCAGTGAGAAATTCTGTGTGTGATTTCTTTTGTCAATGTATATTCTCTCAGTATTTTATATATTTTTTGCCCAGTTGACTGCCATTCAGGTATTAACATCTTGTAATTTTCTTTTTCTTGCAAACAGTTGATGAAGAATAGAAGTGATCTACAACCAAGCAAAGACAAAAACACTCTGAGCTGAAGAGGTTTGCAGAAAGATGTATGCGTTATAGATGTTATAACATAGAACCAGTGTAAGAAGAGGCTGCCGTACAGGGGTCATCATTTTCAGTCCTGGATGTCCTGCTCAAATTCTCTTGCTTCAGCTCAGCAGTTAGCAGGTTTAGCGGGTGTTTTGGAGAAGAGAAATAACCAAGCTGTACTAGATTCCAGCCCTTCAGGACCTCAACTGATGTTTTTGTGTGCTTATATGTCAGAGAGAAGTATACATATGTAACCAGGATTGGGAGTAACATGTTACAAAAGTAACGAATTACTGTAATGCATTACTTTTTGCTGTAACGCAGTAATGGTAATTACTTGGTAATTGGTAATGGTAAAAATGGTAATATTTTACTTGGTACAAATGTCAGTAACGCGCGTTACAATGTATTTTTAATCCGGAATGAACTGATGTTTTTTTTTTTCTTTATACAAATTCACCAAAATCACAGCGAGATCAGCAGAGGACAAACGTCCGCGCAAAATGTTT
Source organism: Brachyalestes nurse (assembly GCA_037974405.1). Lineage (NCBI taxonomy): Eukaryota > Metazoa > Chordata > Actinopteri > Characiformes > Alestidae > Brachyalestes > Brachyalestes nurse. Next base: position 12,079,629 of record JBBPCY010000130.1, read on the forward strand.
CACTTCTTGTAGTCAGAGAGAACAGAGAGATGAGTGAACCTGCAACTGATCTAACGTCGGATAGAACTGTTTTTAACCATAAGCCCAGCTCAGTC
>JBBPCY010000130.1:12122456-12135961 GCA_037974405.1 Brachyalestes nurse
AACAAATTAAATAATCTTACAAATCTGCTCTTATATAGTATATTATTCTCAAAATAAGATCAAGAAGAATTTTTAGATTCCAAGTCTTGGTTAGATCAGGAGTTTTTGCAGTGTAAAGGTGATCTGGTACACATTTTTCTAGTGGACCATTAAGTGTATAAAATTGCATAAAGGAATTTGTGGAAATGCATAATAAATTAAAATCTTGGACACGTTGCGCTTCTTGAACAATATGTATTTTCATTTTATGACGTATAAAATATTACTTAATATCAGTGCAGAGGTTCAAGAAAATATATTTTTAAGATTAATTATTTTTTTAAATTTACATCATAATGTCACATGTAATCATTTTATATTTCATGTTCTATCATCATAAGAGCAATCAGAACAATTAAAAAGTCTCAGAAAGTAGTGTCCAAAAGCTTTTGCATGTGTTTTGAACATTAAAAATGATTATGTTACTTTACAGACAGGTTTCTAAAGGTTATCTGTAGAATTGGGGTAATTAAACATTTTACTCTCTTTAGTTTCTTTTGTTATCCTAATGTTAGTTATTCCTTATCCTTATTACCAGAGAATTTCCACTTGCAGAACAGTAATGAGCTACATTGTGCAGTGTTTACAGTTCTGCTTTTCCTAAAATCAACATCTTATTTATGTATTTAAATGTTTTCATGAAAGGGAATGCCACTAGGATCGTATTTCAGAGCCTAAATGCAGTCAAAGGAAAGGAATCAGCAGGTTTCACTGTCACACCAACTGATGAGGAGTTTGAGTATACCTAAACCTGCATACACACTCACATAGAGCAGAAGAGATATGTATTCCTTTATTAAAAAAGAAATGCTGTTCAAATCTTCTACAGCACAGACCAAAGTGTAATTGCAGAGTTCACTGATTTCTCCTACCCAGTTGGGAAATGATGCAAAACATTGACAGTGTTTCAGGACAAATGGTCTTGGAATGCTTTTGACTTTCTTTTAAATTAACCACCCAAGATGAGGAACAATAATCAATTCTACTTCTAATAGACAAGGCAAGTGTTGTGACATACCCACAATTTCCAGTAACTGAATAAAACACTTTGTATAGCTGCCAGGAATTGATCCATCTGTATAACAGATGATATAACCGCAGGAACCGCAATTCAATACCAGCAGAAATTTCCGGACATGGATGTAAAGCAGAGGACGTGAGACTATGAGCCTGAGTCAGAATGCAGAAGCAGTTATGACTGAAATGCAGAAATAAAAATGACAATGCAATGATAAGATATTTGACATGGCAGAGCAATTTCCTATGAGAGAAGAACCAAATTACCACAGAGTGTATTTTTAGCTTGACATTTTAATAATGAACATGATGTGAAGTGGAGGGGAATGAGGTTAGTTGTACATGCCTGTTTTAAAAAGGAGTATATGAAAAATTAGCAGCCACTAACAAGATCTATTAGAAATGTTCGCCATCATAATTTTATAAACAGAATAATGATGCTGATGAAAGAAAGTAATTAGTAGTGGCATGCTTATTCTCTTTGCTTATCGCGGTGGAACACAGTGTGTTTTGTTCAGAGCAAAAATGCCCGTATATTGCTGCTATAAAGACAAATCAATCAGGTATAAATCAAATGAAATGGCAATTATGAAAATGAAATAATACTACACTCTGCACTATGCACTACTCTACTGCAAAACCAGCGGTTGTGTGTGGACACAAAAAAACAGAGCATTTTTAATCACAAGTATTTTTTAAATCTCAGTAGCATTATGACTGACTATTAAATATGAAATGAAAGTCAATATTAGAGGGAATAAGCCCGCTGGCAGAACCGTGCTTTGCATTATGAAGAAGAGTTATCCTTCAATAGGTCTAATTTGAGCACTGATGGGGTAGACACTTTCTTTGTCACATGCAACAGTAAGATTAATGAGATATCCACATAGATGTGAATGATGAGAGGCCTCCATAACCCACAGTTCTGTGCCACTGTGATGGAGCTTAACAGTCTAATTGCATGCATCCAGTATGCAGTGTGACACCTGCTTTAGGGTGTTCTTTATTGAGGGCAGAATTAAAGGTCTTTCATCACCATTGGAAATCCAGTGCAACAATAATAATAACGAGATATTCTGACATTTTCCCTCAAATTATCTTTTTTTCCTAGTTTTTTTTTAGTTTAACACAAGTAAAATACAACACAAATTACCGTAGGCACTGAATGAACGTTTTGTTTTATAATCTCGTGTAAAGGCATGATGACCTTAGACTCACCTGCAGCCACCCCAATGCTTTCCATTCTATTGGCTGTGCTTTTCTAAAGAGATTATATCTATATTGACGATCTATTTCAGCAATGGGTGCACCTTAAAGAGCCCATCTCATGAAAAAAATCCTTTTGCTCACCGAAATAACTGTAGTATATAAACGCAGTTAAAGTTTTAAAATGTACTGCTCAGTCAGCATGCACATTCTATTACTGGAACTAAGCAAACAATCTGTTTTTAATTTACTGTGTTTGTGATGTCATAAAAACCAACATCTCTTTCTCTTCAGCCAACAGGAGGTTAGCCCAACCCACTCGCACTTAAATAAGAAGTCAAAATATGTATTACTGTTAGTCTTAAGGGCATAGTAAACAAAAGCAGAATGCTTTAATCTAAGTTACAAAGAACGTTTGAAATTTGGTCACATAAAATTGAATCATCACTGCTACATGTACATTAAACCACATAAATGTCATGTGTGAACCTCATGGAAAATATATTAAAAATGAAAAGTAGGAAATATGACCCTTTAAAGTAACTTATAATTCACTGTCTATCTGGATACTTTTGGACAGTGTAACTGGCAATTGTAATTAATTTCATGTATTAAATTAATTGTTTAACTGTTCGAAATTGTTAAAAGTTTAAACCTGCATGTGGATGCTCTGGGAGCACTGCGTTTAACTTTAGAAGCAGGCCTGTCACCATGAGAAATACACACACATTGCTAGAAAACACTGTAAAAACTGGATTGGTTGCATTTGAAGTGGTCATTTTTCGTTTTGCTTTCATTTTCTATTCTTCAGGTTTTTGGGTTGTTGGTTAAATATTGTGTGTTAAATAATGGTGCTCTACCAAACCATATACACCAGAAGTACAAACATTTACCAAAAACTCTTCATGCATAGGAGGAATTAATGGCAGGGTACAAGAATGCTACACACAAAATATATGATCTCCAAACAGTGAACTGCCTTGCCTGTTTAGGTGTTTTATTAATGGAACCTCTCATGGCTGGCTGTTTCACAGGGTTTGTGGGTGTGTAGCTTAACCTCTTATGAGGCCACTGGCCATGCGTCCTGGGGTTGCGGGCTAATGCCAGACACAGCCTCTCTTGGCAAAGAGCAATGTGTCAATGACAGCAAGATCCATCACATACTCTCTTCAGTCCAGAAGTGTCCTGTGTACACCCAGACACTGGACCAAGACACTGGTGAGTCATTCGGTGCCTGTTAAATCATCAAACTTTCACCTAACTGTTTCAGTATGTGCTCTGATATAGTGCTAAGCCAGACATAATCAAAACTGACAGATAGTGGTCACATTAAAAAAAAATGTATATATGACTGGATTGTTTTGTCATTACAGTACATTGAAACAGAATGAAGTAGTTAATACAAGCTGGAACAGCACTGTGGTCACTTAAAAAAATCTACTGTTTTTCAATGTTTAAATTTTGGGCACTTTCTTATAGCAAAGTAAACACTAATATTTGGAATGAGTTTTAAAGTCATTATCTGCACTTATTGGAAAGTTTATTTAGGTCAAATCCTCCCTATGTCACGAGTATCTTTTGGCCTTTATTTCTAAAACAGATTGTGTGGGGATTTCAACAGGATGCCTCTATGGCAATACAGATTAGGCAATTAACCTTGATGTCACTGTAATTATTAAGACACTTCAGCAAAATGAATTAATTTCCCAAAAGGTTGCAGTAGTGAAAACTATCCCTTATTCTCTAGACAAAAGCAGAGAGGAAATTGCAAATGAGTGTTAGAGGCGAGCATTCATAGGCCAGGCAAGCCTAACATGTGTCCAGCCGCACTCACTTTGTCTACAACCTAAGACAACTGCAATCAAACACCTAACCAGTGAACCAATGCTGAAATTCAAGTGAACGATATTCTCAGATGGGTATGAACATAAGATTCCATGTTAGTGCTGTCTTGCTGGGAGAGACTGGGTTAGTCATTATCATTGTCATTTCAGTAATGGTTCTTTAGCGGTTACAGTGTGTGACTGTTAACCTCTATTAATTTGGTTTAATTTGAACTGTATGCCAAAACACAATAAGGCAACAAGCTACGAGAATCCTTGTATTAGTTATTTTCTCGTGGTTAACTGGTGTTACACCACTGTGGTCCTTAATGGCTGATTGCTTTTAATAAAACAGCAATAAAATAAAATGTGATTAAATACACCAATGTTCAATGAATATTTTATGTACTGTATATACATAATCACAGTAACATATAAATAGCAATGTAACTCAAATGCTATGAATGGAATGATATTTTTGCCCACTTAATGTCTTTTAAATGCCTTAAAATTCATAAATTACATCTTTCTGTGGTATTACTGTATACTTGTACCAAAAACAAGCAAGCAAACAAATGATTAAAACTAATAACTACAATAAAACAATATATTGACTCTAGAAAAAGAGTGCTCCTGAGTCATAATTCATTATTTTAACTAAAATAATTGGGCTTTATAACCTTCACTGACAGTTCTGTCTACACCCACGGAGGTTAATTGAAATTCACAACAAAGAATTTCCCAATGCATTTACTCATAACCCTTTAATGAATAATGGTTAGATGGTTTGCTAATGGACTTCCAGGGTTAAGCCTTCTTGACCTCAAGTCATCCTTTCTATAAAGCAGATAAGCACGCTTCACTTCATTGAGACACAACTGCCTTGGATTAAGTAAGCATGTATGATTCATGAATCACATCACTGATTCAACAGTCACTTTGTTTGTAGCTCAGAGGTCACAATGGTACACACCCCCTACATACTTGTAGGAATGTTCATTTGTTTATTTATCACACACTAATTTCATATGGCGTAGTCTTGGTATTAGACAGAAAAAACATTTTCTTAATTCTTCCTCTGCACTCCATCTCTTTGTATTTGAAGTAGAACCATCACTATGAGAATTTTTAGTGTGGGGGATAAATAACAAAAAGCGAAAAAAAAATACTGAATCTTAAAAAAATCCAAATAGCAATGATGGAGAGATAAATGCACATAGATATTCTGCATATCTGTCTGTGTGTTCTGTAAAGCACAGATAGTAGTATTAGAAACATCCAGTACAATCACTTTTTCAAGTATAAATGATATACAAATACAAGTCTGCGCCGCTGCAAAGACACTAACATCAGCTAAATAGCTGACAACAGCTGTCCCCAAATATGTGAAGCACATTGCTCCTTGGAAAGGCCCACCATGCTAAGATGGGGGAAGGACTTCTAGCTGTTCTACAGGACTATACAGGACTATAGAATATAGACTGTTCTCACTGTAGCAGTTCTAATGAAGCCATCCCTTCCTGTAAAGACCTTGATGATTCCTATAATTGGCCACACAGCTCTAGGTAGCGGCAGATCCATTATTATTATGACTCGGCCCCTTGTGATAAGTCCTGGTGAACAGTACTTTTCTGAGAGGTTTGCAGGTTGGGCAGGTAATGCTGTATCAACCTGTTCTAAGAATCATGATCATGAGTGATCATTTGCTTTGCCTCCACTGATGCTTGCTCAGAGCCTATCTGGGTTTTGGCTAGGTTCTGTTGCAGCTCTGGCTCATGTTTTATGATTTCATCTGGCTGTGGGGTGGGAGCCCGGTCTCACGATGTTTTGCGAAGCCACCACAACATAAAATCTATTGAAACGTGCTGCGATCATGCTTTAGGCCTTTTTTTCGTGCTAAGAGAATGCTTCACTACCCTATGTATTTTAATGTGCAGTGCGTAACACCGCCCGTATCAGTGCTAACTGGTCACTGAGGGACAGAAGGAGAGACATTTGCACACGTCGGCTTGAAAGAGGGTTAGGGTTCACTACCCTAACCCTAACCCTCTTTTTAGCTGATGTGCGTAAATTTCTCTCCTACTGTCCCTCAGTGACCAGCACTGTGCATTAAAAAACATAGGGTAGCACAAAAAAAGGCCTAAATCGTGATTGCAGCATGGTTGAACAGAGATTTTATGTCGTGATGGCTTCACGAAGAATTGTGAGACCGGGTTGGGGGTGGTATAAGTTTTCTTGATATTAACATTCTGTAATCACTTTGGGAAACTATGTAGTTGTATCATGTGGAAAGGAGCATTTCAGCATCTCTGTAGCACTCTACTGAAGGGTGGCTCTCTATGTTGGCTGCCCCATGCTGAGACTGTTCTGTTTCTTCAACAATCTCCTGCCAACTCCTGTGCTGACTAGCGTTAGGGACACATATATCACTACAGACTGTAGTGACACTACAAAGAGTAGGCCTTCTGAGTTCCACAAAATCATCCTCTAGAACGGAAAGCAGCAGGAGTGGCCGCTGATGAGGTGATTCTAGTAACAGAGGGTCCCTGTCTCCTCCAATTCTTTTTTGTACCTAAACTGTGTAAATGTCTTCCCCTCATCTTGTCATCTACTGAGTTTCATGCTCAGTCCACATAGCACCAGATCTGGAGATGTGCATTCTTGAATTTCTGAGGCTCAGTCAACACAGCTGACAAGCCAGACCACAGTATGGTATGTGAGCTTGTCAATCAGTACCAACTGTGATCCAGTGATCGCTACACAGAGCTCAAGCTGTGGTTTAAAGTTCTGCTTCTTTGGTGCAACCCATGATCTTGCCATTAGAAAGGACAGGAATATTCTGCCCTGCTTAGCTTCAGACTTCAGATATGCAATGGAACTGTATACCTATTCTGAAGCATCACAAAAATGAGGATGTCCATTGTTACATCTGAATGGTCTGTGTCAGCTGGCACATAGCACCATTGCAAAGTTACCTATGAGAGGTATTGGTGCGTGCTTTCCCAACTGTTCCATGCATTTACAGCATTGGAGGATTGGAGCAACTCGTCCCTACTGATGCCAATGGTATTATGGAAAAATCGGAGTAGCACTATCAGCAAGGATAGACCCAGCATCAGCAAGCAGCAAGTGATCCTCATGCTGGAATGAGCAATTTAAAGACAATGAAATACTTATCATGATGAACAACCATTTGGTGAGGAATCAAGCATAACTGTCTGTCTAGCTCAGGGTCATTGGAATGGAGATTCTCTATACATCCGGCATCATCCAGCTTTTGGACTTTTGTGTTGTATATTTGAGTCCCCTAAGGATTTTAGCCAGCTGCTTTTCAGTGCTCCAGCCAGAGGTAAGGCAGCACTGCTTTCAACATGGCCTGAATGATGGGGATGTTCTCCCATCTCAGCAGGGGCACAGCAAAGCACTCCTGCAACGTCCACCCACACTTTGACTCCATGTTAATTTTCAAGAATTGTCAATCTAGACACCACATCTTGATTGGAACCCTGGTCCTCTCTTGATCGGGTGGCTGATGTTTTTGTAGTGTAGCTGCCACAGATTTACCACATTTCTCTGCAAGAGGATTTATCAACATACACAGTCGCAGCTGAGGCTGTAGTTTTTGTTCTGGGACTCTTGCAGGGCTGTTTGAAAGGCCAAATGGGGACATGCTGCAGGTGTTTGTATTTCTTACTCAGAGTCTCTATTGGATGAGCATATTTTGCCAGTCCCAGGGTTTGGCTGTAAGGGCATACTTTATAGGGTAGAATCTCTTTGGCCATGCTGCAGACAAAATGGAGAAGGAGACTCATGAGCCATGAATGGACCATATATTCTGTCCTATAGTCCTCAAAGACAGATTTTATGGACTGCCCTGCAACACAGGCTTCCCTGCAGCTGCTGAGAGAAGGATGATATGCTCAGAGCCATCATCATTTTGGACTGCCAATGTGTCTATAGCACATTATCCTTGGTGCAGCACTACCCTGTTGACTTTCAACTGGACTCTGTGGCTCTGGGCTGGACAGCGTCACTGTTGTGCGGTTGGCTTCAGCACTTCTGGATCACCTTGTGCACAACCTGGAAGTGAACATTCTTGCAAATTCCACATAGATTTTTCAAGATGTTTTGCACAGCTTGATGGGCTCAGTCACATCACCAACATATCTTCTCATTCTGGATCCCATGGATTCTGTGCTTTGTGGACAAATTCTGGCACACTCACTCAAAAGTGCTTCTTATTGTCACAGAATGGGCAATTGGCTTTGACCTTGTTCCTTTTCTTAGGCCCAGCTGATGACTTTGTGCTTGGCTCTACTGCTGCATCAATGGTGGGTTTTTTTCTATTTCGTGGAATGTTGGACAACTTACTGGATTTTGAATCTTTACTTTGCTCTGTCTTCTATTTCAATTGCTCTTTTTCTCCCTTGCTGCCAAATACCCCTCTGGTTTTCGACAATAGGCCTTGTTTCTCAAAGGTCAACAAGGGTATTGATATCACCGGATTTGTAGCCCATCTGACATCGGAAGGTTGCCCTGGGTTCTGCAGAGTATCAGTGGGAGAGTAACAGTCTGACCTACTTCTCCTGATGCATCTATCATCTGTGATGGCTGGGCCCATATGCTGAGCCACCATAGGCAAAGGTGCTATTGCCTGCAATGGTTAGGTAGCAGAGGGTCCTTTTGCTGGTGGACCACCAACATTAGGGAGAACTGTAGATGCTAGAGAAGGGCACATCTGTGACTGGTGCTGCTCTGGAAGTTTGCTCTGCACAGCAGATCCTGACATTCATTCGGGTTAAAATGACTCACCCATAACTCTCTCCAGGAAATCCATCACCTTGCTCTCTGGTGGGGCTGTTTGTGTTGCATGGGGAGCAGGTGAGTGAAGCCATTTCCTACCTTGAATGGGATGCTATGAGCAATGAACCATGTTCTCAGGTGGAGACCTAGACAATAAAGGAAACAATTGTGACCCTGAAGGTTGTGTGTTTCTAAGCTGGTTTGAATGCATAGGCAAATGATGTAAGGCAAATGAAGGGTTAACAATGACAATAAGTGACAGTGATGTACCCAGCCCGAGGTATGTTGGTAGCTGACAACTGTCAGCTTCATGGCCAAGCTATGAATGCACCGGCTGCAATTCAGTGGCTAATCAGGGCTGAGCAGTGTGGTCTCACTCCTCAATACCCTTGTCATTTTGAGATGGATCATCATTCATTCCCACAACATGCTGTTTCAATTCAATTCAATTCGATTCAATTTTATTTATATAGCGCTTTTAACAATGATCATTGTCACAAAGCTGCTTCACAAGTTTCTGCTTAATTGGTAAGGAAAACTGCTTTTGCACCTTAGTTAACTTCAGGTACAGCTGGGTCCACTTCTCTTGCAGCATGAGTCTGGTTGGGGCAGTGCTATAAATCACCTTTAGTCATTTTTGCCTAATACCGATGAAGCACTTATTAGGCTTTATAACTACCCGGCAGGACAGGTTTACCAAATACCTACACCTGCATGTATTTACCAAACCTGTAAAGGGCACTGTTTCCTAAAGGTCAACGGATTCACAACACTTAGTATGTTCCTGTAACTTGTGTGTGCATGCACGTGTGTGCCTACTTTTAGGTATTAGGATGCTGTTATAATTAGCTTGCTCATTTAAAATAGTAATTGTTTTCAGGGAGTATTTCTCAGGTGGCATCAGCATTAAGCAATGTTGCTCTGTTTTAGATCAAAACAGTGATTAAAAGAATTGTACAATGACTTGACTGTTAATTAAGTCTAGTGTAGGTAAGTGAGAGAAAGAGAGAGAGGGAGAGCGCGAGAGAGAGAGAGAGAGAGAGAGAGAGAGAGAAAGATAGATGAGAGAAAAAGCGATAGAGGGAGAGATCTGTTGAGTGTTAGCACTGTAAGAAGCCAAATATAAATTTAAATATATCATACCATTATAAGCCACCGTACAGACATACACAAGTGAAATTTAATACACATCCTCTACAGATAACATACTTAAATAGGGTCTTTTCTTTGCATATTCTAGAGCATTTATTTCTGTTTATTTGCATTTATCATAGTAGAATATACAATTTCGGAATGTTAATTTCAGCAAATAAACAGTAATAGTTAAAATGTTTAGAAGTGTATTCTCTGTTAAGAGTCCATACTAATTTTCACTTAGAAAACACATAAACATGTAATTTGATCAAGGTGTCTAAATTATTGCATCCAGCTATATCTGTGTGTGTGTGTGTCTGTGTGTTTGTGTGCATGTGCGTCTGGACTAGTGGCGGAAGTTTTTAGATCGGTAATCATTTTTCACTGAATAGTAAAACAACAGCTGTGCTACTTAGAGCTACACAAAGTCTGACTTCAGTGGCTCATATAGACTAATTGCTCAATAAACTGCTGCAGAGATGTGCCGGCCGCATTGCTTCCTGCTGATGCTCAGCAATAGCCTCTTTCACTCTCTTTAGTACTGGCTGTGGACTGTGGCGAAAATAAACATTTGAAGAGGATGGAGTCATATGGTTTTCATGATCAGTTTTAAATGCTGGTGCTGTTACACGCATTTTCATACAGTGTTTTACAGAGTGTTTATTCACAATACATTAAGTTTGATTTATTATGTACTACATTCAGTTGATAATTAGGGGCTTGTGATGTGAAAAGTTTGTTAAAGAGTGGTGTACTCAGACAGATACACCATATGCAGTGTTACAGAGCTCAGTTGGTTTTTCAGTTTCATGCAGTGATAATTAAACAGATTTGACTCGTTCATTTTTTTCAGTTTCAATGGATTCCACCACTGGATACTCCATGCTCAAGCGGTCAACTGGCAGTGAGGTAAAACATTCAGATTATGAGTGAAAATGACTGTACATGCTGATTTGCATAAATAAAGAGTACAGCATTGCTACTTACATTCTCAAGAAGCGCCACTGTCAACTAAAAATGTTTTATCAGCCTGATCATATGTTAAAGTAGCATACTGGTATGACATATTAGGTACAGTTTGTTGGCATCAGCACTACTGTAGTAAATTATATGTGACTTTAAAATGAGGGCTGGTGATATATATCAGATAGCAAAAACACTTAAACAATGAAACAGAGAAGTTGCTTGTGGAAGCAAGTTTTCATTTAGTAAAGTCCTATATTATAAGGTGAAGATTTCATGACTTTTTGGTAGCCAAAAACATGTCAATTTAAAGTTGATTAATGTCCATTTTTATGAATCATCCAATCATTATGCATTATTAGTATAAACCACTGATTATGTACAAATTGCACAAAATTCTAATGAATAAATCTTAATATAAATAAAAAATGTAGAAGTGTCTATTTTGGAATTTACTCAGAAGATCATAATAAACATCAAATATGTCAAAATAAAGTGGTATTATTCCAATTTTTTAAAGAAAAGAATGACACTATATAACATAGGACATAAAAATTCTTAATGAGATATTCCTTTTATAATGATAATGCTGGTCTCTGGACAAATTTAAGTGTGATCAAGCAAATGATCACGCTTAAAGAAACACTTGGGTGGAGACCATTCGTTCTATATGTGTTTTTTTATATAATTTATATTTTTCTCCCAACATTTTGTCGTGTATTACATTGTGTTGTGAAGCTCACACTGAGAAAGGCTGTTTCAAATGAACATAAGCTAATTTCTCCCCAAAAACAGATAAACATAGAATTTAGAGCAATCTCTCTCTCAATCTCCCTGTCTCCGCCGTTTTCCTCTTCTCTCTCTGTAATTCACATGTGCTTCTTTTGTCTTCTGTATGAAGCTGTTGGGAATCAGTGCATCTGTATGTTGGCAACACCAGTACAAGTCTCCTGCTAGCTCCCGCTCTCCAGAGGCTGCTTTATAATTGGCCTCAGTAGCAGATGTCCCGCTCACACTCTTTTCGGGAGGTCGAAATGGCTGTGCACATTGGGTAAATTGTGTTTTGTGTCTGTATATTAAATGTATTAACCCTTATAGTCATGCATGAACACACCACAGCACAATGTGGGCAAATTCTCTCTGTTTTTAACCCATTCACCAAGTGAAGCAGGGGGCACTAGGCCATCCATATGTGTGTTTGTGTGTGTGTGTATGTGTCTGTGTCTGTGTCTGTGTGTCTGTGTGTGTGTACGTGTGGAGAGATAGAGAGACATAAATATACATTAAATTGGCATTAAAAATTGCAGTTTTACTTATACATTTCAGAATAAGTAATTATCTTTTGAAGTGAAAAATGTTCATTCTCAGGACTGGAAGGGGAAAAATTGTCGCATAAACACACTGGACTCTAAATTTTGTTTGATTTTTATCAAAAAGATATTTCATTGGCTTCCTGACATTAGCATTACTTTCAAACTATGGTGATGTAACTACTGTAGCAAGATTAAATACCAACTATAATAACCTGTAATTCCTACATAACAATAGTCAGGAACGATGGGCCTTCATTTTTGTGTCATGCCTTCATTTTAATAAATGGACATTGTCTGTAAGGGATGCATCTCTTAAAACACCTTACTGTAGAAGCCTGAATGGATCAATCCTGAAAAAAAACAATTTTTGTAACTACTGAAATATCAGTAAAGCTGAGTCAGACATACAGTTCCTCTCATCTATTTCTGTGTGTGTTGTGTTAAACATTGAGTTCACCATTATAAACAGACAGGGGAACAGATGGTTCCTCCATCTTCATGCTGTAATCACGTCTGATCCATCTGCTCATGGTCAGAAACACTCCAGAGGCTTTGTGTCACACCTGTAACTTCCTGTTTGCCTTTCATGAATTTCTTGCCCCACTATACTTGGCATAATAGAAGCATGTGAGATGAATGGATGGATGGGTGGATGGATTGGGGGACAGAAGGATGGATACACAGAATTTTTGGCCTGTTTTGCTCTCTTTTCTCTTTTTTTCGGCTTTTCAACCTCTCTCACAATTTCTAAACTGTCCTTGTCCCTGATGCCCAGTTTAGTCATGGGATATTCCTGCCCCTGTTATCCAGTGTGGTGCAGGCACGTTTTCTTGCTCTTGGCCTCCATATCAGTTCTACTATACCAGACCAGTTCTGGAGCAGTTCTATTGCCTCTGACCCTCCCACTATGCCTGAAAACAAGGATTCTCACCTGTATACTCACCCACCTAAGGAGACTGTAAACCTCAACGAGATCACGACTAACCCTCACAAATCCACTTAACTCTTTGTTGGAGTCTTTTGCATTTTTACATAACATTTGCTTTGCTCCTATTAAGTAAACAGTATTAGCTGGTTTCCCCGGTTAACCTTGACCTGACTTAACTTGACTTGACTTTTGACTTGACTTGACTGCTTCACTTGGTGAATGGGTTAAATGCAGAGAAAGAATTTCACATTGTTCACACTGTGTGCTGTGCTGTGGTGT
>JBBPCY010000130.1:12139754-12154091 GCA_037974405.1 Brachyalestes nurse
CTGCTTCACTTGGTGAATGGGTTAAATGCAGAGAAAGAATTTCACATTGTTCACACTGTGTGCTGTGCTGTGGTGTGCTCACGCGTGACTATAAGGGGCCACTTGGATTGATGGATGGATGGATGGATGGATGAATGGATAGACCGGTGGATGCTTGGATAGTTGGACTGACGGATGGATGAACAGATGCATGAATGGCTGGATGCTTGGACGGATGGATAGCCAAATTCTAAAGGGAAGTGTTTCATCACTGTGAGCGAAGAACAACAGTCCTCTTGTCTGTTGTGTATCAGATTTTCAGTGTTGTTGCAAAATTTGGCTTCTAATGTTTTGCAAAACAGGGCTGAAAATTGTCTCCTGTTGTCTCAATAGAGAAACAACTCTCAGCAGGTTGCCCGATGAGCAAAATCCAGGAGGTCGTTTTCCTGTGGTGAGAGATGTCACTCAATCTCATGAGCTCTCCTCATCAGCATATCAACATCTGCACAACATCTAAACAAACTAAATTTACATATTCATGTGTCACTCACATAATATTCTGCATGAATAATTGAGTGAAGGGTGAACAGAGGTAGTACAGGTATCGGGAAGGCTGGGTGTGTTTGTCCTGCCGTGTGTGGTTAGTAATTAAGCTCAAGCTCTGTCTTGGTGTGGTGTGTTGATTACTGAGTGCTGACCAGTGAAATGTGAAGGACAACGGAGAGTACAAATGCTGCAGTGAGGGGACTGCGCTGCTTAGAAGCCCAAACCACTCTTCTATTGCAAGCTATTTCCACCATAGAGCATTAGAGAAGTGCACTCAAACACATGCTGGGAAATCACATAATTTGTGAAATAAACATGAAGCCTGAAAGTAAGCTTATGTAATATTCCCTTTGCTCGTCTGAGGAAGTACCACACAGCTTGATATGAATATTCAGTGTTATTCTTTCTCTATACACATAGATGTACGAAGGACTTGTTTCAACACAAAGACTGCTGAATGATTGTCACCTACACTTATGTGTTGTATTTGACTGGGTAAGAAAAGTTCAAACTGGAACTTAAAGCCAGCAGACTGGATCACAGCATCCTTTTTCCTGTCGCTCCCATGAGTTTTGCTTTGGCCCGTGTCCAGCTCGCACCTGCAGCTAAGCTCCTGCTGTGGTTCTGCTCCCAGACCCCCGCTCCCTGCCATCTGGACAGGTGCTGCCCCTGTGGCCCATCCTCCAACTCGTTTAAAAACACGGCTGGTGGGTCACTGCCCTCTGTGCTGAGTGCTGCTGAGTGTGGGTCTGAAAGGGGCTGGGGGTCAGTCACCCTCACCATAAAAGAACAAAAGTCACTAATATAACAAACGGTAACAATTTACAAGGCATACATGCAAGCAGATGTTTGGTAAAATGTTCTGTAATGTGTGTTTTAATTTTAATACTCTTTTCTCAAAACTTTGGTTTTAAAGGAGGTAGGTAGTATTCTGATATTTTTGCTTCTTTTGAACATGCATTACATGTTTTATTCTGTTAATCTAAGGAATATTACTTTCATTGTAATTCACTGATGCTGTGAGGCAGCCTTGGGCTTGTGAAAGAAGCTGCTCTTATTATTGTGTTATTTTTGTAATGTAGTTGTTACTACATTCTTCCTATTACCTATAAACTGCAAGACACAGAGAATCATGGATTATTGACATTATTAAACAAGTTTTGTGGTTGTTTAGAAAGAATATTAGATTGATATATATAAATATGATAGAAGATTATAGATCATATTTTAAGCTGAATCTCAAACAATAACCCAAACTCTTGTTTCAGGGTCCCAAACTCTTTGAGGATTAGAATCAAGCACAGTTTTGGTGATTTTCATGTTCAAACACACTGGATTTATTCCATCAACCAATTACCAGGTTTTGCAATTGATTGGATTCTGGTCCCGGTTCTTTTTATATATTTGACAATAACACTGAACAGTACCCTTACACAATCACTACTATGCTAAAAGAACTGGGGTTTTTTAATTGATTTTTGTTTATTTTCTAATAGAAAACTAAAGCACTGCTATATTATACTGAAAGACTCCTGTCTTACGCAGAAGCTGCCCTCTTGTTAATATTCTCATGAGCATGTCCTTTAAAGACATGATAAATGGTGTCTAAAGCCTCAGATGACATTAGCTATTAGCTAACATTCATCAGAGCCTAAGCACTCCTGAAAAACTACTATTAGAAATAGCTGTGGGGCAGTAATACACATAATGAATGTACCTCCCTGCAATCTAATAATTCATAGATCTGTGTAATGCAAAAAATGACTCTGTTGAGCCTTCCTAGTTTGTTAGATGATGCTTTTTAAGCTAATGATGAATATGTATTTCCTTAGGTTGTGTTTCTGGTGCCGCCAGTAAAATAAAACACTGGCCTCATAGCATTTAATATTTAATGAAGACAGCTTTTCTGGTTCCTGATATTGTGAAAAATGGCCTATAACAGAGATTCAGTTTGTGATGCTTTCTCTTCTCAGTTTACCCAGAGGATGGTTAAAGAGGTGAGTCCTAGATCAAGTCTAGCTTGAAGCTATCTTTGACTGCCCTGTATACTGAAACTGTGCTGGATTGCATACAGAATTCTCTTTATCGCCTGAAAAGTCCCAAGACACCGCTTTGCTGCTTTGCTCAGTGAACAGATGGATAGTTTGGCCTTTGCTTATAGCGCCAACCCTGCTCATCTTAGCCCAAAATAGAAGATTTTCCACACATTTTCTCCACCCACAAGCTATATTTGTCTTTCTTTACATGAAGCGCAAAGTTACTAGTTGAAGTGACTTAAAAATATTGCATTTCAATAATGTCTTCTTATGTCCATAGGCACTTGGCATTGCTGAATTTAGCTTTTATAGCCAAAGGGATGTGAATGTTAAGCTAGTATGAAACATGATTTATACACATCATACTAGCTCATGCTAGGTGAAGTAACACCCTGGAAAAGTCACCAGTCAATTATAGACATACAGACAAATACACTCATAAGTACATTCACACCTAGGGATAATTGTCTCCTGTCTACTTGACATGCGTGACTTTTGGAGGAAACCAGAGTACCTGATAGAAACCTACACAGACCTGGGGGGGGAACATGCAAACTCCGCCCCCAGCTGGGAATTGAGCCCAGGACCCTCTTGCTGTGAGGCGACAGTGCTAACTGCTTTTACATTTAAAATTCTTTTCCTTTTCCACCTTTAACTTGTTATTTTCAGTTTTACCATGAATATTTAATATTTAATTGAATACCTTGCGAGATAGTGTTAAATGTTTGTTTGCTTGTTCCAGCAATAAAATAGCTTTATTTTAACAGTTTAGACTTTAATGATTGAAGTGTTTTTTATTCACTCTGCATAAGTTATTATTATTATGTTTCTGTATATCCTACACACAAACCTACAACCAGGGAACAAAACGCCTTACACTAGCACAAGTTTGTTAGGACTTCATAATATACAGCTACTCTTCTTTCCTATCCCATTTGTTTTTTTCTGCTTTTTTTTGTTTCAGTAGATTTAGTGTTGCAGAGCATGCAGCAGAGACTCCATTTGTGTTTGCCCCACGTCCCTAGGGAGACTGCAGGCCTCTGTAGCTTAACAGGGAACATTTCTGGAATCTACCTCCCTGACTTATTAGCGCTTGTTTTCATAGCTACCCTTCTCAAAGCCACAGCTGCCAACGTGGGTGTCAAGAAAATTCTCTCAGACTGCTCTGACACTCCGCTAACTAACCAAAGTGTTTGATTACGTACACGCATACTCCAGTAAGCAGCTCCGCTCTTGGGAAGCAGAGACTAAACTAAATGATACAAACCTGTGCAGTCACAGAGCCTGAGAGTGAAGGAAAACCTACTGCTGGAAAATAAGGTGGTAAAGAGGAGGAGTGTGGTTCTTTATATTTATACTAAACTATGAATTAATCACTGATGTATGCATATTCATTTTAAATGCCCTACGGATTTCTCCATTCTTTGTAATGTTTATTTTATCAGAGAAAGAGAGAAGATATGCACTTTAATGCATTAAGAATTAATTTAAGTTTTTTTGGACGACTTACATTTGACCATTTCCTTTCGAAATGTTCACACAGTGTAAAGCAGAGCTGACATTTTCAAACAGTATAAAAAATAGAAAATATAAGTGTTAGTACACCCTGTGATGGAATGGCAACCTGTCCAGAGTTTCGCTGTCTTTCACCCCGTGACCGCTAGTAGACCCTGGTTAAGGATAAGTGTTTCAGAAAATGGATGGATGTTTTATGTACGAGTTTGGTTTTGTGGAAAGAAGAACCTAATATAAAGTACAGACTCAAATGTACATATCGTATGTACATAGAATGAAATTGTAGTGTATGACACAATAGCTAAGCAATTAATTACGTAATTACATTCCAATAGTACAGTAAAAATGACAGTTATGACTTTAAACTTCTAAGGGTTACAATAAAATGATCTATGGGCTTTAATCTATGGACTAAACATCCAAACAACAAGTAATATGAGGGCCATAATATGTAATAGACTGAATGTATTCACTTAACTATGAAGTACGAGAAAGATTAGTTTCTTTATGTTCCTAGTGTTCTTTTTTCCCCATTTAAATTAGGACGCAATGACTTATCCTGTTAGAGCTGTGGGAGTGGACTGAAAAGCTCCACATGGGGCAATGGAAAACATTTCCTTCAACTCCTAAAAGGGAAATCATTTTAAACCTGAAAACAGTGAGAGTTCAGTGTGAAAGTGATGGATGAACTATATCCTACCCCATTTGTCTCTGTATAACCCTTTTTTGTATCAATTGTTCAGTGGTGTTTACCTAACATGCATTTTTGAGTCGATGGGCAAAAGGGAAAATGTATGAAAGGAAAGCTTTATTAATTCTCTTGCGTTCTAATCAGAAGATGACCCTTTTCTCTGTTGTGGCATTTTAACATTTGCCTGTGCACAGAATTTGCCCAGTTGTCTCTACAGCTAAACCTATCCAGTCAACAGGTAAGGCTGTGTTTGTCTGTATGTGTGTGTGTGTGTGTGTGTGTTTGTGTTTGTGTGCCAACCTGCATGTATAAATCTGATTGATTGTCACAGGAGGAGCTGCATCCACAATATTGAACACTTTAATCAGTCCATTGTTGTGTAATAAATTATGTTAAAATGCTTATCATAAGTGAATGCTTATTATAAGTGATTCTGTGTCTATTGATGTAGTCATCATGACATGTTGATACAGTGTAACAAATAAGCTGATATGAAATTGTGATCCTGATGTTATTTTATTCAAATAAAATAAAGAAAAAAACACAAAAAAACAGGAGGCTTTAATACATCAGGGGCATTATTCTTATGGAAATTGCAGCAGACTGAGTAGTAATCTCAGTCTTTGATAACAATCGTCATTTGTTCTCAGTGCCTCTACTTTACATTATTGTACAAATGGAGGTACAAGACATTTGTGGAAGAGGTTTCATTTCTCTTATTATTTTTCTTTGATGTGAATCACAGAAATAGCCCAAATCAGGCTTGTTTGGTTCCTCACAGCACAAGGTCAGTGGAAAAAGAGCGAAATCTTGTTGCTATTAAACATGCGTGTAGGGTATGGGAGCCCTCCCAAGGACGGCTGCTGTTCCACAGGGAGCAGGCTGTGTAATGGTGATGCGTGTGTGTGATGGATGAGGTGTGTGGGCGCTGGCTTCTCCCCAGGGCCTCTCTGTCTCCTCTGGGGTTAAACAGCATTCACTTCCAGTCTCACTCATTCCAGCACCACAGGGAGACAGACAGACAGCACAGGCTAACATGGAAAACTCTGTTTGTCTGGATGAAGTCTCAGTAATTTCCCGATTATGTTACTAGGCACGAAACACTGCAACCTTGCATTTAATTGAATTGTTTGTTTGCTACATTGCTGTGCTCAGCTAACAGACCAAATCATTAACTTCTTTCCTGGGTTCATTAGCGCTCTAAAATGCCTTCATGTTGTAAAGTACTTAACTCTCAGAACAGGCTGAACTTTCTGCATTTTCTGGCTGATTTGGTATATGCTCTGAGCTTTTATCTTGCCATTGTGTTTAGACCAGATGTACTTGTAATTATCATAATAAATGAGATTGCCGAAGCTAGTTTACGTTGCTTCAACATCATTTAAATTTCCCATTTGAAAGAAATACCTAAACTGTCATAAATCCTGTAAGATGAATTATCTGACCAGAAGCCCTTACATTTTCAGGTTAATTGTTAAGAGTCTAGATACTTTCATGAAACTGTTCCACATTTTTGGAAAGTTTGACTATAGAATTACATTAAAATGTGTTTAAAAACAGTTTAGAAAAAAATGTAAGAACTAGGATAGTTGGATTCTGAGACCTGTCTGAGATCATTCACAGTCAGTAGAGGTGAAAAGTAAACGGTGCAGCCACAATTAAATAAAATGTCTGGAAGGATCAGGCATGTTAACAAACAAACAAACAAGCAAACAAATGAGAAATAACTGTAGGCCTTATCTTTATAGAACCAATGTTCCTTAAGTACTAGCATGGAACTCAGAACGGAATGCATTAAAGGGAGCCAATAACAAAGTGAGTCTGTTGTTCACCAAAAGGGGTAATCTGAGAATCAGTCTGCAGATCGCAGAAGAAGGTATGCTTTGATGGGGTCACTGATATTGACTCTTTTCATCAACTGTCATGATTTTATGATGTTATAAAGCTGTGTTATGCTCATATTGAACTTCTTATCTGCCCCTTTCTCCTATCTAACATCCTGTATATGTCCTACACAATCAAATCTTTGGGAGGCCTTTAATATCAGTCAGTGTCTTATTTCATGCATCTACTCGCTGCACGGTCTGAGTGTCTTTCTGTCTGCCATAAATTTCTACTATCCAGTCCAGAGGAGGACAGACTCCTGAGTCTTTTGTTCTTAGTTTTTCTGTGTGTGAGTGAACCATTGTTTCTGTCACACTTGGCTTGCTCATTAGAAACCTGAACCTGGATTTCTGTAAAGCTGCACGTTTGAAATACATACCACACTAGATTAAATTTAATCCCCTGAATCTCAATTCCTGGCAACCTTTGTGTTGATTTTTCTCTCCACAATCAATTTCCTGCCATTCTAATGTCGGAGGAAGGAGAGCAAGGGTGCTAATTGATTGGCGCTACTTTGCATATACAGTACAGGAAAAATGTCACGTCAAGCTGTTTAGGTGACCCAGAGGGCTGTTGAATGGACGAGCTGAATAGGGTAATTTATCATTCAATGCTCTTTAGTGCTGGCTGTCGTGCTGTCATGCTATTGTTAGCATCAGTGGTCAGCTGTCAGCCATGTTGGATTATTAAGCACAGAGGAGCAGCACAGCAGGCTGGACATGGCCAAGGCCACACAAAGAGGAAATGTTGCAGTGAACTACATGATGATCAAGAACAGTGATTATGTGTGTATATATATATATATATATATATATATATACAAACACATGCACATGCAAAGAATAGCATATAAGGTATAACATACTTGAAATATGAAAAGCATATGTCGAGAATCCCAAAACAATAATTGAGACATTTGGGTCAGTTATTGACTGAATAAGCTCTAAAATATACTATTTTCTTATCGTCAATTTTCACATCCTTGCCCATTCCCAAATTAGCATAATCAAGCATCACCTGCGTCATCTGTGGCATTTTATGTATTCTGTTCATTAAATCTGTCATTTTGTCAGTTTCTCAGTTTCTTCAGGTTGTTGGTATCTTCTCACAACACAGCTTCCCTCTCTCACACCTTTGCTGCCTTCTTTGCACCCATCTTTTTGTATAGTGAAGGCCACTGATGTGGAAAGGTGACATTCATGTGTCTGGTGAGTCACGGATGTAAATCAATCGGTTTTGGTAGCAGAAGCTCAGAATAACTTATGGTCAGTGGAGCATTGTCTTCCTTGCGAGACCTTTCCTAATCCTGGTTTGACAGTTTCTTTCTAAATGCCCCACCATGGATGTCCATTGTAGTCATCTTTCCATTTGTCAGGTATTGTGGATTGAGTTAAAATCATTAAAAATTAAACAGTGCTCAGTACTGTCGTGCTTTGTAATTCGGTCACAAGAGCTTTATTCATTTATTTATTTATAAATGGATAAAAGGCAATCTTATTTGTACGTTAGTGATGCTAGTTTTTATGTATTGCTATCATATCTGAAGGATTTCATTATCTAAACAAATGGGTACTTCAGAAATAGTAACTTCTGTTTTGAATGCCAAACATGAGTGAGTGAATAAAGTTCATACCCACTGTTCTCTCATTGTGTGTTCATGTTCGTTTCTTAATTACTTGAACTTGAAACTATTCAGTTTTTAAACTTTAAGCTAATCCGGTGGTCTCAAAAGGTCACCTGCTAGGGAAGTCTGAGTTTTGCCACTCAGTATTAAGAAATGTCTACTGTAATAAGAAGCAGTCTCCTGACTGCCATGTACACAAGACCAATTTTTTTATTAGACATGTAGTGGAAGGTGACCCTTAACATAGATACTGCAACAAAAACACACCTGCATAAAACAAAGTGGAATGCTTTGGAAGATATTTCTTTTTTATTTTATAGATATTTTTTATTGATTTTTTATAGATGGGTTGCAGTGAAGTTTGTCCAGCAACTGTCTAGCTTTGAAAGTTTTTTCTTGAAAATGAATGCTACTTTCAAAAACCCAGCTATTGTACTGTGCGGAAAACAAAAATGTTCCAAAGCCGTTGCACTTAGTCATTTGTACATTTTGGATGTTACTGGATATTTAGGAGGTCATTGAGCAGACTAATTGTCCAGTAAATAATATGACTGCAGAAACTATTATGAAAGTAATTTGTAAAGTTATGTTCTGAGAGCAAGGAATTCTGTAACAGCAAAGTGTTCCTTGGAGTTTAAAGGGTTAAAGTTGTGCAACTTAAGTTTGTGTTAAAGTCAGCACTACCTGAAAGTCATGGTGTAGTGCGTAGCCTAAATGTAGCTTGCCCCAGTCCTCTGAAACATCTCTCTCCCTGAAGGATGGTAACTTTGGCTTGAGTTTGTGCTTCAGATGGGCCTTTAGGGTCTAAAATGGACAGGCTAGGTACAGGCAGGTCTCAGTGCAGCACACACTGAGACACTGAGTGAGAACACACTTCTGGTCTCTGGGGAGGATGATAACGTTGGCTGTGGATGATTAATGGCAGGGCAATTGGCTGCTTAAAGGGCAGTTCTACTGGAGCTCTCCTATTGCACTATCAGGAGAGAAATGCAGCACAGATGGAGAATAGATTTGTAAGTAATTGATTGTTTGTGATGGTAAATCCCATATTTTGTAATCAAATGTTTTGTGATAATAACTCCTATTTGGGTTGCTGGATAGGTTTTTACCCCTCTGAAGCACACTTCCCTCCTTTGCTTGTGTTCAATCCAGGTGCAAAGTTGTTGGACTGGTCTTTATGTAAGCAGAGGTTTTGTCATGCAAATTTATAATTGCAGCACAATTAACTATAATTGCAGAGATCTTTTCTGGTTTTCTCATGATAAGCTATTTGCACTATAAAAAGAGTCTATAAAAAGGAGATTAGATTTTCAGAATCATACATGTATTGCTTTTAATCTCTCCCGTCAATTGTTCAAAACAGAGCTTGCACATAAACACAGCTAAATCTCAGCTTTTTTTATTGTGACATTCACTAACAGCAACAGGATCGTATTAGTAATCTGCAGCTCTGCCAATTCTAATTATTTCCTTTTGAATTGCAGACGGCATCCCCTTGTCAATAGTTAGTATCAGTGGAATCATGCTAATGGGCATGTAATCTTTAACTGAAACATGACCAATAACAAACACAAACCATACACAACATTTACATGAACCATCTGCTCCTGTATTCATGGTAGTGATTTGGAATATTTGTAATTTCACTGAAAATGAACTTCTTTGAGAAAAATAGCTCCTTACTGAAACTATCCTAGCTACAGGAAGACATACTTGCCCCTCCCCATTAGCTTTTCCTGCTTATGCAAAACCTGTGGGTGATTTATTCATAGCTCAGCATTTAGCACTTCTAATCCACAGCTGATACTGTTACTGAATGCACCTAATTGTATAATAATGTTAAAGCAGGTTTTCAGGCAGGGTGCTTATCTGCTTGTGTTTAGTGTGGCGCCTGTGAGGAGGAAAGTCCAAGCGGAGGAGAAATCGGCTGGCAGCTTGGTAAGCAGTGTTGAAATTACCATGATGGACTGGGCCTGGATTTCTTCTCCATGCATATTTTTGCTCATTGTTCCAATCTTCGTCCTTAATAGGAGCTGACAGAATGTAAATGGGGTTTTAACGGGAACTGGCAAAGTCGGTAATTTTTCTCATTTAGTTTGTGGATGAGTGAGCCGGGCTTCTGTGATGTGTATAGGAATTTGTGAAGGTTCAATACATCACATCAAGCTAGGATTATGAATTTAGGAGAGCTTTTGACTTCAGCAAACTGTTCTTTTGCCTCCTGGCAAGCCTCTTCGCTGCTAGTTTAATAAGAGCTAAATAATTGTTTAAACTGTCATTAAAAATTAGTATTGGTTAACCAGATAATATGGTAAATGATTGTAAATGGCCTGTCAATGTTTTTTGATAGGTTTGATAAAATTATCCTTCAGTTTCTTCAGCAATTCACAGCAATTGTTTGCTTTGATCTTTCAATCTTTCAAAATTTCCTCTATAAAAGACAAGTGCTTGTTTTCAGTCCCATTCACATGTACTGTGTTTAATGCATGGTAGCCTGAGTGTGAAATATGACTGCAGTAAATTACAACAAAAGTTCTTGCAAGTTTATTCAGCGCAGCGTATAAAGCATATAACCTCTCTCTCCTGACACACGTCACTTTGAGCGAGGGAGCAGAGGAGAGGTGAGCACTCTGGCAGGGGTGTAGCAGCGGTGTGTCAGTAATAAGAGGAGCTGTGTGTAATGTATGCAGGCTGTTAGTGATGTTAAATGGAGCTTGAAGCCTGGCTGACAGCAGCATATCTCCACAGGCTCTGTACTGAGGTGGGGGGGAGGAAGAGGACAAGGGCAGAGTAATGGACTAGGAGAGGCAAAACCTGACAAAAAGCTTGCTGTGGCAGACCTGAGTGCGTACACAAGATATATGAAAGAGCGAAACTCCATTATCTTATTAGGACCATTACCTTAATGTACTGACAGTTGTCATATGACATATAACAGTAGGACTGGTACATAAACACTTTCATTATGATGGACATCCGTGTGAGATTAATCTTCATATGATAAATACAGTGCTGAAATAATAAACTTGTCATCTCATTCGTCCCTTGATTTTTTTAGACTAAGTAGATCACTGTGGAGAACAAGTCAAAGTCAAGGACATGGCTGGTTGTGTGCTTATGAATACACTATTGATGTTAAATACGTTTCTCTCAAAAGAAACACGATTAAAAAAAAAAAGTTAAATACATTTTGTGTCTTTGAAAAT
The DNA here is from genome assembly GCA_037974405.1 of Brachyalestes nurse. NCBI lineage: Eukaryota > Metazoa > Chordata > Actinopteri > Characiformes > Alestidae > Brachyalestes > Brachyalestes nurse. Next base: position 12,151,236 of record JBBPCY010000130.1, read on the forward strand.
ACATTTATTGGTCTTTTGTCAAAGTTCCTTTTGACCTGTCATCAATCACGCTTGTTGTGCCTTCCACAAAAATAGCTGTTTTATGTTCTTAATACAGCAAAGACCAACTGAAGAATCCAAGAAAGCTACACAGAGAATTCAAGGCTTACATGAATGGTCTTATTCATCTCTGTGCTCAATGATCAGGTATGTGTGGATCTGCATATGCATTTGTACGTATAGTTTTGTGTTTGCGTAATTTGTTGTGCATTTAATTGTCATTAACATCCCACAATGTTTCCACATAGAGGTTTCCATTTTTCTTTGGTCTGTAAAAATATCAGATATCAACTGAGTGGTAAACAGTCTTCCACAGTCTTCTCATTCAACAAATCCATATTCTTGCCCAGTTCAGCGGTAGCCACCAATTTATTTCTGGGATTGTCAGACATGTACTCAACTTCTGTGCATCTCCCATGATCCATGCTGTTGTGGGAAACATTTGACCATCCACAGAAGCACTGGGAGCAGGTCCTTAGACTCTTCCATTCATTCAGTCAGATACAGATGTAATCTGTGGCCATGGATGATGGAGAGGAGCTTCTGCACCTGGTAGCCTCTCTCAGAAGTTTTGGTTCCAGCTAATGTCAGGATACCTAGGAAAGGACCACAATTTCATGAGTGCCTTCAAATGTGTATCTTTATTATATCAGAAAAGACATAGAGTTCTGAAAAAAGCTAATGGATTGGCTTACTGTAGTAGTTTTCACTCTGCCTCCAGGCTGTGCACATCTCCAGCCGGATCTGTTTACTAATAAGACACAGCCCTCGTCATCCAAGCACGGCATCATCTCACACCACTGCCTGCTCCTCACGATTTGAGCTGAAATATATATATATATATATAAAAAAAGTATTTTTACATAAGAATTAAGATTTAAACACAGTATATCTACAATAACGGAAAACAAGTTGTCAGGCATTTTTGCATTTGTTTTATCTGAGTTTAAACTTTAACAAAAAGTCTGCATTTATATACTTAACAAAACCAAACTAATAGGCACAATAAATCCAAACACTACATTTAATATGTGTATATGATTAAAAGTCCAAGCACACTGACACAGTGGTGTACAAAAGTGTTGTACCATCAAATTAGCATAAAAGACAATACAATAAAAATACAGAGACAACAGAAATAATGAGTTAACAACCAAGGCATGAAAATATGTTTTGGGATGAGATGAAAATATTGGAGATTAAAAACCTAGATCTTGAGACAACCACGTAGAACTTGTCAGTGGACCTTATCAGGACATGTGGTCATAATAGGTTAGAAAGACTGGTAGGAGCTAGGCCATTTAATAATTTGTGAGTGGACAATAAGATCTTAAAATTAATCTTGAAACATACAAGGAGTCAGTAAAGGGAGGAAAGCTTGGGGGAAATATGCTCTCATTTACATGTAAGGTAATGTAAGGTAATGGCATGGTCCAGCCACTCTCATGAATTGAGTCCTATTAGAAATGTATGAAATATTTTGAAATTGTCCATCAGAGGAATCTTGGGGAACTGAAGACAGTTTATGGGCCAAAACTAAACCAGAAAATACAATTACTTCCTAGACATCTTATTTTCCAGCTCTTTTTTAAATATATCTTTATTTATGCACATTAATACATATTTATTTGTTTTTGGATAGTATACATGCACTGGACGTAGTAATAAAAACAGTGTCAAAATCCTTTATCAGAAGTCAGAATACTCTAAAAAAATCTCTGACCTCTCAATGAAATTTTTTAGCAGGGAACATAAGGAAAGGAATAATTGTTCTTAACTTGCAGCTTACAATAATCCTACACATATAACAAAAAAAATATAATTTAACAAGTTAAAAACAAACAAAAAATCATATTTATCCTCTGGTAGCAGCAATAGGAAAAATTTTGTTATCAAAAGCTCAGTTACACACTTTCAAACTCTCTCAGTAATGGTCGTGGGAAAAGCAGAAATATCAGAATTTGTGTGAATACAGAATTCATAAGCAGGTTTTTTAAAACATTTTTATAATTGTGCTCCTTCTAACCTGCTCAATGAACAGTAGCACAATGGGTCATAGATGTTATTCCAGCAGCCTCCAAAACTACTAGTATTGCCTTGGATTCATTTAGAAAGCCAAACGAAACACCAACTACTGCTTAGTAGTACTTAAACTACATTTAAGCTGCAACAGATAAGCTGGTTAAAGTGAAGTATTTTAATAGTATTATAATTAGCAAACATGACTATTTCAACCACACCCTCTGACTTTGCCTCGTGATCAGAACGTCATGCGTTCGAATCCTAGGACTGCTAGTGGCGCCACTGAGGTACACTTGAGCAAGGTACCATCCCCACTGCACCCCAGTCACCACTCTTTGGTGGTAGCCCAATGTTTCACATGGTGAATGGGTTAAATGCAGAGAAAGAATTTCACATGGTTCACACTGTGTACTGTGGTGTGTTCACATGTGACTATTAAGGGCCACTTTACTCTAAAATGGCCCATAAAGAGTTCAGTGACTTTAAATTTCCAACAGGTCAGTTTGTCAAATTTCCGCCCCACTAGATTTATCACAGTCATCTGTAAAGAGTGTGGTTTTAACAATGTCCTGGAGCGACAACAACTCAGCTGTATTAGGCCACACAAACGCATAGAGCAGGACCACTGGATGCTGGAGCACAGAGCATATAAACATCATTTGAGCTTCAAGGTTACTTTAATGTCATCAGCAGCTTTATACATGTACAAAGTGTAATTAGACAACGTTTCCCCATGGCCCCGGTGCAACATATAGTAACACTGAACATAACATTCAACAGGACAAAAGGTGCAAA
>JBBPCY010000130.1:12173632-12188090 GCA_037974405.1 Brachyalestes nurse
GACTCTGCCAGCGTGCCTTCCTCATTTCGACCAGTTAGTGGCGAGAAAGCAGACACACCCATCATATTAGAATGTTGGGTGTAATGTAAAAATTTTTGGTGTCAAATAATCCCTGTGGGTGACTAGAGCTGCAATTTAATTTAGGTTAAAAGTCATTTCATCACCTTTGGCAGTGTTCAAAAGTGTAGTTAAAAGAGAATCGCGGACCGCATGGTGTAAAGGTTCCAGCGCCCATGGTAAGGTGAAAAATTTGGGTGCGTACCAATTCATTAATGTAGGTACTCATTACAGTACTATAGCAAAAAATTATGTAGGTATATTTATAAATATAACAATGACCAACCCTTTGATTCATTAGAACTCTTTTTAAAATGTGTTCAAAATGAACACAGAGTAGATGTTATTGCTTGGGCTGTCTATCTGGCAAAAGCAAAGTGGAAAAAAACTGCTCCAAGAATGATCTGACTTGATGTGTAATTATCTTGACACAATACGTCCAGACAATTTGTGCTCTGACATGACAGTGTTTTAATTCTTTCAGCAAAAGACTCCTGCTGTGAGCTTGTTGGCTGACATTCTTACAGTGTTGTAATGATTATACCCCCTAGTTATTCAGTGTTTAGAATTATTTACTGTATTTTTCTTGAATTTTGCTAAGATGCCAAGAACGCACTGCCTAAAGATATAAGAACTGGACTCCAAAATCAGTGTCACTCATTATTTTTCTTCTGCCGAAAACATCTCTAAACACCCCTCCATCCTCTCTGCCTCATCCTTCCCCCTCCTCTCTCACCCCATCACTGACTCATCAGGATGCAAAGCGCCCTTTATTACGCTCCGTTTTTCAGTCTACATTTAAAGCAGAAGAGAAATATTGCAGGGCTTGTCAGAGCTGCCATAAAAACGTGAAAAAAGTTCTCCAGACGACCCTTGTTGCAAGCCTCTCTCATCATAAAAACTGAAAGTACTTTCACTCCAATCTATTTCGGGCAGCTGAGTTGCTTGAGCGCTTCAGTGATTATTGGAACATTTTCAAGAGTGATTTGATTCTCTGTGTCTCTCCCCATCTCTCCCCTCCCACCAGCTACGTTCGCTCTTTTTTTACTCTCCCTCCCAAAGTAACTCTCAAAGTTATTGTACTGTTCTCCAAGAAACTTTCGTAGTGCCCTTGGCGTTGCAATATCACACTGCAGTGGCCCTGTGTCTATTGTATTATAAATACCAGTCAATCAAAAAAATCGAAGTTGTTGCTATTTCTGTAACTGATTTATTAGCACTGATAGAAAACAGTAAGAGGAAGAGAAAGATTAATGATTCCCGACCCTGGTCCTGCTGCAGCCCTGCTCTGCATACTCTGATGTTTTTCGTGCTTGATCCAACTGAGCAACTAATTAATAAGCCCTTTCCTGAGCTGAAGTGGGGGTGTTACTGAAAAGAATCTCAAGGATCAGTGTGAAGAAGCACTGGGTTACGCAGAATAGGAGAATTTCCGCTGAAACACGAAATGTGTAGAAATATGTGTATTAATTAATGATGGTATAGAATGGTGCACAAGAGTGAGAAGTGAAAGTAGTCCATCATCGTCCACAAGCTAAAAAAATCCTATAATAAAAAAGGGTACACTTTTAAAGATAAAGCTTTCTTTTAGTAACATCTTAGTGGACCTACTTTCAGCTTCCAGAACCTCTCAAAAGAGGGTTCTATGAAGAATCTGTTTTGTACATAAAATCTGTGAGATCTCTACACAAAGTATTTATAAATGTATTTTTCATTACAGTGAACCCATTAAAGTACGGATGCATTACAAGATGTAGAAACTACAATACCTACATCAGAGTTACACTGTGCCTAAACCCTTGGTTACACTAAATTTTTCTTGGGCACCCAGATTAGATGACAAACTGTAAATGATCTTCCACTCTGGCCTTTGTACTTCTGTGTTTTTTTAATCTATAGTTGACATATATAGATAGAAGGGTGCACCCCATGCTGGAAAATATTGCCATTTATTTGTAATCTTAGACTCATACTGGGTCGCAATGACAGAAGTCTGCTAAATGCTGGAGTGAGGGAGTGCATGGGGCCATTCATGGAGCTTCATCAGCATGCTGCCAATGGAGCATGGGCCTGTGTTGATTGAATTCAGACTTCAAGCACTCCTCCTTTAATCCCTCGCGCATTCATTCGGCCCAGGCCTGGCCTTTGCTGTGCCACAAACACAACAGCCCCCCTCGCTTTCTTTCTCTGGTGCCCCCCAGTGTTTACTCTAACCCCTTCATCTACAAGTGCAAGATAATTGACACAAACAAATGTCCAGACTATTTCTTAGCTAAAGAAAACAACTCAGACTCTTTGTTGCTGAACAAAATTCTTAGAAACTTTCAAAGAACGACACTTAGCCATGCTAAGTGACCCAGTTCAAGATGGATGATACGTCATGTCTGTCTGTGTGAATGGCCTTTGTGACAGTGAAATATCTACTGTGTCTCAGACCTCTCAAAGCTCCCCCTCTGAAATCTCCTCCATACTTCAGTGCATGCTTCAGCCCAACGTTTTAGGGATGAAAGAGCTGCCAACCACGCATCTCAGTGAGGGAGAGTGTGCTGCCTCTACTGATCTGAAATTCAAAAGCTATCCCTTACAGCCTGTCAGAAAAGTGATGGAGTAAAAAGTGAATCTATCATCAGGGGACCAAGACTGCACTCAGGAATGCACCACCATGATATCAGCATTTCAATCTGATAACAAATCAAATAGTCAAACTACATGTGGTTTAAAACACTTTACACCACTTTGTTTAGGGTTTTTGTCACTACTGCCTTGTAATACATTGTATTTACTGTCTTTGATGCGAGCCATGGCACTGATGACAGTATCTCCTTTTTGAATAGTAACAACTTAAGGTCCCTTGGGTTTTAAGCCTAATTTATGTTACATAATAGAGATTCATTTGCCAAAAAATGGTGTGAAATGAGCAGAGAGAGATCTGGTCAGTGGACCAAGCGAATCTCTTAATTGGCCTTGTCTTCCTTGGGTTTTTCTCCCTGTTCTGTAAGGACCAGTGGGATTGGTTGAGGAGGGAAACGAAGATGCCAGCTGCTCTCTGGAGTGTACAGCGCTCATCAGCCAGTCACTGCCCTGGTGCTAAGCCAGTTTGGCAAAGCCACTCTGTCTCCGCCAGGCCTTGTGTTCCAAGCGATGAATCTTACTGCATAATAAAACCTTAAATGCCAAATAAATCTATTTTGTAAACTTTTAAATGAGTTCAGTGAAGATTAATCACTTGATATTCCTAAAGTCATTATGTTCATTAAACTCATTTAAAAGTATTTGATTTGATAAACTGGTGCTGCCATGTGGCACAGTTGGCTTTGAAGGCTGTGTCCTACCACTGTGGCCAAGTGCAACTCCCAGCAATGCCACAACCATCCATGACTGGACACACAATACTGCACCCAAAATCTTCCACACACTACACGTTTTGTTTGCAATGGTATAGTATATTTTTTCTGACTAAGTAAAAAATTGAAGTGTGAGACTTTTTGGGAAAACTTCTACTCCTTAATTTTTTAAACATCCTAGGAGAATCTTGTACTTTTGCTGTGCACAATACACATACATGAATGCAAAAATATATACGTTGACATTTTTAAACATATGCAATCGATCAATAAACAAATTGTTTCTGTTGTGTCAAAATCTTGTGACTCAATCTTTGTCTTTTTTCATTATTTGAAAAACTAGGTTTTTTTTATTATAAATAGGCCAAGAAATTTTAGTTTGACATACAATCTTGTTAAATTAGAATGTATAAAATGGTAGAAATTGATTGCCCTTTTCCTGAAAAGTATGGCCCCTCCATTTTCTGGATTATGGTACTGAATATTGTGGAGTGTTCACACGCTTTAGATTTAGCTCTTAACAAACTGACAACTGGTCATTTTTATCTGTTTAATGAATACTTTTTAATCTCCTTTCACCCCCTTGAACTCCATAAGAGGGGTCTACAACAAGCATGAACTACAACTTGGAAACTGCATTACATGTGCTAATTGGCTACAACTATGAGGAAGCATGTTATAATACTACCCTCCTTGACTAGTAGATTTAGTGTGAAATAGAAGACTTGGAGGGCAGGTGAAAAAAAAACAGTATAAAAAAAGATAGTCATTTAAGTTAATCCAGTTTTTACAGTTTGGACTCAAATGAAAAATTTAGCTGTAACTGAACAAAAAGCATAAACAGAATATATATGGGGAAAAGTCTTAACAGCAGTATCCCTGGAGCTGTAGCCTGGTGTTTTTTTTCAGTAACGGCCAATCTCCAGCTGCTGGTTGCTGGATGAGTAAATTACTATAGAAAGGGTGTTCCTGGTGACCCCATATTCTATACATTCTTTTGTTCTCCCTACTCTACACACATGATCCAGCCCACGAGGAAATCACTTCATTAACGAAGGAATTGAATCCCTGGTATAGAGAGATGAAGCACACTTGCCAGTTGCAGGAAACATGGCTTGCTGTAAAAGGCTGGAAAAATTCAAAAGATGGTGTCAGTGACAGAAAAGAGTGTGAATCCTAAATTCTATATATTCGTGTTTATTAATAGTGAAACTTATGCTGTGTTCCTGCATTTATCTAATAGTTTTAAGCCTCCAGGAAATGCAAATCATGTTTTCATCTCACCTTGTCTTGTTGGGGTGATTTACCTGGGAGTGACTGAAATTGCTTAACGTCTCTGTGTATCTGTGAAAACTGGGAAATTTGTTCCTTTATTCTTTCTGTTCTACAATTCAAAACCTCATTTGGTTACATTTTGTGTTTGCTGTTCATTATTTGAACTTTCCTGCATACTTTATTATATTTCATTTTTCATTTCGTTTTTATTTAGTACACATACAACTGGTAATGTCCCTAAATACAAAGGTTTATATGAGCCATGTTGATAAAGCATTACATCATGATGAGCATGATGCAGGAAAATTGAAGTATTTTTAAAAAGTAGTTACATGTTTTTTTAGGGCAGCAGCAGTATAGATTTCTAACACACTTATCATACAAAGACATTACAGGGCATCTCTTGTTGTTTTTTTCAGATAGTGACAATCTGATAAGCTCATACACTCTCGAGCATTGCTTTTAAATACACATTTGAATGCATCTTCTTTTATTATAATATTATAAAGTCTGAAGGTAACTTTCAAACAAGGTTTTATCAAACCAAATTCTAATTCAAGGATATTATGGTTTATACTTAGAACTGAAAAATGTATTCTACTCACTACCACCACAAATTAATGGCTTGCACAAATCCTCAGTTTACTAATATATCTAATTTACCTTAGCAACCTTTTGGTAAATTAATCCCATGAGCAAAAGTGGTATCTATTGCTTCACCAATCCGCAAAAAGTAATGAACTATTTTAGGTGTAAAAATGGTGAATATTCAACTTAAAGGGCAATCGTTTACAATCTAAAACACTGAATTGGCCCAAAACAAACTAAAATGACTTAACAAATAAGAGAGGTGTTTTTTTGAAAACAAGTTCCACTCTGGACTTGGCAAACAAGCCTGCCAGCCTCCCCACTGAGCATCACTCAGCATGAGCAAAATGAAAAGTGGTTTGGCAGATGCCAAATATCAGTCTGCCAGAGCTTTCCGTTTGTGTCCTCTGACTTTATGAAAAGCAAAGCCATGCATTCTGCAATTATCTTCAATAAAAGCCCTGTTACTGTGGCAACCAAGCCAACAGTTTTTTTTAATTTTATTATTTTATTTTTATTTATTGTTTTTTACCATGGAAGCAAGCCAGTGCAGACATGTAAACTCACTTTTGTCCCGTGGGCAATTACCTTCAGTACCTGGTCCATAGTCCACCTGATCCCTGTTATTGCAATATGCAAAAGACTTTTTTCTGATTAGATTTTGGGGCTATTACAGTTTACAAAGCAGCCATTATCGTGAAAGGGGCAATTCAGGGTCAGCCATGTCTGTCGGCCAGTGTTCATGAGGCTGGATGGACAAAGTAAGCTAATGAAAACCTTTAAATGAACGTGTTGGATATTCCTCCAAGAAGATTAACCTGACTAAGACTGCCTGCTTTCAGACAGACACTAACAATCTCGTGCTGATGGTTTCTAACAAATCTGAAGTATACAGTCCTCTGAAATGCCTCGCATCACGATTCCCACTCAGGGGAACACATATGTAATGTGGCTGTAAAGAGAATTGATTACCTGCTATCTCGCTGTCATTTGTCTGCTGTATTTTTCTTGAGATAATTACAAGTTTACTCAAGCCTCTCACACTCAAAAGTCCTTCAAAATATATTATCACGATCGTTGACACAGAAATTGTATTAGTACATCATCCCATACAAATATCTCTCACAATTTAGGGAAGTCTTTTAAACATTTTATTTGGACTTAATATTATATTATATATTGTTCTTGTCTTTGTCTCTGTGTGACTCTGCAGTCTTATCATAAGCAATTTCCTCTGGAATCAATAACGTTTTCTGATTCTGATTGGGACATTGCACTGCATGGTTAGAAGGCAAATAAACAGCAAAACCAACACAGCCTCTCATAAGAAATGGAAAAAAAAAACCAAAAATACCCATCAGTCATATTTGAGGGCCATCCACAACAATGCTGCTTTTTCCACTCCTTTCTTTCAAACCCCTCACACTAAGTGCAGTGTTCTGCTATGACAGCTGAGCAACATTAAATTATTAACTGAGATTATTTATACTGCAGCACCACATATGATGCAGTTTCAGGGAATTTTAGCAACCCTAGAGAAACAGCCACAAGGCAGAACCCTGTGTGGGTTTAACTCTTTCAGTGTCCACACTGAAGACAAGCAGCACACAAATAAACTCGACACCTCATGTGCTACTTTTTGCAGTGGGGATTCTGCTGAAGCTGAATTTAGTTTGTTGTCCAGTCATAAACCACTGAACTGGTTTGATTATGGAAAATGCAGTATGTGGCTGTCACCCTTGCTTAACGCATGCAGACTGTGAAGAGGGAGAGGTTCACACACAAACACACGGAGTACTTTACCTTCTCGAAGAAAGCGTGCCTGAAACAAAGCCAGTAGCGAAAGGGCAGCAGCTGCTGCCGCGATAGCCCACGCCACCCGGACAGGCTGCATGTCCACTCTCTCACTCTGAACCCATCACTCCAGACGAGAGAAAAAAACTAACCCAAAAAGAGGACAGAGAGGACACACAGATCCCTTAAGCTTTTTCGCTGAGTCGATCTCAGCCCGCGCTGGAAAAACTTTACCGTCTCTGAAAAAGCTTTTCTGAGGCAAAGTTAAAAGGAGTCAACGAGCCCCTGAATCGCATTCGGATCACCGTTCAGAAACCTGTTCCAGCAGCTCTCTCTGCGGCGCGCAGGAGACGAGAAGGAGAAAAAAGTTGCAGCTGCGTGTGGATAAAAACCGCTCCGCTCCGTCAGCCGCGCGAGGGTGAAGATGTGCCCCGGTCGGTCAAGACTGGCTCGGCAAAATATAACAGAATGATAATAATAAAAATCCCCTCCAGCGCGCACGTTTTCCTCCGCTCCGTGAGCCTCGGTCGTCCTCAATCCTCCGTCCTTCTCAGCGACGAGCTGCTGCTCCGAAGGAGAGAGCCGTGTGTGTCCTGTGTCAGTGGTGTGTGTGGTGTGTGTGGCTACGCTCTACGCGCGAAGTACATCTCGCTCGGTTTAGGCAGCAGCTCTAATAGAAAACCCCGCAGGGTGACAGTTTCATAAAATGCCCTGTGGGTTACGTCACCAGCGCTGAAAACGCCCGTCTAGGGGGCGATCCCCTTCAGACCAACACACACAAACACACACACATGATTTTGTTATTCAACAAAATGCTAGAGCTGTGGAAGATAGATTTTTGTCTGTCTGCTTGTTTTGTTTGTTTGTTTACTCAGTATCTACGTAATCAGTATGCACTGAACGTATTTTCAGACTGCATTTGACAGTTTGTCCTTATTTCACCATTTTACACAAATAGGACAGACTCATTCACTCCTCAATGAAGGACAGCAGCCGATTAAACTAAAGTCCCATTCAAAAGTGCAGGAGACTGTCCTGCAGTAGTAGGTCTATCTAATTCACTGGAACTCAAACTCTGAAGTAAGAAGGATGAAGTAAGGATGAAATAAAAAGCATGTTCAGTGGTAAAATCTTTCTGTCATATAAAGTATTCTTCTGCCATTTGACTTCCAATTATGCATTCCATTACACATACAGATCACTCTTCTTATCACCTACAATTCAGTTCAAAAGAAATGGAAGGATATGATTTAAATTAAGTGATAATGCCATGATTCTGTGTTTCTAATCATTCTAATCATATACTAGATTTGTGATGATTAAAATGGATTTCAAGATTAACTATAGGAGTGTGAGAATATGCTTCTATGTGTAACAACCGTGTACCAAAGTTGCTTTTTGACCTCTCTGCCCCCCAAAATCTGTTTTCCTTACATTAACACTATGTAGTCTGTAACTGTTACATTTTTATATTTAAATCATATGGGTTTTTATTGAGAAATATTTACTACATCATCTTTAGGAAACATTAGTTTCCCAATGTGCATCATTCTTGCATTATAGAATCAAAATACTAAAGTGATCTGACGTCTGATATAGGTTTCAGTTCGTCTAGATAAATAAATACATACATAAATACACTATATGGACAAAAGTATTGGGGCACAACTTTTTCAGGGTTTTGTTCTAGGCGCATTAATTCCAGTGAAGGGCAGTCTTAATGCTTCAGCAGACCAAGACATTCTGGACAATGCCATGCTTCCAACTTTGTGGACACAGTTTGGGGAAGACCCTTTTCTATCCCAGTATGACTGTGCCCCAGTGCACATAAAGACATGGTTGGATGTTCGGTCGGTGTGGAAGAACATGACTGGCCGCATGGAGCCCTGACCTCAATCCCATCCAACACCTTTAGGATGAACTGGAGCGGAGATTGCGAGCCAGGCCTTCTTGTCCAACATCAGTGTCTGACCTCATACATGCTCTACAGAATGAACGGGCACAAATTCCCACAAAATTTTGAGGAAAGTCTTCCAAGAAAAGTGGAAGCTTTTATAGCTGCATGGGGGGGCTGACCCCATATTAAAATCTATGTCATTGAATGCAATGTTTTTAAAGTCCCTGTCGGTGTAACAGTCAGATGTCCCAATACTTTTGTCCATATATTGTACATACATACATACATACATACATAAATAAATACATACATACATACATAAATATCAAGTGAAGATAGCTATGTAAAAATTCTAATCAAATGTACCTTGCAAGTACAGTTCTTCAGCAAAGACAGTAATGAACCACACAGAAAGTGAAAACAAAACAATGGGCAAAAAAAAAAAAACAGCTCAGTTCTAATGACAAGAAAGTGACTGTGCAAACAGCAGGGGTTTGTATGAGTGTATCAGTCCATAAACAAAGAACAGTTGTATATTAATAACCAGGTGGTACTGGAGAGAACAGATGCTGGTAGGAGTCAGTCAGGAGTTGACGAGCTGCAGTGGGGTCCATCCAGTGACAAGCGCTGTAATATGGCATAATGTCATTGTGGAAAAGTAACATTTCTGTAGAATGTTCAGTTTGAACCATTAAAATGAATGTGTTGTTTCTATGAGCCTTTTTATTTTCACATTCAATGGAAATATGCACCCACAAAATCAATAACAGAGTTGTTTCATCCACACTGCAGCTGCTAAGAGAGACTTCTTGTATCATGACATACCAGTGTGCATGTGTGTGTGAGTGAATGTATTCATATCTGCATGCAACAGATAGAAGTATGATTTTATGTAAGAGTCACAGAGGACATTCAGAGGTCATTCTGCTTTCTCCATCCTCAAATTTCAAAGCAGCACTGCATCATTTTCCTTGGTCATTAAACAGACACAGAGAGCCATCAGAGAAGGCTGTCTAACACATTTTCATCCAACATTATGGGATTTTTCCAAATATAAACACACTGGGATGTAGGCAAAAGGTTAAACGAGGTTATGCAAAGTTGTGCATCTCTGTTTGTTGGCCTTGGTTACAAGCTCAGCACAGATTTCTAAAGCTCATGACGGCATACACTTTTTGTGGAGAGTGAGTCATAGAGGTGCTTACTCATTTTGAAGTAATAGTTTTGTGGAATTTTAGCAAGTGCAGAGTTCATCTGTCCCAGATGGTGTGCCCTGACTTAAAGCTTGTCTTTGACATGTTAAATAGTTTGAGCACCAACTATCTTGCTGTTTGGAGCTCTGTTAGCTATCTCCTGTTGTATTAAAACAGATCTGTCAGGGCTGACTGTTTACAGTTGACACCCTCTGCTAATTGGCATTCAAGCAAACATAACACATCTGTGTAGTGTCATATTAAATCAAACGTGAATGGTGTTCCTGTAATTTTGTAAACCCACTGTGTGTATCCTGCTTTCTCATAGTAAATGCACCTGGTAGCTTTATGGGGAACAGTATGTTGAAAAGATCCTGCTCGAACAGTATTTAAAAAAACATTTTAGCCCTGCTTATAATTTACTGAAGTGCTATATGAATCAACATCACATGTAGGGTTATATGATGTGGACATATTGCTTTAGCTTAAATACTGTTTGGGTCAGAGATGTAATCAGTTGATGGTATCCCATAGAGGATAACTCCATTTTCTCAGACTAGTAGTGGCATTACCGCCAAATGGAGAGAGAGGAGAAAAAAGTTAATGTACCCGTAAAAGATGGGGCACTTTATGAATTTTACTGCCCAGAGGTCAGCTGGGAATACTATCATTCTAAATTCAGTAGAAATTTATACCTATTCACCATCATTGCTATGCAAAGCACACAAGGACATTTTCAAGGCAAACCATAAAGCACCTGTTCCTGTGGAGATGGTAAGAGTTGGTTTGTGTGAATGTGTGTTTGTGTGGATGTGTGCGTTTGTGTGTGTGTATGCGCGCATGTGCCACTACATCTTCAGTAGTAGCGTCATGTTCTCAAACTGCACCATATAAATAATTAAACAGTAGTGTATTAGCCTATTTACCTGATATTGTTTTCCCATATGACAAACCATAAACTAACTGCAAAGTACTGCAGTATATTACTATCTGAGCTGTTGTTCTTATAATAAAACCACAATTTATTTTAATTCAAAGTAATGATATTTCTACTTACTTTACCATTGCCAATTTTTGTGTCTTAAGTTACTGTAACAGTACATGGCTGTCCTACTATGTAGTACACCATTCATAACCTATTCATAATACACACACACAAACAGTTGATGGCAAAATGACAAAGAAAGATCTACCATATGCTCCCACTCTCAATGTAAAAGCAAATAAATGAAATGGATGGATCAGCAAAGAAGTCATTTTTATCATGGCATCTAAAATTATTCTTGCGTTCTAAGCCTGTGACTTACAAGAGTATTCTTGTTCACACAGCTTATTATTCAGTTAATCCCATCTAAACAACAAAAACAATTTTTCACTCTTCTGCAAAGGAAGGTGTAGTTTATTATGTTGTGTGTTTTTTAGTTGATGATGAAGTTCAGTGCAATACACTTATCCTAAACTAACATTTTAGATGTGTTTTTTATTTTGAAAAAGGGTTGAAAACCAGGTATTTCAGTGTGCCTGGCTATCTGGTGTCTCTCAGGAACTATAACTTACCACCATATCAGGAGCTCTTTGCATTCAAAACATACAAAGAAGAACTAAAACTGGAAACTTGACCAAGCTGATGACAGATACCAGTGATTGCTGAAAAGTACTGATTAAATGGATAGAGGGGCAAGGAATAAGGTGGTGCTTATAAAATACTGCTACAGGTAAACACACACACCCTGGTAAGGGTGCCTTTGGAGAAGCAGCCAATTTACACCACCATTTAAAAATTCCAAATGCTTCAAACTGTGTGAGCACTGTAGAAATGAAACAAAATTACTGCAATTACATTCAGAATAATTCTATATTATAATATAGATTTATTATAGAATTACTATATACTATATAATAAATCTATATTTTTCCTGGTAAAGTTTTCTTTGCAGAGATACAAGGTTTTCTTACAACAGTGACAATATATAAATAACACAAAAGAACTGATTAAAATCAAACTCTCCACATCTGATAATCTGTTGTGATGGCTCGGAAGAGCATGTAGACAAATTGTCATTGCAGTTGCATAATCATTTTTGAAAGCTTGCTTTAAATTACTTCAGCCACAAACACATTCTCCAACAAGCCACAGCACCAATTTCTTTGCATTATTCAATAGCTGCACTTTGGCACCCTTCAAGCCTTCAAAATGAATATGATTTAGTTAGGCTTTTAGCAGGAGGAGGGACTTTGCCTGGCAGAATGTTAAGAGAAAGAAAAAAGGAATAGTGATCCAGCAGCAGAAACACCCGGGGAAAAGCAGCGCAGCATTGTGAAAATATTGGTGGTACTGCACATATCTGGAGATTAAGGCACCGTTTCCAGAGCTTTCTATCAACTTTTTATTCCCTGCCCCAACACACCTGATCCAACCCATCAGCTAATTGGCTTATATACAAAAGCCAGGACATGGCTACAATTTCTATTTAAAATTCCGCTTTGCATCTATGAACACCCTTATCGTAAAGCATGGCCTCTCACAGCTTATGGCTGTATTTTATCCATCACATTAAGGTTGGAGTTTTGAATTGCTACTTAATGTTGGGTTCAACCCTCAGTGTCACAGAATAACATTCCACACACATGTAAAAGCAATTAATACTGGACTTAGAATTTCCATATGACGCATTAAGCTCTACACTAGATGTTCTCTTTACGTGGCATAGATTTTCTGTAAAGCTTGCGAAATCTAACAGTACACGTTTACAAAAACATTAAAAAAAAATGTGCAAAAAATAAGAAATTATTTATTCAAATCATTATGAAATGGATGAGAGCATTTTGTTAGTGTGGGATGCAAGACAAACCTTTATAGGGATTGCTCCATGAGGGACAGATGGTCAGCCTGAGTCAGTGATATTTTCATAGTTCCATTTTTTTTTCTTCATCCACTTCCTCCTATGTGGGCAAACCCTGAATAGGGCACATATCCAACCCCTCATGAGCTGGATGGAGCTGGTATGTTTAGACAAGGAGTAAGTGAATTGCCAAGGCAGGGGGTCCCCATGACTGTAGTCTGATCTAGAGACTCTGCACAACATTACTGCATTGCCCTTATTTCTGAGTAAAAATAAGGACAAAATAAGAAATGTCACACTGGCAGTACCACCCACTGTCATTGTTTAGGCACCGGTTTTACTTTTCATATATGTTCACACACCAAACCTCCAAACTTAACTGAAATGATTCAAGGAATACATAAAAAGACAATTTATTCCAACTCCTACAGACGTTCTTGTCATGAAAGATTCAGCCCTGCCCCTGAGAGGAACAGTTTAGAAAAGAGAGATGGTAAAGAAAAGGAAGCTTTAGTCAGCCAGTGAAGCCTAACAAAGTCATGTTTCAGATCTGTGAATGCATCGTCTGGAATTACACCATTCCATCCGAATAAGTATCTTCAGGGTTTGTTTTCCTCTGCGTTTGCTTAAAGAGCTGTTCTAAGCTTTACAGATCCCCCTGTTTTTTCTTTTTTCTCCACTTCACAATTATTTAAATGAATCTTGCTTCTCTTAACCTGCAATGGAAGCATGAAGGAAGCTGAACATTTGTAGCAGCTCTGCCTGAAAGAAATTTATGCGTAACATCAAACATTTCAGACACATTTACTACAGGGTAAAATTACTGACAATCTCAGTAAGGTTGAATTTGTTGCCCAGTGGGTTTTCTGGGTCTAGGCATGGTTTAGAAATATAAACTGCTGATTAGCCAGTCAGTATTATGACCTACACTCATTTTTCATTTGATTTTTTTTTTGAGTCAAATAGTAGTTCAAATTACAGTAACGCCCCGATTCTCATGGGGGTTATGTTCCAAGATCACCCGCAAATAGTGAAAAACCACGTTGTGTTTTGGTTTAAAAATGTCTTAAAATGCCTACGTTTATAGTGTAAACCCTAAATATGCCCCCCCAATTATGGTCCCAAAACACTTAATTTGAAACTCAATTTAATACATTACCCATAACAAAAATGTAAAGATAAACTTGTATTCGTACTGTACAGTGAACTCCTGCAGTGCTAGAATGTAAAGCCCAATACTATAAATTAGCACTAAAGAATTATATATTGCCACGAAAAAATAAAAAAAATTTGGAGGATATCTGTTTTCCACTAATTTTCTGGAGCTTTCACCAGCAATTATTAGTTCAGTTCTAAGAAAAAATGAGTAAATCTGAAACACATTAATTTAATTTTAAACTCAGCTTAATACATTACCCTTAAAATATAAAGGTAAAGCTTTATTATTATTATTATTATTATTATTAT
>JBBPCY010000130.1:12188190-12219058 GCA_037974405.1 Brachyalestes nurse
ATATAGATACACACACACACACACACACAAACACACACACACACATATACTCATGCATACGACTTGCCTAAGTCTACATTTACTTTACATATACAATAAGTAACCCCCCACTTTCACATGGATCAGGTTTCAGTCCGTCACGGGATTTCAAGCCTCCCGCCTCTGAGGACAGCTGTGATGTCCAGGTCTCGTGCGCCAATCCAAGATCATTCTTTATTTCTCCTTGCTGCTGATTGGCTGCTGCCCTGTGACACTGCAGTCCAGAATTTCCGTGGAGTGTTCTGTTTTTCATTTTGTTCGTTTTAAAACCCTGTATTATCATTAAATTAAATGTAAATTAAATTGTATTTACCCTTCTTATAAAAAAGAAAACTACAGCACATATGAAAGAAAACATGCGTGCATGAATTACAGTACAGTCTATACAAAGTTCAGTGTAAACTGTACAGTTTGAATAAGAGTTTATCTTTACATTTTCATTAAAGCTAATGAGTTAAAAATGAAATTAAAGTGTTTTGGGAGCATATTTGCCTATAAAAATGGCATTTTTAGGCATTTTTACCACATCACAACGATGTGGTTCTTCACTATTTGTGGGTGCTCTTGGAACATAACCCCCACGAAAAGCAGGGGAGTATATATTATATATTTACATATATGTATATATTTTAAAATACAGATGCCCATATTTATATTTCTAGATTTTATACTGTACAATTTTTATACTACACATTTGTACATTTTATACGGTACTGTTGCTATGGTATTTTATTCTTATAGTACTCTTAACTTTGTACTGTCCACTTTCTGCTGGGACAAAGCAAATTTCCCACTTGTGGGACTAATAAAGGTTTATCTTATCTTATCTTATCTTATGCTGTTATCTGTAGCAGATGCCAGTGTTTTGTGTCCTGGTTGTTAAAAGTGTTGCCACAGTAGTGAATTAGCAAGCAAGGTCACCAAGTAACCCTGAACCTACTCCTAAGGCTAACCTGTGTGCAATGGCTTCAAAACCTAAAGTTAGGATTAGTTACTGAGATAGGTGGACCAGCCTCTAGGTTCTGGAGAGGTAAATGCTGAGTGATAGTCAAAAACAACATATCACCAACCCAGGGGTGAGCTTCAACCTTTTGTATTAAAAGAGAACATACAAATAAAAATAATAGAAAATAGACAATCGTAAATTGCACGTATTGGACATAACACCACTATGCATGAACAAATTCAAACAATTCCCGTCCTCTTATTTTTCTCAACCCAAATTATGTCATGTCTCTGAGGCAATAATGGTTTTAACTTTCAACAAAAAGAGCTCAGATGAGTTCCTGGCACAATTGAAGATTGGCCACAGATTTGTCCTACCACAACGTTGAAGAAAAATAAACTCCTCTTTAAAAAAAACAGCAATCAATTCGATATCCTAGTGGCTCGCCATCCCTTCGCTAGGGAGAAAAATCCATCCACAAAAACCCAGCCAAGCCGACTCAGCACAGCAGCCCCATTCCCATAAGTTCATAGACGCTCCGGTCGCCTCCGTTAGAACTGTGTGATTCATGACTCACCCGGGTGAATCACCCGGATCCATTAAATAACTCATGAGTCACAAATCTGACGAATCATTTGAGTCCCAACTACACAATAAATTGTAAACTCTGTCACATAAATACATCTTATCTTATAAACAGAAAACGCTAGAAACTCAGCTCTCTAGTGTAGCCTCCCTCAAGCCGTTAGTCTACCTGGCACCGGGAAACCCCGGATTAATACAGTTATAGGGGGGCTGGAAAGAAAAAAAGGAGAAAAAAAAGAAAGAATCCACTCTAGCCTGCATGAGTACAACACTTTCACCTACAGTGTGACAATACACCTCATCTAAAGCACGCAGGCTAGAGGACAAGAACAAACAAACAGTAAAAGAAACAAAAACACGAAATCACTGAGCAGTAGAGCTGTAATACTCGGATCCTTTTTAGGATTCGCCTCCCTCTGAGTCACCCACGAAACTGATCCGGATTCGTGAGTCACTTGAGTCAGTATCGCCAAATCGACAGCTGTGAGTCAACTGAAGTGTTTGAATCCTATTAAAGGAAAGTAAAATGCCCTGTGATGAGAATGAATCGTTTTCAAATAAAACAAGACAATAAGACAAGGCTACCTCGGGGACAAAGATTTATTTAAACACACGAAACAAGGAATAATACAAAACTTAAACTAATGACTCGCATTTCGAACAAAAAAGCAAAATGTGCAAATTATGACATAGCATAAGATGAAATATGCCAAATAAGAACTGCCGTTGAAAGCAAATACAAATCCATAAAACGTCCATAAAATATAAAATGTTAAAGATACCAACCGAATGCAGAAAACAAATTAATGTGCAAAATCAGTTGTTGGCCAAATAAAATGCTACATGAAAATGCAGAATTTGCAAAAGTCTTTCAACATAGTATGAATTATGTTAAGTATAAGAACAACAAATAATTGTGGGGTGTGCATATTTTGAAGGCAGTGTGGTCAAATGAAGGATTGGACTACATTCTTTTGGCTAATGAAGTCTAATCAGTGACGAGTGTATGAACAAGTCTGTGGCTGGTCTGAATCCCCCCTTCCGCTCATATGAGCAATTCAGTTGTATTTAAATCCCCCTTCCGCTTATATGAGTGATTCAGCTGTATTTGAATCCCCCTTCTACTCATATGAGCGATTCAGCTGTATTTGAATCCCCCCTGCCACTCATATGAGTGATTCAGCTGTATTTGAATCCCCCTTCTGCTCATATGAGCGGTTCAGCTGTATTTGACCTGTTGATTCACTCATTACTGTCATTCAGGGAGCGCTATCCCATTCGTGTGAGTGATAAACCGCTTGAGTGATTCAGATTCGCCCTATGTGCTTCAGGAACGCTACCCGCTACCTGTCAGAGCGACTCTGAGCGACTCATGACTAGGCCAAGGACCTGTACCCGCTCACTGAGCGATTCCGACGGATTCACTCATGACTCGGCCAAGGACCCAGACTCGGCCAAGGATCCGGATCCGACGGATTCACTCATGACTCGTCCAAGGACCGGACCTGTTCTCTGAGTGATTCCGACGGATTCACTCATGACTCGTCCAAGGACCCGGATTCACTCATAACTCGGATTCACTCATGACTCGCTCTCTGAGTGATTCAGATTCGCCTGCAGAGCTATTTTCGACTCGTACTGACACAAGGAGTCCACTAGGAGGATTCAACTTTGCAGGAAGTTTGTAGGATCGTAGGTTTTTAGGATATACCTTGTTTTTAAGTGTGGTGGTGCAAAGGAACTGTATGTTATGCAACATTTATGGTAATAATTGATGTTTTAATGATTATAAGATGTATTTATGTGATGGAGTTTACAATTTAGACATGGTGTAGTTAGGACTCAAAGGATTCGGTTCAATGGAGATCTCAGATTTGTGATTCATGAGTTATTTAATGGATCCAGGTGATTCACCCGGGTGAGTCATGAATTACACAGTTCTAGTTTATTATAGAAAAACAAGTTACCCTCAGACTCCACAGCATGGAGTCCGGAACCATTATAGCAGCTGCAAAAAGGGACCAACTCCATTTGAAAGTCTATGTATCTGAATGCAGTGTTATTAAAGTTACATTTAGTGTAGTGGTCAGGCGTCTTACATGGACAAAAGTAATGGGAGCGCTGCACGTGTCGGCTGGTTTTCGCGGGGGTTAGGCGTCCCATTACTTTTGTGCATATTAAATAGCTCAACGCTCGCATTACATCAGTGAAGGCACCGAACTTTCAAAATATAAGGAAAAAAAAGGAAACCTGCGTTAAAGCCCAATAAAATAATTGTCGGCGTTAAGTAAATAATGCGTTAACGCGATACGCATATAACGCATATAATATATAGAAATGTACTTTTTTCATCTATATATATTAATTTTTTCAGCATGTTATTAACTATTTATATTGTTTTTTTTCAGTGTGGAAAAGGAAGTATGTACAAATGAATAGTAGGAATATATGAGAGAATATATAAGAATATATATGAGAATGTATATCTACAGTAATGCCGTTATGTTGAACCAGTAATGGACCAGCGGGTACTTTTACATGTTATGAAAAAGTACCCGCTGGTATAGTATGGTTTGGACTTTGGAATCAGTTCATCCCCCTCATCGCAAATGCAGTGTTGCTACACAAGAAGCCTCTATGCCTGGCAGCTCAGCAAAGGCCCCCTTTGATAGTGAGCAATGTCTGTGGAGGGATCAGAGAGTTACATTAATGGGGGACAGGATTATTCTGAGCCTTGTCAATGGCTAGATTAGCCTCTCTCTCTCTCTCTCTCTCTCTCTCTCTCCTTCTCTCTCTCTTTTTCTCCTCTCTCTCTTTCTCTCTCTCTCTCTCTCTTGCTCTCTCTCTCTTTCATTCTCTCTCTCTCTGCAGTATGACAGAAGGACAAAAAAATGATCTTTGTAATGACTTGAATATTTTTGAAACTATTAATACACCAAAGACTTGTGATCATTTTAACATGAATAAAAACTACATCTCCAAGTTTGCACAACTTTCCGTTTTCTTTCAGTTAAATTTTATGCAGAGGCAGTCAGTTGCACTGGGCTTGGATATTTAATTTTGCACTACAATACTGGCATTCGCTGTCAAAAGTGAACCAGTAGAAGCATTTCAAAAGACCAATTTTAACATCTGAAGCCTCTTTTCTTGCAAACTTTTATTGCATGAATGGTCGGTTGCAAAGTTTCTGACACATATTTGAAAAGACGCACTCATCAAAAGAGAATCTAAAGGCTAAAACAGGAAAGGCTTTCTGACACAAAAACATAAACTGGCATTTCTGTTTAGCACCTGCTGTTTCAGCCTTCGAGTGCAAGATCTTTTGGTGTTTGGAGTATTCTCTGAGTCTCTGCATTGATTGCCGAAGCAGGTAGATCAGGATGTATACATGCTTTATGCTTTAGGCTTGAAGATATAAATTTTTACAGAACTTACTGATTTTTTTTATCAGTGTTCTGTAAATATCTTTAACAATCTCTACATCTTAAAGATTTTAAAACATTTTAAATATCTCCAAAGTATTTGTCTTACTTGTCTAGCTTTGATTAGAAGTTTAGCATAAAAGTTTCTAAACTGACAATGATGTTCCTCTGGCAGTTATATTTTTTACATTGCACTGACGAAGCTTTTTTTTTTTTCTAATTTTAAACAATTAAAAAGTTGCCCTTTTCCCCGAGGAACCTTTTTATAGTTCTCAGTTGGACCTTGAGGATCATGTTGTACATATGAGGATACATTTTCATTGTTTGCATCTTAATGAACCAAAATGTTCAGAACGTGCAGAATGTTATTTGACAGTGTTAGAATTATACTCGTAGAATATATTGGTGCTAAGAAAAATTAAGTAACACCTGTTGATGGCTTAAGGGTGCTTGGTTTAAATGAGGGTTTTTGAGGTGCACTTGTACAGGCTCTTACTGCTTGTACCACATCTGGCAAATCACCATATTAATTGATTTAATTAATTGATTTAAATGGTCTGATTTGCTTATCTATAGCCCCTCAATCTGGATTTCAAGCATAAAGCAATGCAATGATCATTTGAATGAACAAACAAATTTATCTCAATATCATCCTCTCGTCCATGATGGCCTTTTAGTGTTATGGCAAGCAAGAACCACATTTATTAATCAATTAAATAGATAAATTATTTATTAATAAATTGCTTCATCACTGAACATTTACTGTCTCGTTTGTTTCAGTCTTATCGAAGTTTTCATTTTCAATAATTATTTGTGGTTAGAGAAAAATGTGAGCACACGATGCAGTAACATGTGCTGCTCATGCATTCATCCATGCATCCTTTCCTCAGTATTCAAACTGGTCCAACCTTGCAACAATTGCTGCAAACATACTCATTTGTGGATAAAATGAGGATTAAACGGTGGCACTTTAGGTCTGCAGCTTACAAGGGGTGTAATGTAGGGACTGAACATGAGTCATTTATTTCAGGGGAAGTGCACAAATGTGTATTACCTTCCAATCTGACCATGTCACTGGCAAAAAGCTAGTGTTAGGATTGATTGACTGAAAGATGGATTACAGTAATCTTAATAATGGAGCTAAATGTGGAACAGAAAGCATTTGTTTGCCCAGAGTTCCCTCTTGTATTCCTCCCACTGCCATGAAAAACTACAATGAAAAGTCAGAGAGCTGTGAACTCCAAGCATGAGTAAACTTAATTTAGGAATTTCTACGAGGCTTCATCATTACAGGCAGGCAGGTTTTATATTACTGGCAAAATAATGAAGGGCAAATCCCTGGTCATAAATTCAGTAACAGAAAACCAAGGTCAGAACACAGAAGCACAACAAACTGTGAACTAGTATGGGAACACACACACACACACACACACTCAATTAAATTCAATTCAATTTTATTTATATAGCGCTTTTAACAATGGTCATTGTCACACACACACACACACACACACACAAAATGCAGAGACATCATAAGAAACTGTAGGGAAATCCTATACAACATAGAGCCAGAGCCAGTGTGGACCAATCAGGAGCAAAGGATCTATTTAGCAGGGTTTCTATAGACCAGAGCCTCTTTGATGCACAGCGACATAAAAGAGTGGCAATGAATTCTTAAGCCCAGTCCCAAATGACATGTTGATCCCTGCAATCCTCCTCACATTACAGTGGCATCAACAACATGCACACCTATAGGGCAAAGAACCTTGAAAGTTCTTGCTATAAATGTGCTCTCTGCATATGTCGCACCTGGTGAATCGAGTCTAACTCATTGTTTTAAATGATCTAATTTGCTTATTTGCACGGCTCAATCCTCATTACTAGTGTAAGACAATTAATAAACAAATGCTTTTTAACTCACTTTAGGATAGCATCCTGTCTGCAGTGGTGGACAGAGAACTGTAACGCCCCTCGAACCTCAATTAGTTCTTTATTGTATCTTAAAGTATCTTGGGTAGTTTGCATCATAGTGTTCTTTGCCGAAGGTTTCAGGGCACAAAGTGGGTGCTTGTGAGCACCTCTCTGAATGCTAAAAGAAGAAATGGGACTCCCTGCAGTCTCACAGTCTTTGTGTGCATGCACAATTGTGTACTGCAGCACTGTAAGTACACCATCTGGAACTGGGCTTTAGATGGGAAGTCAACACATGTTCTCAGCTCTAAAATGAATTGTTGATTTCCACTGGTTAACCTGAAGCAACAGAATATCGTTATCTCTCTTTCATCATCAATTATTAATAACCCCTGTAATCATCACACTTAGAGGATCTTTCAGCGTTTTGCTCTGCAGCAAATAAACAAATCACAGGTAATCAGAGGCATTTGCTTAATAGCTGAATATTCTGCCTTTGTGAAACATACCTCAAAAAATTAAATTACATTATTAACATATTAGTGTTGCTCCATCAATCCAGTTTCAACTAGTTTCAAGATTAGCTTTGCAGAATGGAACTTCGTCATGGGCCATTTTTTTTTATTTCCACCATAAATTTTCAATTGGATTGAGATCCATGTCATTGAGTTGAGATGACTTTCCTGAGGAAAAGCTTTAACACGCCTTGTTCTATCGCAAGATCCTGAAAAATGACTTCGTCATCACTAAACCTATTTTCTATGGAATGAGAAATGTGTCCAAAATTTCAATGTACAGCTGTGCATTGACTGTTGAGGTAGTGATTGCCATCTCCCCTGGTACTGCACCTGACATGTAACCCCTTATCATAAAGGAGTGGGGAAATTAAATTGTTTTCTTCAGGCAGTTATTATTATATGTCTCATTAGAACAGCACCAGAAAAACTTCCAACATCATCTTTTTGGCCATTTCATTATTTTCATTCAGTCAACCACCCTCCATGATTGCTTCTCATTAGCCCACCGTAGCCTTGTTTTCTTCTGTTCAGGTGTTAGTGCTGCTTTCCCTTTTTTGAGGGTGAATTCTCACAGTGTTGTCACAAACATAGTGACAGTTAAACCTCCCACACTGTAAAGGAAAACAATGACGCACTTTCCAGTGATATGACTTGCACAGTTCTTGTCGTTATCCTAAAGATAAAATATCTACAATGCCAAAAAGCTGTTGCATTGTGAGTTTCACAGCAAATATGGTTAAATGCCCTGATTTAAGTGTATACTGTATCCAGTATACAAAATGGTGTGAAAAAAAATTTCAAGGACTGTGTGTGCAAATGCCTTTTTGCATTTGGCACCTCAGAAATCAGTCTATGGTCCATCTTTATGTTTGCCCAGAGACTAAAGAACTTTGACTAAAGAACAAAATGACTAAAAGCCTTCTAGAAAAGTGCCTGTGAAGAAAAACATTGTAATCAGGGTTTGACATTAACATTTAGGGACCAGCCACTGTGGCTATTTGGTATCTATTTTTTTTTTATTCAGTTTGATTTTGGGATAGAAAACAGTCCTGTCAGATTTAGTTTCTCTGTATATCTGAGCCTTTCCTCATGCCAAAGGCATATTAAAGACATGGTGTCACAATTTCCCATTCACTCCCATTCAAATGCACAGAATGTTTTCCCCCACAAAAATGTTTTCGTGGTTTTCCCTCCAGTGGCAAAATGTGTTCTGTCTCCTGTTTTTGCTCATTTGCTTTTCATTTGTTTTGCTGTGCATTTTCAATTTTCAAGGCATACTGAGTTTTCTATTCGGATATTTTAACATTCTCTGTGGTCTGCCCACATGCCACACTTCGTGTTGGACTTCCTTCTTGAAGGAATTTTATAATCTTTTCCATTGTTTCAGTTGACAACTCTCTTGTTGGGGCCATGTTTCCTGTCAGTTATCCAAAACCAACAGCTTGTTAAGGTCTTAGAGTACTGCAGACCAATTTGCATTTTTTAAACAATGTATCACTTTGTTTTACAGAGTGATCACGTAACTTCCATAACTTTTCCTCTACTTGTTTGAGAAAAATATACCACTAGTTAAAATAATGCAATTTAGTTTTTATCATCTGTGATCTGTTTATTTGCTATGAAATGTGTGGTGGTTTCATAATTATCATCATGGATTATACTTCATGTCCCTCAGTCATATCCTGAATTAACTCACAATACTGAATTGCTTCTTGTGTTGACACAAGGAGAATGGATCCAGCTTTTGAGTCTCAAGGGGTCCTCTCAAGGTTTCCTCCGACTCTGAGGTAGTTTTTTATTGCAACTGTTGCCTGTGAGATGCCCAAGGGGGGCTTGGACTCTTGGATTTCTGTAGTGGCCGCTTTGTGGCGACATCTGTTGTGAAAAGCGTCATAAAAATTAATCTGGCTATAAAGCTAATTTTGTACAGCCGAGGTTAGCAATCACTGTTGCTAACCTCAGTAGAAGAAATCGTCAAGCAGAAATCTAATGTTGGATTACACAGTGATTTTTACAAACATTTGATTGACAACATTAATTTATTTACTTAAATATTTTATTTATTTATTCACTGAAGCACTGCTGAATGAGAAATATACATGCCATATTTTAAACAAAGGCTTTTATCATATACATTATACACTCACAGAACTGAAAACTTAAGGGCATTTTTGCACTCCTTTACAGATTATATATGAATTTATCATTAAGTGTTTAAATAAAGCACAGTATAGCTTACAGTACAGCAAGAACAAAAATTACACCTGACAGCATAACTTAAGCTATAGGTCCAAGAATAAAGAATAAAAGTGTAGTTGGTAATACAATATTTGACACTATTTGACTTCAAAAGGGAGAAAAAGGAAAAGACAAAGAGATTGCTGGACATGGCATCAGGAAGCAACAGAGTGAGTGAGGAAGAAAGAGTGGAAGGGAAAAGCTGTTTCTGCCTTGTTGCTCCAGAGATTCATTGCTCTCGTCATCAATCATCGAGGGCTGATGAAATTGTTCCTGCCAAGAGCAAGCCTCTCTGTTACATGTGCAGGGCTAGCATAAATCCTGCAGTCAGGGCCTAGAAACAGACGTGGAGGTGGATTATGAAATGAATTGTCGTATAATTTTGCCACTTTTCTCTCCTCCTCAGTTAGCCTGGGAAATCAGCTCTGCATTTTTTTATTCTATGAAGTTTGTGCTTTTGGCGGCTTCTCTGATTCATGTCCCCTCTGGCACTTACATGGATGTGTAAGTTTGTGATTTTTTAGTAAAATAGTCCTACAAATTACTTTTGAGAGACAAAATCCGAGAACGATGTGATTCGACTGGCGTCTAAAATTTTATCTATTATTCATCTAAGTCTTCCTATTTATAAATGAATAAAATGTCTTATTTAATTAACAAAGCATGTAATTTTGAGTGTTATATCCTTTGTAGAACAAATGGTTTAAATAACCAAATGAACGGATAGAAAAAGTATGCAGTAATAATGAGTAAATGAAGAGTAAATGAAGTCTGACATTTAAGTTCATTTAGGTGTATGAAAAATATGTCTGCCACACAAAACTGTCATTAAAAAATGAGTTACCTGCTCTTCACACCAGCACAACAGTGTTCATTTCTACCTCAAAGGCCATAAGAAGCTGTTGAAGCTCATGGAGTTGGAAAAGGCTAAAATAAGTTTTGAGACTCCATAAGTCCAGAGTCATGTAGATGGATAGCAAATTTCTGCACCCTTGCTACTCTTCTTAGGAGATGGCAGCCTACATAAATCATGGCAAAAGCACTGTGTGTGTGACAGCTAAAGATCTGCAGTCATCTCCTGTACTCAATAATGTCTGCACTCATGTGTCTACCATAAAAGAAAAAAGCTTGAATAAGCACAGTGTTCAAAAGATTTCTCTGTAGATCTGCTAGAACACAATTTCTCTCTACATCTGCTAAAGACCCAAAGACCGCCTGAATATTACACAGAACTATAGTGATGTTCTGTGGACACATATGCCAAAATTGAAACTTCTAGCAAATGTGCAGTCTAATATCTGGGAAAAACAGAGGACTACATAGCAGCATCAAAACTTTATCTCAGCTGTGAGGCATGGTGGAGGGAATGTAATAGTGTGGAGCTATTTTACCTTAGGGCGGCAAAATATCAAAGTAAGTGTGTGTGTGTGTGTGTATGTGTGTGTGTGTGTGTGTGTGTGTGTGTGTGATCTAAAATTGAAAAGAAGGTCGTCATGTAAGGTGGTAATAATACAAAACAACAAAGCTAAAGCCACTGTTATGCAAAGTTCCAAGTTTTGTTTACTGTATGTAATGGACCAAGGGAAAGGACAGTCTTAAAAGTTCCCTACATTTTAATATGGTTCTTTATTCATTCGGAATTGAACCTTTACATAAATAAATCACCATTCAAATAATTTTCTTTGAGAAACCAGTGGTTCTTCTATGGTATTGTTCCAAAGAACCCTTGTATTTTCAATAATGTACCTAAAATATGAAACTGTTATGAAATATGAAAGGGCATTTGGTTCTCTGGTGAAAAGGGTTTCTTTACTAGTAGAAAAAAACATGCAGCAATGAGAACCACAACTAATGGATATCTTTTTTACAGGGACAATGAAATTTTAACCATCAAGGAAAAACTGGAGTAACTCATAGTAGTGATGATGGCACATTAGGAACCAATAGCACAGGCTATTCATTGGTCTAGTGATGTTGTACTTTGAAGTCTCTAAATAAGTAGGCACCCCTTATCAATGTTAAACACTGCATTCCTGTTGTTGCATTCTCTCCGCGCCCTGCAGCCTCAGTCACCAGCAAGCCCATGACAAGAATAATGAGAGGAATGTCTGCTTCCATCAAAAGTTAACAACGAAAAAACTTTTATGTTGCTTTTTATTTGTGATGGAGCCGCTGGCAATGTGATTCCCTCATTATCTCCTCATCAGCAGTGGGTGAATGTGAATGCAGATAGAGGGGAGGGCACAGAAGTACACTTCTTTTCTCACTGCTCGTGTTCTGAGTATAATAAATCCTGACAAGCCATTCAAAAATAGATGCAAACACACATTATTTAAGATAAACCTGCATTATTTTTTATCAATGAAAACATATTAGGAATTACATTGTTTGCTTGTTATGAATCCTGTTGAAAACAGAATGCAGTTTCAAACAGTCTTGCATCGCCACCTACAGAGCATTGTTGGGTAATTCATTGTAAAACACAACACTTAAGGTCCCTACATGCAATAAATGCCCTTATGCATCTCAGGTACTTTAAGCTGCAGTTCGCTCAGCTCGTATTTCAGTCTCTAACTCTATATGAAGGCATTGCCAAGGACTGGAATGCTGAAGAGGGCACTAGCTGAAGAGGGCACCTCTCCCAATGCCAAGTATCTGCTAAAGGCTATAAAGCAGCTTATTTACTGTATAGCATAAAAAAAATATTATTTTCTTTTTTTTTACTATTGGAGCATTACCCCCCTTACCTATGATGAGAAGTCCCCCTTGTAAATCTTGCATCAGTCTTGTTATGTTTTGTTTTTATTTTAGTTCCAATGGCATAATCTGATTGGTTTAGAAGGGAGGGTCCTTTTTTTACAGTAACTGTATCACTCCAGTTGCTATGTAAGAATTTTTTGTGACTATCTTTTTGCAGTGTATCCCAACTGAACTAAAAGAAGTAACACTGTCCTTGCATTCTCCCTGGTTGAATTTTTGTTCTCATTACTTGTTTAGTGTAATGTAGGGTAGTCTTTGTTCTTTTGCCCTTGACAATTCCTTTGGTTATAAGTTTATTATCATAAACTGTGTTTATTGTCACAACTGTGCAGTATCAGCTATCATCATTTTAAAGCTGTAATCCACATTGCAGCTTGTTTATTTTTTAAACAACTATCATGCTTAAGCATCTGCTTGTCCTGACCATCAACCACTGTTCCTTCCTACTGAAGCTCCTTCTTCTGTTTCTACATAAACATACTCAAACAATCGTTCATATGAACAACGTACATTGGTTACTTTCGATAAAAGTTTATTGTAATCACTATTTATAATAACTGATTGAGTATTGGTGTATTTTGTTATATTGTATATTGTACCTCTTGTCTCTTACTAAAGCAATGCCTCTTGCTGCCATCCTTCCACATGACCCCATACCTTCTGAGGTGCAGCCGTTCAGTCTCTAAGGTGGACTATGACTGGTTAACATTTGGTGTTACAACTCCAGCACTTTGGAACTCACTTCTGCAAAGTTTCCATCACAGTATGGCCAATTTAGTTTTTACTGCACAGCTAAAAACTTATCTTCCACAACACTCACTTCCTTTTGGCACAGACACCAGATTGATCACATCATGGTTGTGCAGAGACTTTTAGAAAGGAAGGAGCCAGGAGGGGGTTGATCGACAATTCTTTTGTTGTTGTTTTTAATCTGGGGTGGACAAAAATCTTGTAGGTCGAGGGACACCCACCTCACCAAAAAGGGCACTACTATGGCCAAACCAGCAGGTGCTCGAGCACCTAAAGCACCCGCCCCATCCAATACCCAACACACACACACACACACACACAAGCCTGGATCATATGATACTTTACATTTGTTTGAGTTTATGCCTGTTGTTATGCTACCAGTTACATTCCAGCACAATCAGTGATTCTGTATTAGCCTAGTGCTAAGTTCTGTTATACTCAATCATCCCTGTGATTCTGAATGAAATGTTTAATACTGATATGATATTTATTATTATATATAACATTTTATTACTGTACTTACAAATCCTTGTACTGTGAAAATAGAAAGTTAACATTAGAAGTAAAAACGTTCTTAACTTCTATGTAAGATATGCAACTTTTGGACAATTTTAAACATAATTTTCTCATGAAGTGTAAAGGCCAGTTGAAGTAAAACATTGTTATGAGGTTTTATGGCGATTATTATATTGCAGATAATAATTTTATCTCTTTCTGAAAAGCCTGTCATTCCTGTAACTTGGTTATAAATAGATAAATAGTTAAATATAAATAGTTTGACCACATACGAGGCTCAGCTGTTTGCTGTATGGTGTGGATTTGGTGTAACTATGAATGCTACTTAAGGAATCTTGAGAGAATCAGGGTGTGTCTGCCAAATGGGCTAACTGTGAACTAACTGAGTGTATTATAATGTGGTGCGTACGTATTTGAATATGCAAAACTATTTTTGATACATTAATCTTATCTGTTAGCCTATAGCTACTGGGAAAATAAAAATAATAATTAGGCATACAGTGGTAATATTATGGTGTGCAGATCATGTGTTATCTTCTTATGGATATGATACAAACAAAAAGTAATATAACAGTTACTTTTGCGAACATGTGTCATATTCAGTATGGGAAGTCTTGGACTGATAGCCCTTTTTGACAACCATGCAAAATTGAACTTGTCTGCGGAAGAAAGGCAATGTTCTACCAAAATAATTTGGTATTGGTTTTACATCAGCTGTAGAAATGAACTATAGCAAGAAAAATCATCAGAGCTGAACATGCCAAGCTGTAGAGCAAGTCTGTAAACAAAGGACATGAAGACACTTCTCTAATCAACCGGTTCAGAAGATAAAGGGCCTACACCATGGAAAATTGAATTTTTCTCTCTTTCGAGAAAATGCAGTATGTAAACACTTAAAGTTTTAAAATGCACTGTTTGCTCTGACAGTCCATATAATCCCTATATAAAAACTAAGCTGCAAAAATGTTTTTGCTGTTTTAATTGTTTTGTGATGTCACAAACTCATTTTCATATATCTGGTTTATCATCTTACAGCTGTTTAGCACCACTCACCAACATTTTCCTTATAAAAAGTGTTTCAATCTGGACTGCTTTCTGAACACAGGGCATTAAATCAGAAGAGAGATAATTTACATATTTCAGCCATAAAGCCATAGAAACAAAGTCAGCCTGTTTAATACTAGGAGATAACAGAGATTGATAAAGGTTGTGCAAAAATGAATTATAGCGGTTTTGGCACATAAAACCACAGAAAAGGCAGCTGAGAAAAAAAATGCACAACGTAGCCTATATGACCTGTAAAGCATGGAGCAGAATCACAGTGCAAGCAGACCAAATGGTAACTTTTTTAATCTACTGCTTGATTTTAAGATTATTTGCCTCATTATTGTATCACTTGAAAAAGCAGGACTGAAGACAATAAAACACAGAATGCCACAAACTTCAAATAACTACTTTGACTTCAATAAATATTTACTAAGGCAACTAAATGCATTTATAACAGATATCTGAGTGGTGTAAAACAATCTAACTGTAATACGCTACTTGAAGTTGGTTATTAATGCTTAAACGTACCAAGACATTTTGGACAACGCCATGCTTCCAACTTTGTGAACATTTTGGAGAACATTTTCTATTCCAGTATGACTGTGCACAAAGCATATAGACTTTAGGAAGAACTGGAACGGAGATTACGAGTCAGGACTTCTGATCCAAGATCAGTGTCTGACCTCATACATGGTCTACAGAATGAATGGGAACCAATTCTCACAGAATAGTTTAGAAAGCCTTCCAAGCAGATTAGAAGCTGTTATAAATGCAAAGGGGGGCAACCCCTATATATTAAAATCTATGCATTTGAATACAATATCATTAAAGTCAGGCGTCCCAATACTTCTGTCCATATAGTGCCTGGCTACTGGTGCATGTGAATGAACCTAAAGCGTCTTTATCAGACTCCTCCCTGCAGACCCGCCCCCGGGGGCTCATGGAGGACTCGCGGGTTTTCCCATCACCTCCTCTCTTTCTTCACTTGTTTTCCAACAGCCACACTTTCTTCTCTATCTACTATCATTCTTCCTCCTTGTGTTTCTGTGAAATCAACGCACTCGGCCCAACCGACTAGTTTTTGAAGATGACGGAGAGGAGTGAGAGAGAGAAGGTCTGAAGTCTCTTTACCCTGGACCTCGCTGGAGAGTGTTTCAGACTGGTGAGTTTTCGATCAGATGGAGTTGTTTTAGAGATCTTAGCGAGTTTACATCCTGAGCAGAGGCGTCGTGTCCCGCGGACGCACTGTTTATGTACACCGTATGCTTTTATGTTACAAAGAAATCCGGTTTGGTTATTATTAGCCGGTTGAGCACTTAATCTAACATTGTTACGCGAAGTCGTGTCATTTCGTCCTCGTTTTGTCAAGTTTGAGACTTGTTTTCTCTTTTATTGCCGGATCCTCCAGCATTAATCATCTTGACTTCTTAGGGTTCAGAATCTCGCATGCTTTCCCGTTCAGTTGTGATGTGCATATTACAAAAAAATCTGCATGCATATTATTATTTAAAAGTAGATGTAACTGTTGTGCTAATGTCTATTGAAATTATTCCATTGTGTTGGTTTATAGAAGTATGAGATGAAGTGCGGAGTTCTAATTCTACAGAAATGTGATGTTCTCAAAGACCAAATAGGAGGATCTATTCAGAATGAACTAAATACACTAATGTAAAATCCACCAACTCCATCCACAGCTGTAGAGCCATCATGCTTAATTGCATTAGCTATCTTTACTCTCTTGAGTAGTTTCCCATGACTGTGACACCATCCCAGGACAGCAGCAGTAGCCCCAAACAGTCCACCAGGCATTAATAGTCCAGATCTAAACAAAGTGGCAGGTCTTACCCCTGCCTGAGGTCAGGAGGCTTTACAGAAGAAGTGGAGCACTGGGTTATATTATCACACTGATGTGATACTTATAAAGGCCATAATTAAAGTGTTTCCAGAGCCAGAAAGCTGCGTATGAATCAACAGTAGTGGGAGTGTGTACTGTTGCCCATCTTGCCAGGCTTATATGGCCATAATTAACAGATGGCAGCGGAATCTGGGTGACGTTTTCATTTGTACTCATTATGCCTTCCGGAAAGTTCATGTAATCAGTGTATGATGGATCAGTTTTCTAGCGGGTGGATGCTGTTGGTTGTAGGATTTTTTTCAGTGATGTGTAGTTTTCATTTAAAGCAACAAAATGTTGAAATCACCCATATAACTGTCATCTAAAGTCTTATTGCCAATGTCTAACTTTGCTTTTCTAGAGATATTCTGTCTTTCATTAAAGGATGTCCTTACATTCTTTCATTTAAAGAGTACTCCGGCATTTTTTGACCTTACCACCAACTGTAATTTTGAAACATGAGCAGAAAACCAAATGCCATGCAACACCCTTATGATCGAAGTCAAAGGGCAGATCCTGGCTTCTGTTACAAGAGTGTTTTGAGGCAATAATTGTTTCTAAATACAGGGAATTTGACTGTACACTGCAGATACAGCAGCCAGAGATTAGGTTGGGTAAACACTGGAGTAGTCCTTCAAATTTAGACTATGTCTCTCAAAAAAGCAAAAGCAAACTTTTGATAATATTTTCTTCTGCAATATTGCAAACCTTTTGGGTCTGACAAGCTGGTGTCTTGTGTGTGGGATTGAGCTGCAATGTGGCAGGGAGGAGCACAGCCTGGTTATGTGTGAGCAGTATGGCCTGAGTCAGAAATCTACAGCACACTCATTGACTATGCATGCATGTGTTAGGGAGGCAGCTGTTGTCATCTTCGCAAGCATCAGCAGCATCAGATGTTCTGAACAGACTCTTATTCAGCTGGTGATTTGCATCAGTTCCCAGCATTTACTTCATAGTGGTTTTATAGGTGGTTAATTATAGGTTTTAAAACTGTTTGTTGTATATACCATAGACATCCAGTAATGTGGCTTTTTTTTTCTAGTGAAATCATTGCGAGTTGTTTTTTATACAGTTTGGTGATACAGTTGTGCAGAGGCTACACAGGAAGTTTGAAGACTGCAGACCAAAGGAAGTGAGCTCGGTTGCATAGAAGCTCAGTGCGGCTTTCAGTATGACACACAAAGATCGTCAGCACGGGCAGATTCTGCGTAAACAGCACCCTTTTGAGATGCTTCTTCTAAATGTACATGCTAACATTGTCTCATGCAGGCAGATTCCTGTCACATCTGAGGAAGCACTTTTTATAGCACGTTCTCTAATCTTCAGCGACTTCTCTCCATCTCATTCATCCCCTCTGCAGTTCTGCAATCAGGTGGCCTTCGCTCCCACTGTACAATGGGGTCCCTACGCCGTCCCAGGCCGCGCTTCATGAGCTCACCAGTGCTGTCAGACCTGGCCCGGTTTCATGC
Organism: Brachyalestes nurse; assembly: GCA_037974405.1. Classification (NCBI taxonomy): domain Eukaryota; kingdom Metazoa; phylum Chordata; class Actinopteri; order Characiformes; family Alestidae; genus Brachyalestes; species Brachyalestes nurse. The sequence goes on from JBBPCY010000130.1 coordinate 12,206,283, forward strand.
CAGCTCACCTGCTATGCAGCTCTCTAATGCCAGCGTCTGGAACAGGTAGGCAATAACCTTATCAGGCACACAGTACATGGACTTGTAATTCATCCATTTATTTTTGTTTGTTAGGAGAGTTTTTGTGTGTATTGCTTTTTTGTGCAAAACTACCAAACAGTTCTACACACTTATTTTTCTTCTCCTGTAAAGTTGGAACTGGTTATATATGTGTGTATGTATGTGTGAAAAAAGCAAGCCGTAGAATGCAGACCACAGTCTTTTGCCCTCTGAATTTCCGTCTGGAAATAGGGCTGCTGCTGCCCCTCTTTCAGGAAGTGTGCCGCAGGATGTTATTCAGATGTGACGGGCTCAAGGCTGACCAGGACATGACAGCAAGCTTCAAGATTTTCTTCATAACGGAAATGCACATGTCCACTTTTGTAGTCAGCAACGCAGAGAGAGTTTGCATTTAGTTGTCTTGATTTAGATGCTTTTTTAAATAAGGAAGTTGTGCAGACAGGCTGTGCCTGACTATGCAAATCTGAATGTGTATTTGACACAGGAGTTTGCATATAACCAAAATATAATGGTAAGAGCATTCTCAATTTCCTTCCTTTTCTAAAGGCTGATTCATTTATGCATGTTTTCCAGTGTCCAGACTGCTGTCATCAAAGTGTTCCAAGGAGGAGGGCTTCAGACCAATGAACTGTATAGTCTGAATGAAAGCATCAGGTGAGAATGATACAGGGGAAAAAAATATGAGCACATAATTTTTACCTTTAGTTTATAGATTTTGTCATATGCATCACAAGTCATCAGAAAATTCATGTTTTTTCTGATCAAAATATAATGACTTTTCTAAGCCTCTAAAACATCTGAGTTTTACATCAGCATATTCCACCCCACATCTATGCAATTTCCTCCCGAATGAGTTTTCTGACCCATCATAGACCTGGTTTTTATTGGTTCATGAAATCATGGAAAGCTTGTGAATTAAATAGACATTAAGTACATTAAATAGACATGGATCACTTTTTAAATATTTTGTACAATACAAGAAACTGAAGTTCTTTTCATTTTTTTACTTAATGTTAGTAAACTCCACCATCTTCATGTGCATCAGTTTATGGCTTGACATCCTCGCTAACATCTGTAAAGTTATTACCTATTAAAAGAAATCGTGTTGAACCAAGGCCAACTTGCACACATCACAAAGATCTAAGACCATTTTAGAGAGTGTTGAGAGTTCCATGATGTCTTCTGATCATTATATCTGTGTGTTTGTAGGTGGCTTCAAAGGACTGAATTGGGTTCCTTCATTACAGAGTACTTTCAGGTGATGTGTCATCACTGCACAGAAAGTCAGAAGAACAGTACCATATATAAAAGCTGAACGAGCAATTGACTTCTGTTCAGTTAATATTCCTTGTACAAAACAAGAATAGATGTTTTGAAATATCAAAGTGGCATCAGTGAGTAATATATAAAACATTTTGCATTTTTTTATCTCACTGTTTAACAATCGTTCTTTAATGGTATGTAGGATCAGCTCTTGAACAAAGGCCTTGCACATATATTGAAGAAAATTCAGCGTCATGAGGGTGAGTAATGAAATATGTAGCTTTTTTTGTGTGTTTTAGCGTATAGTATTTTCAGATTGTGCTGTTTATGTAGCTGACAATGAGATTCTAAGTGTGGTCTAAGATAAAGCAAAAGGGGGTTTTCATTGTTAAACACCTGCAGACCCAGACATGTAGCAATATGTAATACGACACTCAGCCTTTCTGTTTTGTTTTGTTTTTTTCTTCTGCCCAGATGAAAACTGGCTCCAAGCTTTGTCTGAGATGTGGGTAGCATTTTTCACTGAAATCCTGCCAACACTTCAAGCCATATTTTATCCTGTACAGGTAACTCAGCAATGTCAGTATATGGTTGGGCAGCACAGTTCACAGACAATGTGACCGATTGTGTGCGTGTTGTGCGTGGTGTGTGTTGTGCGTGGTGTGTGTGGTGTGTGTTGTGCGTGGTGTGTGTGGTGTGTGTTGTGCGTGGTGTGTGTTGTGCGTGGTGTGTGTGGTGTGTGCACACAGGGCCAAGAGTTGACGGTGAGGCAGATGACTTTACTTGGGTTTAGGGACCTGGTCTTGTTGAAGCTTCCTCTGGAGAACAAACTGCATACTGCCTCTTATCCTCCTGCTATAATACAGATGCTGCTCATACTACAGGTGAACATTTTGATACACTTGATTTACATATAGACCCTATGCTAATGCAGAATATTTCTGTAAGCTGTTTGATATTATTTTTGGTTGATACAGTCGATAGCCATGAATTGCCTTAAACAGTCTGTTCCCCATCCGCAGTTTAAGAAGAGGCATACACCCAAAAATATTTTTGCAGTGGTGGTTCAAAATTGGGACTGAAGTTTAGCTCAAGACTAGGCTCAATCAATGCCTGGGAAACCAGAACATATTGTTTCACTGCAGTAGAGAATTGCCGCAAATAACATTTGTTAGTACAAGGATATACGATGCATGTAAGTGGGCATCACGATCTGTTGCAAACTTTACATAAAGGCCGTTGTTATCATACATCCTGTTCTTTCAAAAGTCTCAGGTCTCATGATCCCCTTTTTCTTAAGATATTGTTACAAATGCCACAGGCACACTTAACAACATGAGCTGATGAATGACACACTTTGCACACATGAGACGTTTAGTCTGTGCTACCCTCAAAAAGCCAGTTGCTGCTTTTCACGTTTGTATAAAGTTAGAACTTAAAGGGCCCATTTCATTCTAAACTAAATTTACCTTGCCCTTTTATGTAAACATGTTTGTAAACAAAGTCTGTTCACCATGCAGTCCTTTTATGGACACTGACCTGCAAAAGCAGCATGTTTTCATTTTATTGTTGTTTTAATGCCAAGACAGTCAGCTCATTTACATCTATAAGCCTGCAGCCCTGCTCATTCGCACTGAAGTTATTAGGAGTCTTTTAACCCAGACTGCTCTTTTGAACAAAGCACAATACAAGGCAGCTAATCAGAGCAGAGTTAATTTACTTATATCAGTCCTTAAGGAACAGGAACAAAAACAACATGTGTAATTCTAAACAATTGAAAAAATGGTAAATTGGTAACAGATTATGATCATTTTAATACTTAAACCTCACTAAAGACATGAGTCCTTAAAACATAGGAATGATATGGAATCAATTTGTGTGGGTGTGTTTTTTTCTTAATATAGGGTGTTCATGAGCCTGGCGGACCTAGTAAAGAGTACTACCTTCTGGAGAAATTAGTAGATATGGTCATTTCACCCTATCTGAGTAACTACCTCTACATGAGCCAGACAGACTCCTCTTCAGGTGAGATTTCACTTAACAATAGACTTGCTGTTAAAAGTAAATTCTCTTCTTTGGGTAACTGTGTATGCGTCGGGGGATTAAAAAGAGTAATAGCATAAGAGTTAAGTCAATTTGTGGTTGTAGTACTTTTATCTTTAATGTGGCCACAAATTGATTAATCCTGTAAGAAAGAACAGGATTGTCACATGAACTTAACCATCTGAGGCCGTGGTATGTGTGACTGTTAAGGCTGATGTCTTTTGGTCTGAGCTTGTTTTACTTGATGGCCAATAGTTAAGGATCTGAGATATGACTGGGGTTTTCCCCAAGACCTGGAGCCATTTACGTCATGTCTGAAACCTGATGCTTTGGTCTGAGGATGTTCTAAAGCATCCACTGTAGCGTAGGTGGCTTTTTGATCAGGCATGATCTCTGCCTGCTGTAACTGCTTACAGTGCCCAAGCATGTTCAGCCAGCAGAGCTCAGGAGCTGAGTTTTCAGAGCAGTTTTGTCTGTGGCACAGTATATGTGGTATTTATATACAGGATATCACATCATTTAGCATTTTTAAAAAGTTCAGTTATGTTTACCTGTGTGAATATTCTTCTTTGGGTGTTTGAACCAGCACTAAAGTTAACATCACAGTCCTGCTTTGCTAATCATAATAACAAGACCTAATGTTCTTTTGAAATGTGACCTGCCCTTCTTACTTTCACACCAGAGTGTCAGTTGGAACAGTCTAAGTTGGTGTCCTCACCGCACTTCAGCCAGCCGGAGATCACAGTCACACAATTTGCTGCAGAGTCGTTGCTGGCTCCTCTCGTAGAGCATGAAGGTGAGGCCTATCTGGAGAGGACCGGGGGTGTACGACGGCACACAGTTGCTAATATTCACTCGGACATCCAGCTTCTCTCCATCACAAACAGAATGCACACTGGCGACGCTGATGACCGTGGGAGTTGCCAAGGGACTACGACAGGGAGATGTGGGTCTCCTAAGCCACTCTACAGTCAACCAGTCATACTAAAATCACATTCAACTGCACCAGAAACACTACGATGCCAGAGCCGTGCTCGCATGAGCTGTGAGTTGGCCAGTTAAAGTGGATTTGGGAGCAGCCTGAAGATGCCTACCGGTGTGCACTTGATCAAAAGCACATGCAGTCTGCTGATTCCTCACAGAAAGTGATCTGCACCTAGAGTGACTGCTCAACAAAAACCTCACTCACTTCAAATCTGTAAGCATCATAAGTGATCTAGATCATCCCTCACTATGACTAGCCAAGATTGCAGCTATGTCATTAAATACTTTATTTGGATCATATGGAACATGACTGCTGTTGCAGTGCAGTTTGGGCCAAAATGACCACTGAATAAGGAAAAACATCCCATGGAGCTATATGTAACAAAATCTGTGAATAAGTGGATTATACGGGTTTTAAGAGTACTTTTCTGGTCATGAATTTGCACACCAACTGACTTTTTGACTAAACGTAAGACAGTACAACAGTTTCTCACATACAATGACTTTTATATACATGGACGGTTGTTCAATACAGAGGTCCAGCTATCCAGTTTAAATCATCAGGAAAAAGAATGCCTAAAAAAAAAAGCATTATTAGCCCAGTCACATCTCTGTGCAGCTCACTAACATGCATGCTTTCTCTGCTATTGAAGTGGCAAAGCTATGTGGAATTTCAGCCCTGCTGAGCTAGAGTTTACATAACTGCAGGTGGGTGGGGTACACAACTTGTGCTGTCTGGCCAGAGTTTAACACAATTTGGTGATTTTCCCTGTTCTAACACAACCACTGAACATTATAACTAAAAGAACAGATCAGTCAGCCTTTTGAAAAGTATTATGATTGAACTATTCCGTTAACTGATGAGTTGAATCAAGTGTTCGAGCAGAGAAGTCACCAAACTAGACTCCGAACTGGTGGTGTGCTCCTCTGCAGTGAGGTATTAGCCAATACCTTACTGAGCCTCAGCTTCAGCTGTATGGGATTAAGGGCTTAAGTGCACTGCCTTACATTTACTTGTTTCAAGCTAGATAATTGTCTCTATAGTCTTTTTTTTTTCTTTTTTTGTAGTAAAGTAGCATAGAAATAGTAACCCCCTGGAAAGATGCATGATTTTATGTTTAAGAAGTATTTAGAGTTTGATTTATAATGTTTTTATGATAGATATTAAGTTTAGTAATATGCAGTATTATAATATTACAGTAATAAAGTGAAAACCATAAAACATTCCCTTGGGTAGGTTTGTAGTCTTCTGGGTCGCATATAGGGGTAAAATTGCAAACTGTATTCAAGATACTTTATATGATGCAATCTTGACCATATGTCCAATACATACATTTTTGAAAATGCATCTCTGTTCTATTAATTGTTAAAGAACACAGAAGTGGATTACTTGTTTCGAAAAGTGACTCACAAAAACGGCTGTTTCTTTTAGGACTGCAACCAAACCTTGTTCATTATAGTGTTCCTAGAATAGATAAGGAGTTAAGTAGCTTTAGTGGCCTTATTTGAATGCTGATCCCCTCCAGAGGAAACCTTTGTGTGGCAGTGTTGAGGAATCTGACCCTGCAGGGCAGGGTGAAGGTGCTGTTCAAGGACATTAGACTTATAGGTAAGAGTGCTAGCGACTTTTCTGGTTCTGTACAATAAATTCTAAAAAATGACGAACATCAGTTTTGGGAAGTCAATATCAAATGATTCTGAACTATTAATGATCCAGCCTGTATCAAATGGCCACTATTATAAAAAACATTTCAATTTCTCTGAGGCCAATATTGATTGTTTTTTTTTGTTTGTTTTTGGGTTTTTTTGTCTTTTAACATATTGACTTGACAGAGCTCTAAACATGCTTTGTACAGACTAGCAAATAAAGGCAAAAAAAATAAAATATTGCAAAAAAAAAATCTATACAGAATGTCTTGATTTCCAGTGAGAGAATGTAGATTAATTCGCTCCCTCTGTATTCTCACTTTACTTTGATGGGATGTTTCATTATTGGCAGTGCTTTCAAGACTGAAAATGAGGCACCTGCCCCAATTTAAACAGTTTTACATTTTGATTTTGAATGTAAATTTTTTTCAAGTGTTATAAGCAACTGCACAAAACAACACATGCAGAGTGAATAATAAAATATTTGCATGCATTAAAGTAAAACACTTTGGTGATCTGAGACTGTACTGTTGATAATGGGTCCCCACAGACTAATTTGTGGTTTTCTTAGAATAAAATAACTTGGTGATAACATACTGAACATCATTACTGTTGTGATAATTGTGATAATGTAATTATTTGTTCCATGTTATAGTGGATAAACTGCAGAATGCTAGACCTGGTCAAAACTGCTCAGATTGAAGGTCAACATGAATAAATAAATTAGTTCAGAAACCTTACTGCAATGTTGTATTTCACTCTTTCATGCTCTCAAACTGATTTCTGATTACTGATCTTCACTGTTTGGTGCTCATGTGAGTGAGACTATAAAAGTATTTGTCAGTGTTTTGGGTTTTTTGCCCCCACCTGTGAGTTCAGGGATGGTGAAGACCAATATTACAAGCTTTACACAGGTGTATGTCTCTATGCCTTCGACAGTTTAGACTGTATCGACTGCTTCAGACAAATCAACCAGCATCACATGATGTCAGTAATATGCTAACATCTGCTGAGGTTTGTGTGACCTGCTGTTCTGTTTCTGTACTTATTGACCCACTGATCTGAAAGAACTGACTTGTTATGAAATGAACCACGTGCTTATCTCTGAGTGCACAACTAGAAAGATACAGTAGGTGGCGCACTAGCACCAACCTTCTGGTGAAGTTCAGACCTTTTAAATACCACCGCTAACCAGAATCAGAAATCTTGATTCCATCCAGTGCTATTGATGCCAGAGGGAATTGCTGATGTTATGACTGCACAGACACACAGAGACAAGAAAAATATAAAATATAAAGTCTAAACAAATTCAATAAAAATCTGTAGAAAAAGACTCGATATGAAATAAACTATGCTATATACACAAATACTATAAATATTGTAGATAAGTAACTTACAGTTAAGTGAATTATAATGACAAATGACAATAAGGTGCATTATTGCATGTAGTAGAAATCGGTAGTTAAGTAATATTGACATGTTTTGATATTCACATGGTAAGACTATTGCACATAAGATGTTGCAGATAAAATAATTTAACACCCTTTTTGAAAACTTCACATAATGCTGCACATGGTAACACGATTGCACCTATGCAACTTGCAAAAACATGAAATTTAACACGTAAAGAATCAAAAGAGGATTTGAAGTAAAATCTTACATGCTAAAATATCGTGTTAAACGTCCAGTTTCATGCTTTATCAGTACTTGTAACATCTTTACTTGTTGAAACTGAGTTTGAGATGCAGAAACGCTTGGTTGAGAGTTGAGGTGTACTTCCTCTTTACTTTACTTTAAGAGTTAAGGTGTACTCCCACTTTAATTAACTTTAAGAGTTGGAGTGTACTCTCTCTTTACTTCACTTTAAGAGTTGAGGTGGATAGCCTCTTTATATTACTTTATTTTTCCTGAAGTGTGGCGCGGACTCCCTCTCCCGCCCGGTAGGTGGTGGTGTGACTGCGGGGTTCTTCTCCCTGCCCGGCGGAAGGACTCTTTTTATTCTCGGTGCAGGAGAGCAGCTCAGGCGGGCTGGCGGTCAATGCGACTGGACCACGGCGGACTCTCTAGCGTCCTGCTCTTCTCTGGTTGGGAAAGTCTGATGTAAGAGTAGCTTTAGGAGATTTGTGTTGTGTTCCGCGCCCACAGGGAGGGTTTGAGCACCAGAGGTCCGGTTCTGTTCGACTCTGCAGTCACACTCGCACTGATGGCGGCCACCGTGGAGGAGCTCTACCGAAACTACGGCATCCTCGCAGACGCTAAGGAGGACCTCAGCCAGGTCTGGACCTCACAACACACTCCTCGTTTAAAACGCAACCACTCTGGTGTACGGTAGAGAACGCAATCGTGGTCAGAGGTCGGTCCACTCTACTGTACGGAGCAGAAAGATTGTGTTAATTAGAGTCGAGGCCTAGTCCGGCTAACTCGGCTAGGCTAATGTTTGTTAGCTACGGTGAGCTGGGTTGAGTGGAGCAGCCACGGGTGATAAGTGTCCTCTCATCTGGCACCACATGCAACGAGCTTGCCTTAGTTTCTGACAGTATATTAAAAAGTATTTCTCTGCAAACTTATCCTACCAGAGTCCTTAGCATACATCTACATATCGTCACGGCTGCTTGCAGGCCTTTTAGTTTTTTAAACCAATCAGTGAACTGTCATAATTGTCATAATTCAAAGGGCAGCTGGTGGTCCGGTGGTAAGGGAGTTGTCCCAGCGATCAGAAGGGCGGGGGTTCGAGTGCTAGCTGCCCCACTTGATGAATGGGTTAAATGCAGAGAACGGTTTTGTACTGTTCACACTGTGTGCTGTGATGTGTTCACGTATGACAAATTGATACTTTACACAAGTTGACTCGTGATTTAAAAAATAAGCTCATTTTAGCTTGCATTAAAGACGTTGGTATATGTTTTAAGGAATATAGTCAATTTATAGTAAGGTGTAAACATTATGTACGAATGCTTTATAGTAAAATTAAAAGTACTGTACTTTAAATTTGCTCTCTATTATCTATACCATGTTTGATATTTGCTTTGGGGTGAACAAAGAGTCATAATGTTGTTTTTTTGTTTTTTTTTAAAACTGCACTAAATTATGGTGTTTTAGTAATAAAATATTCAGTTTATTTTATGCTCAAAAAAGCAAATTGTGATTGTGAATGTCTGAGAACAAATAAGTTACTTCACATTTTCTTCTATTTAAGTGTGTAGTTGTGTGGGGTAATCTTCACTGGCTAAATTGTGGCTTTGTGTGATTTCAGCATAAAGACGCCTACCAGGTTATTCTTGATGGTGTAAAAGGAGGTCCTAAGGAGAAACGACTGGCTGCCCAGTTCATTCCAAAATTCTTCAGCAGTTTTCCAGAACTAGCAGACGCAGCTATTAATGCACAGTTGGACTTGTGTGAAGATGAAGACGTGTCGGTGAGATCTTTGTGTTCTCTGTTTTCTGTTTGTCTCTCTGAAACTATTAGACACTATTAAATAAGACATTAGCTGTTATAACAAATATGGAATAGTTGTTTTATATATATTTTTTTGACCTTCACAGATTCGAAGACAGGCCATTAAAGAACTCCCACGTTTTGCTGCTGGAGAAAATTTACCCAGAGTAGCAGACATACTTACACAGCTCCTGCAGACAGGTATTGCACACTTACAGGGGTGGTAGAAAGTTTACTGTCAAAAAAGCCCTGCATCCCTGTCAGAAAGGTGCTTTTCTTTTCTAAGCTAAGTGACACTGTAGCATGTGTAATGTCCACTGCACTTCCTGTTTGATTTTTATTGAATACACTTTAGTTTGTGATGATGATATTTTTGCTGTGTTTTTCCACATATTTTAAGGGCTACATACAATCTTAATTAAACATATACTTTGTCTGTGTATGTGCACATTCTGTTAACTAATTAGTTCTGTTTCTCTCTTTATACAGATGATTCAGCAGAATTCAATCAAGTAAACAGTGCACTGATCTCCATATTCAAACTTGATCCAAAAGGTAATTGTCTGTCTCACCTGTCTAGTTTTGGTCCAAGTATCACAAACTGTCAATGTTTACAATTAAATAACATGGCTTAAAGCTAATTAATGTTGATTATTTAATATTAAGTATTTTATGTTTTGTTCTCATTGATATTTTATCAAATTGTCTTAATGACCCAAACCAAATTGGCCACATTCATTGTTTTAAGGTACTCTTGGAGGCCTGTTCAGCCAGATTCTGCAAGGAGAGGATGTTGTACGAGAAAGGGCAATAAAATTCCTCTCCGCTAAGTTGAAGACAATGCCAGATGACATCATGACCAAGGAGGTGGAGGACTACATCTTCACTGAGACTAAAAAGGTAACATTATTTGGCTTTTTATTACCGGACTTACATTGACCGGTTCAGAAAAGGAGATGCTGCTGTAGTGTTTTTACTTTGGTTACTATGATGCAGTCAGTGAGAAGAAAAAACGTTGGGTCCAGTTTTAAACTTCTCAGCTAATATTGCTGAATGACACTACTAACCTTACAGATGAAACGCATACCACTTGACTGCATGTTTGCTTGTTTTTTTCCCCCAAGGACGATTTCGTATCCATTCTTAATCTTCCCCAATTTATTGTATTTACTGTGTTGTGGTGCAGGTCCTGGAGGATGTGACTGGAGAGGAGTTTGTGCTTCTGATGCGAGTGGTGTCTGGCCTGAAGTGCTTGCAGACAGTAAGTGGGAGGCAGCAGCTTGTAGAACTTGTGGTGGAACAGGCCTTCCTGGAGCAGGCCCTCAACCCAGCTGACACTGACAGTGTGGATCGTCTCCTGCAGTGCACACGGCAAGCACTGCCACTTTTTTCGGTGTGTTGGACCAGAGATCATCTTTTTCATTTACTTATTAATCTATATATATTTATTAGCACATGCCTCACAAAAAATGTATATAGAAATGTTTTTTTGTCTTATTTTTCTACAGAAAAATGTGCATTCCACTCGATTTGTGACATACTTCTGTGAACATGTTCTGCCTAACCTCAGCATGCTCACCAGTCCGGTGGCAGAGCTAGACATCCAGCTTGAAGTGAGTGAACTGTAAATTCACAGAAAGTCAGGACAGTTTGAACCATTTTGAAATTTGACGTTTTTATAAAATGCTTATATTCGTAAAATGTTGACAAGACACAATACGATACATATTTGAGTATTTTCAAAAGCTTTGTGTGGGACTCGGCCAATCAGATTACTGAACCTGAACTGTCACTGTTTATTTGTTCAGTCACATTTTCTGTCTAAAATGTGAATGTTTTGAGAGTATAATAGAACTCCCTTTTTTCCTCTTATGCTGACATTCTGGCTTGTTACCTTTTCTCCTTTCAGGTCCTTAAGCTGCTGGCAGAAATGAGCCCGTTCTGTGGTGACATGGACAAATTGGAGGCAAACATCAAGAAGCTTTTTGAGAAACTATTGGTAAAATCTCAGTGCTGTAGACTTTAACAGGAAATCATTTATTTGCAAGTCCTGGCGCTTAGATGTTGTTACATGGTGTTCTTCGTGTTCATTCTTGGTATTTAGGAGTTCATGCCCCTGCCTCCTGAGGAAGAGAATGGGGAGAATGCTGTGAGTGAAGAACCCAAGCTGCAGTTTAGCTATGTGGAGTGCTTGCTCTTTAGCTTTCACCAACTTGGCAAAAAGTTACCAGACTTCCTCATTGACAAAATCAACGCTGAGAGGTTAAAGGACTTCAAGATCAGGCATGTATCTCTGTGTATTTCCCCACCATTTGTGAACTTATCCACCCCTTCTTGAATTTTCCTGAGCTGAATCAAGGGTGTTTTATTAGGTAGCACTCAAAAGTAGTGGTTGTTGATCTGGGACTCACTTCAATAAATATTGATGGTGTTGTCCACTGAGTTACCTTAAAATAACACAATTTGGAAGAGTTACACTGGTGTGCAGGGCCTAAGCTACATAAGATCTTACTCATTTCATTGAATCTACAGGCTACAGTATTTTGCACGAGGACTACAAGTATACATCCGGCAACTCCGTGTGGCCTTGCAAGGCAAAACTGGCGATGCACTAAAGACTGAGGAGGTGTGGTTGTTCGCATGATTGTTCATGTAAAATCTTACCTATAAATGTTGATACCTAGTGAATCCGTGTTTCATTCATTCGTTTTTCAATATGAAACCAAAACCAAAAAAAAACGTAAAACCACTCGTATTTTCAGTTTTTGTTTGCAAAACCAAAACAACAAAACGGATAACGGCTCTTTTTCCAATTTCCCATTTTGCGCTCAAAACAAAAATGGACAAAATGGAAAACGAATGCTCATATTCCATTTTGGATTTTCGGATAAGCTGCAGCATGTAGGAGGGAGGAGAAACTGACCTGGTAGCTCCGCCCACCTGTTTTGGCTGTAAAAATATTCTGATGCTGGGATGTAGTATTTCAGTGTGTGGTAGCACGTGGAGTGTTTGCAGTTTTACATGGTCCCTCTGTTTGTGAGTGTCTCGTCACTGGTTTTTTTTTTTTTTTTTTTTGGAGAAATTAAATAAATGGAGGAAAGAATAGACTCTTCGCTAAACTAATTTTTGAACCCACTCTTAGCTCGTTTCCACCACCATGGTGCCAGTGCTGGTGCCGTGCCGGCGCCCAATCTAGAACTGGTGCTGCGTGTTTCGACTTTGGACCGAACAATGACACGTGCTGTGCCAAAAAACTGGCACTGGCAGGGCACCGTGAAGTTGCTGGTCTCAAAGTCAGAACCACACACGTCACAATGGTTATGGGCAGTGCTACCACAGCAATG
>JBBPCY010000130.1:12228153-12244500 GCA_037974405.1 Brachyalestes nurse
CTTTGCATTTAACCCATTCACAAAGTGTAGCAGCGGGCAGCTGGGAATACAGCACCGGTGGAGCAGTGTGCGGGGAGGGTACCTCAGGGGTGCTTACAAGCCTAATGCAGTAATACTCGTTATTTTCTGTTAGTGGTGCCAGTGACCACTACTGTGGACCATTGCTGCTTCTTCTTTAATGCTAAGGGGATGAATGTTTTCCTCCGTGTGAGTGTGAGTGTGTACGTGTGTGTTTTTGAGTGAGAGAGAGGGAGAGAGATAGAGTACGCGCGAGTGAGTGAGTGTGCGACTGTGTGAGTGTTTTAAAGGAGGGGTAGATTTAGACTTGTTACGCAATAGGCCTGCATGTGAATGTAGAGAGCAGGTTGGGTTTAATTGAGGAGGGCCGCGGGATCAGAGATAGGAACGAGTTGTACAGTTTGTTCTGGGATATATATATATATATATATATATAGTTTTTTTATAATATTTTTCTGCTGGAATTATAAAAGAGAGAGTATAAAAGCTACAAAAAGAAAGAAAAATATTTAAAAGAGTTGTAAAAGTGACTCTTGTGAGACCCAGAATACTTCAGTATATTTCAGAATCACTTTCCAAACCTAAAACTTACCACATTAGGGAGAAGGAACATCATGTGACAGCAGTCTGCCCGTTCATAAATATTCACCGTCTCTATTCATGCAGACTCCTCTCTGGAGGTAGTTATTGTGCCTCGGCTCTGAATCATGTGATTCTGATGGGAGGGGGAGATGCTATAAATAGCTCTATAGCTCGGCTTCCATTGACATCATTTAGGCAGGAGAGACGGAAAAATAAACAGAGAGAGAGAGGGCTATAAGGGCGGAGATTCTTAATCTAAGCTTGAAATCCAAACAAACCCTCATCAATTTTGATTCTCTCTCAGCTCCCATATTGAAACCACCGGAGCAGTGTCCGTTTCCTAGAATGTGTCTATGTGTCTCGGTGGGTAGAGGAACTGAAACGAGGGATAGCAGATGTGGGGCGGGAGCGGTGGAGGGGGGTGGGTTGGGTAGGTGGGGGGACATCAAACAAAGGAAAAAGAAACATGTGTGAGAAACGCAATGCAAATATTTTGGATGATGTTTTTAATGGTACCTGTAGAAAGGCAGCATAGTCCGGTCTACTTAAGCAAGCAAAAACACAGGGCGGTTGGGTGATGTCCATTCGGTGTTTACATCTCTGTGCACCATCCAGATGGACAAGGTGAGCCGGTTTCATCAAATAAAACGGCTTCCCTTCCATGTGTTTTTATAAAGGACAACACTGAGGAATCCAGAAGTTTGTTATGTTTGTTGGTAGGTTGTTAGGTGAGCTTATAAAGGCCTTTCTACTTTCTTACAAACATTAACTAAGTAGATGTTCACAGTGGCTTTCACAGTAATTAAGTCCAACCAAATCAAATGAGGGCAAAGAATGGGATGTTTGTTATTGTGTCTTTCATGGTGTCCCAGTTGAGTGCACACCTTTTATGGTTAATGTATCTTTTACACACCTGGTGTACAACAACATGTGCTAGGTGTGTGTGTGTGTGTGTGGAGCTGTATCCCCATGGTCCAAAAAATACAAGTGATTCTTGGTTTGTATGCAAAAGTCTTGGAAATACATTTCTTTTGTGTAGAACCTTTACATTATGTGATTCTATATATATATATATACAGTACTCATGGTTTACATGACTATATGCATTGAAAAAATTCTAATTTAAAGAACCCTTCATTGACAGGTACTTTAGGGACCAAAAGTTGTTCCTCTTTGGCCTCAAACCAAAGGAACATTTTAGGTTCCTTTTTTTTAATGATTTATCATCACTGTTTGAACAAAATCTTATGTATCTAAAAGTATTTCCATATGTGAAAGAAAAAACACCCTTAGCTTTAAATGCAAATGAAATCAAATATGAGACAAAGATCTTGTTTTGAACAATGATATTCTCATCTGATTCAAAGCTTATAGTAACCTGCAACTTAAATAGAAAGGTGTGTTTTAGTTAGTGTTTAGAGGCAATATAGAGACAATATAGAGCCTATAGTGGTATTGATATTACACAAAATTACTGATCATTAGTTTTGGCGCGAGGCAGAGACTCACCCTGGGCAGGGCGCAATCCCACCATGGACACACTTACACCAACGGTCAAATTAGAAACCTTGATAACATACTATTCCAAAACAACTAAAGTGATTTCTGGAGGGCATGTCTGGTGTACAGCAGATTCTTGAAACACAATTATTAAACCTGGCAGTTAGTGAAGACCCCCAGAACTGGACTTAGGAGCAGAGGAACTGTGTTCTCTAGGATGGCTGGAACTCCAAGTAATATATTTGTGATGAGATTAAGAGGTGTTTGTGATCCAGAACTAATAATCCGATATCAGTACTTGACCTTGCTAATGCTCTTGTGCCTGAATGCGAACAAATCCTCACAGCAATGTTCTAACATCTAGTGTAAAGGCTTCTGAGAGTAGTATAAACTGTTATTGCTGTTACAGGGGACATGTTTCCTGTTAAAGGAAAGTAAAGTGGCTCTTATGGTCACACGTGAATACACCACAGCACACAGTGTGAAATTATTCTCTGTATTTAACCCATTCACCAAGTGATGCAGCAGGCAGTGACACAGCATCCAGGGAGCACTGTGTGGAGGCAGTAGTTTTCTCAAGGGTACCTCAGTGGTGCCTCTGGCAGTTCTAGGAATCAAACCCATGGTCCTCTGATTGCAGGGGCAACTCCCTAACCACCAGACCACTAGTTGCCCCATGTGAAAACTAAAATCACAGCCTTCAGATTATGAGACTGATGCGCTACCTACTCTGCTAATGAGACTCAATGCCCTACTAATACCCTAATTTAAAAAAGGAATTGATGTCTCCTCAAACCTTGTTATGTATTTGGACAATAATGTCATTTGAGTTTTATCATTACCCAGCAGCACTACTTCAGAGATACTGTAGTCATTCAGTCTCCAATATGGCTGTTTTCCTGTCTGTTCTGGGGTGCTGTTCATGGTGCTGAAATCTTATTCTAGCAGCAGACATCAGTCAGAATGTGTCTCTGCATGTGTGCTCTCTGAAAACCAGACATTTCGTGTTATTGTGAATCCAAACAGGTAAAGTCAAGATCATCTACATGAATATGATGCTATATGTTGGGGGGTAGATGGAGTTTTCCTGACTTATTATAGTGTGAAGATGTTCCTTCACTCTGTATTGGTACCTGTTGCACGAAATGAGTGAACTGCTTTGACTAACATCAAGTTACACAGAACAATGAGCCCATAAAAATAATTTACTGAATTATTGTTCCATGCATGGCTGTTATTTCACCTCCCGGTGGCTATTGAAACCACAGGCATTGCTCTTGTCATTGGAGGCACAGTAGGCACAGTAGGTTAAATGAGGAGAAGCTTTGAGTGACTTCCAAACGACAGTCAGCCAAATTCATGATATTTTTAGCTTCAGTGGGGAATGAGGAAAGTATGACTTCGTTGCTACATCAACAACGTCATTCTTCCTTTTTTGGTGTTACTATTGCAGAGCACATTCAAGGTTTGTGGTTAAAGATGTCTTGTTTTTTCAATTCAGATCAGGTCTGTTTATGCATTTATAGTTGAATTATTCATAAACTGTGAATTGTGAATTGTGAATTGATCTTATTTAGTATGATACTACATCTCAGGGAGTGTGATATGTAAGCAGAAACACATACAAAGACCAGCTCTACCTCTTTAATGCAACCTGCTGACAGAAAAACTCATGGATACTCACTAGTGCATGCACCTGCGTATCCTGTGTATTCGAGTATGAAAAAGATTCTGGAAATTATGAACAGTCTTTAGTTTCTGAGTGTTTTGTAGGGGTGTTTTTATGAGTTTTGTATTGACCATGTTTGCGTGATGTGTTCAGCACTCATAAAGAACACCAGCTCACTCAATGTTTCTTTTAAAAACAAGAGCATCAAAAGGAAATGTCTCTCTGTTACTGCAGTGTCAGCCCCTACTCTTATGGAAAGAGTAGAAGATTTTGATCTTGGAACCTTTACTGTGAGGATTTGTTTGCATTCAGCCTCAAGAGTGTCAGTCAGGTCAGGTACTGTCAATGGATGGTTTGTTCTGCATGGAGCTCCATCACTCCAAAGAACACAGTATACCCCTCTAGTTGATACTTTACATTGGACATGGAGACATTGGGCTCATGTGTGAAATTGGGCTCATGAGAACCAAAAAAGAGGTTTTTGTAGATAGAGAGGGATTCTGGTGCTCTGGTCACCTTAGACTGCTCGCTCCACTAGCAGGGAACCACAAAAGAGCAGAGTCTGGGCTGGGTTAGCCTTGTGTGTAGGGATAGCAGAGTCAGACGTTGCTCCTTGGAGGAGTGGAGGGAGAAAGTAGGAACAAAAGCCCGAATTGTAAGTGCCAACACTTAGTAGCTGTATTCAATAATTAATCAAAATAATTCTGGACACTTTCACAGCATGGCAGAAATCCTTGTGCAGCTTATGATTGTTTCCTTCCAAGACTGAAAGATTCCTCTGACTATTCCCATTCTACGTATCTCTGATTTTTATGAAAGTGATGTTTGGCTTTGGAAGCCTTAAGGCTCGTGCTCAGATTGATCATCATTGTTTACTCTCATTTAAAGGGAGGAAAAAACACCTAGCTCACATTTTCATTAACCTGACAGGGCGCACAGTTAAAGACACTGGCGATTGGAGGAGCTTCCAGGTGGCGTTTGGCGACACCAAGCGGCCACATATTCAGCGAGGGCTCAGTGTCTTCTGCACTGGTTGAATTGGTCTTTATAAATGCTTTTCACTTTTTTAAAAGGCTGCATACTTTCTAGTCCCCTGATTTACAGCATCTAGGTGGTGGCTGAATGCATTTAGAGACATTTTTTTCATAAAACCATCTTGGCTCATCTTTGCCTTTTCATGTGAAACATTGAACTGAAAAGACGTCCAAACACTCGTGTGAGGGTCTGTTAGTATAAACTGCTTGTCCAGATTGTAAGGAAAGAGTTTATTTTACGGTGCTTTTTCAAAGCAACGAATTTCCAGTTAAAAGCGGTGCACCCTAATGTTACTGTTTGTCTCCTCGGTGCTGTTCAAAATAAGCCCGAAAAAAATAAAACTGGGCATTTTGTAGTGTGTTGGGACTAATATGATACACAGTGTACCCTGCACTGAAGCCCCTGCATGGATAAGCGACTGTGTCGCGGCGGTGGATGAGCTGCTCCGCGGGAGACCCTGGAGCAACAACCCGAACGAGAGAGATCCTCTTCCGGCCTCTTTACCTCCTACAGCCAGCTCAGTACGGACCGTTTGTGTGTTTGTATGTATGAGTTTGTATATAAGTGTGCATATTAGTGTGTGTATGTGTGTAATGGGACACAGCAACGCTGGCTGTAATCAGCAGCCATGGACAGTAAAGTGGGAAAACCTAAACGTGACGTCAATGCCTAGTAACTGACGCAGCAAGGATCAGAGAAAAAAATTAAAAACACAGGCTTAATTAGAGACGATTTTTATGCTGGTTTTTCTATCCGTAAATCTACACACGAAGATCTTAACATTTGTGATGTATACAACTTATTATACCCCCCTTCTTTCCTCCCCTCCCCTCCTTCTTTCTCTCTCTCTCACTCTCTCTCTCTCCTCTCTCTCTCTTTCTCTCTCTCATGAGCAGCGAATCCGTCCTGAGTTTCCAAGCGAAAGTTGCATGGAGACACACCGCGTAAGACGCGTGTAATGAAAAGAATGGAGAGAGAGGGAGAGAGAGAGAGAGGGAACATACCAAACTCAAACATCAAGAGAGATCATAACGGATCTCCGCCGATCAGTTGTAGCTGTTTCCGGCAAAAGAAGGAGAGCAGGGTTTGGTAGAGGAGAGGGGGCGGCTGGTGGTGGAGGTGGTAGAGGTGGAGGGGGACATTGAAGCAGTTGGTTAAACCAAAAAAATCACTGCAACGATGCAACGGAGACGACTCGAAGCCTTTGCACGGTTGGAGTTGGGGAAGCAAATTAATGCACATTGCATGCACTCTACGTGACGCTCCTGAGCGATGCATTTGGGGGTGTATTTTTTTTCCTTACTTCGAGCTAAAAATAGCATCAGTGTTTGATCGCACGCCAGAAATAGGCAGAGGGGGTAACACTTGTATATAAAGGACTGCAATTCTCAGAAACCTTGGACGTGTTGCTGAGGTTAGACAATAATCAAAAAGGCACCATCTGATTCTTTAAGCTTTGTGCTTGTGCAGCGTGGTCACGTTTGACTGGTTTAAAATATATGGATATGTTCGTGTGTCCGTGTGTGTGTGTTTGTGTATGTGTTTCCCCCTTTCAGCAGGGTCTCGCTGTGCTGGTAAGTACACATACAAAGCGCTGCTGTTTGGTCAAATGTACTTCCCTCTTGTGTTTGGGGTCTGTTGCATGTCTTGTTTCTCTGCATGGAGGCGCCGGGGGGTTGTACTGGGTGGTCGTTTTCCCGCCACGGACACGGAGCACCAAGTCCGTCTCTTTCAAACAAGTGGCCCTTCGTTTCACTGGAGTAGGAGATGTTCCCTCGTTGTGTTTTTTTCCTGACTGTCCCCTTCTCAGAATAACAGAATAAAGCCCAGACTCTCTCCCTCCAGAGCGGGAAATCTCTCTCAAACGGTAAATACGAGGAGCAGGAGGAGGGGGGGCGCAGGAGCAAACTCATTTGTCTGACGGCGCTGTTGAGCCATTTTTCCCCTTCTCTCCCTCTCTCTCAGCTGCGAGCTGAAAGTTGACGAATGGAAACCCCTCGGAGCAGAAGAACAAGGGGCGATGTTGAGGACGGTAGATAAAGACGTGAATGGGAAAAAGGAAGGGACGCTGAAAGGCAGACAGAGAGACAGAAAGAGAGTGAGAAAGAGAGGCGGAGAGAGAGAGATAGAGCGAGGGAGAGCTGCAGCAGAGCCGGTGAGAGAGGGAAACCCACAGACTGACCAAACTCAAGAGTGCTGAAAATACTCAAGACTTCGACTAAGAGATCCCCTAAAATCACTCCCCCCCCCCGTTTTTTCTATTTTTGGAGATTATCGCGCGTGTTCTTTCAAACTCTAAACGCAGATCCTAAGTTTCTGGTGCTCGTTCAGTTCAGTTTTAAAGCTCACACAGGTCGGCCGCTCGGATTTTACTCGTCTGCCCACATCATTTGCGTTACACACTTTGCTCCAACACACTGGCTTTTTAATTTTTTTCCGTGGCTCGGAGATAGACTTTTGTATGCTCTTGTGTTCAGCCACACATGCGTTTTTGTTGCTTCTTAGTTGTTGTTGTTTTGCTTTGGCCTTGTTTAGCCCAGTCGTGGTGACACAAACTGCGCCTGCATGCCTCTGCTCTGGCTCTGTTTCATTCCTGGCCCTCCAGGACCCTGGCACCAAAGTCTGCGCGCTAGAGTCAGGAGTTGCCTCGTTTGGAGGCGGTCGTGTCTTGTGGCAGCTCAACAGAAACGACTTAGGCAGGGGGCTGCAGTCTCGGTTTAAAAAACGCCTAAAATCCCCCTTTTCAGCGCGCTGAATCCACCGCTCCCCTCGCTGTGTGTTGATCTCTCGCCTAAAGGAACGGGGTGAACTGGCCATGATTGTGTGTGTGTGTGTGTGTACCGTGGTCCCTCGCATTGGAAAAGGTTAGGGGGGGCGATCTCGATTACCTTGACCTTTTTTTAAAGAGCGGTGGCATTCTTTTGTTTAAGCGCAACACCTGAAAGCCCCTGCGCGGCTTGGTGGTCTTCAGTAATTCAGTAATTCCGCGGCGGAGATGT
This sequence comes from Brachyalestes nurse, assembly GCA_037974405.1. Classification (NCBI taxonomy): domain Eukaryota; kingdom Metazoa; phylum Chordata; class Actinopteri; order Characiformes; family Alestidae; genus Brachyalestes; species Brachyalestes nurse. The sequence goes on from JBBPCY010000130.1 coordinate 12,235,957, forward strand.
GATTTCAGTGCGATTTCAGTGTGATTTCGGTTCTCTCCGAGTCGTGACTGCTATAGTGAGTAATGTGCGCGCTGGCTGCGTCAGGAGATGCAGTCGCTGTGCGGTGCAGACGGAAGGGGGAGAAATCGTGACTGACTGGAGACGTCCGCAAACCAAACGACCACCCAATAAAAACCTGTCCCAATGGTGGGGCTTATCCGAGCGAGATATTTACACGTTTATGTCTCGAGCCTTTATAAAACTCCTGTAGCCTTGAGCCACCTCAACCTCCCCTTGCACCAACGAAGACACGAGAAGAATATCAGTGATTAAGGGACGGGAGGGGATCTTGGTTTGGGATGATTTGTGTGTGTGTATGTGTATGTGTGTATGTGTTTGGAAAGAGAAAGAGAGAGAGAGAGATGGGAGGGGGGGTGGTCCAGATATAGATCGTGACCCTCCCACCTAGTACAGTTTCTTACATAGAGTTCCAAAAAGGGATTGCCAGAGACTTTTGTGGTGCATTTTGACAAATGATTGCTCTGGTGTGGATTTAGGAGCAGAACTTGCCTGGTAAGTAACATTCAGCTACCAGTCCTACATGCCTACAGCAAAGTCTCTTATTCTAAAGGACGCAACGAGTGTGTGCCAGTCTCTGGGTGACTTTTATTTTGCTAATATGCATCACGATTCCTTGGTGGTGGAAAAGTGATCATGATAATAATAGTCTACATATGGGAGGGGGGATCCCGTCACAGCCTTTCAGATATGGGCACTGTTGTTTGTTTTGTTTGTTTTTGTTTTATTGTTTTTGTTTCCTATGGGCAGACTAGTGTTACGTTACCTTATTGACGTTCATTATAGAGAGAAATATAATGTAAAACAAATCAGTAGTTAATACAGTTGGCATAGTAAGAGGGGTTAATGGTACATTCATTTAGAGAATGTGAGAGATTGTATAGGTGTTTTTTAAGAGAGAGAAAGACCCCCGTGTCCTCACTCAGTGGTATCAGCCAGTGAACTCTCAGTGGTCATGCAATGAAATTGCTTCAGAAGCCTGTCATGTTGTTGTCGTCGTGTGGAGGGTGATGTGTTGCTGCTCTCTCCTCTCTGGAGTTATATGTACAATATTTGGTGTGTTTTTGGTGGTAGTTGTGGTGTGTGCGTGGTCGTCGTGGTGGTGGTGATGGGGAGTGTTTAGTAAAGTGTGTGTTGATGGTCATTTGTTATTGATGGGCACTGGTAGGAGGCAGTGGGCTCAGAAAGGTCTCTGTCTTTGTGTGTGCGTGTGTATGTGTGTGTGACCCGCAGTATACCGATTGCAATCTTGAACACACACAGAGACGCGCAATCGCTCTCACGCTGCATTAACACAGGCACAGACAAGCCTCCTCTCCGAGACGTGACTTGACAATAAGGTTGGCTTCAAAAACAGCAAAACTATCTCAGTAATCAGACCGTCTTACATGGAATTTGTCTGGTCACTTTCGCCAACTAGAATACAATTTGGTTCTCTCTCTCTCTCTCTCTCTCTCGCTCGCTCTCGCTCTCTCTCTCCGTCTCTCTCTCTCATTTTTTTAAAAAAGGGGGGTCCCTATATGAGCAAGACACCGATTGGTGGATGACGATTTTTGTTTGGTCCAATAAGATCCCTCGCTGCTCTCTATTTATTGCGAGCAGATTACAGACTGCTCTCTCCTCACCCAGAGCACTCTCTCTCTCCTCTCTCTCCCTCTCTCCCTCCCTCTCTCCTCTCTCCTCTCTCTCCACTCTCCAGCGGCTCTATCTGCTCAGGTCTGTGCCGAGACGAGATCACGAACCAGGGGGATATATGCCATTTACAACAGCAACAAAACAGAATCGTAGACTAAAGAGAAAGGAAGACGATGTCGTTTTTTCTCCACTGTATATGCTTGTGTTTTGTTTCCTTTTTTCTTTTTTTTTCTTTTTTATTTTCACATGATTGAGGCTACAGTCCGCTCGATGCAGCTCGGTAGACACAGGAGCGATCGAGAATTAGGAGGAAAAGACACTATGGGAGTGAATTCAGCACCACGGACAGCACTCGCGGGCAGATTACAGGCATTTGGATGCTGGCCGTTCTGAAACCCCCCTTCTCTCTCATACCCCCCCCCTCCCCAACAACCCCCTCCCCCTCCGTGCTGGGTGAATGTGAATGAGTTGGAATACACTTCAGGCACGGAAAAGGCTTTCAGTGCCCCTCGCATTGGCGGTGTCTGGACACACACACACACACACACGCACACTCGGCGCGAGATTAGGAATTGAACGAGAGACCATGCAGGAGGCACCTGGATGATGTCGCTGCTCTGCTCGATGTCGATGGACTTTAAAAAAGAGCTGCAGCCCGGACTGACTGCGACCTGTTTCTGCCTCTTGCGAATCTTTTTGCGGTCTGGGCTTGCTGTTCATGAGTATCAGGCTGGGAAGCCCTTACCCCAAAAAGCATTTGCGGGAGGCGCATCCAGCGACCCTTTAAACAACAGAAGAGGCTTCACAACACACTGCTGGGACTTAAATACATCTAGAATTTCTCTCACACCCTCTGTTATTATTGTTATTGTTGTTATTATTAACATTATTATTATTGTCATTATTGTTATTCTTATTCTCAATGTCGTTATTATTGATGTATTGTTTACATTTTTATGTTTTATTTTTTTTGAGAAGAAAAAAAATATCACCCTGCCGTGTGTTATACGGCTCTGGTATTGTGAAAAAGCCAACTTCAGTTTTTCTGGCGTCTCCTGTCGCCAGAGCGCTTTCCCTCCCGTGAACACACACACACACATACACACACACACACAGGGCAGAAAAAAGTCACCCAAACAACATCACTCTTCCACCAACGGGGCTCTTGTAGTCCGCACGTGGGAAACACAGAGGTCCATTTTGGGGGGGTGGGGGGTGTGCAAAAGTAGGAGGGGGTTAAGAGTGGGGGCATCTCGTTTGTGTAGTAGTTATATATACTATTCACTTTGGAAGCCAAACTCAATCGAAATGACCCCACCCCTTTTTAAACAGGACACTTTATCAGCATATAGATGACAAGGTGCCAACGTGTGGCACTGCAAGCGTCACCGTTAGCCTGCACGTCATGATAGTGGCCCTGAGAATACACCAGTCCTCTAATATTTCAGCCTCACACACACTCACACACACTGGCTCACGAGTAATTGTAACACAGCTATGAAATTTCTGACTCCCTGTCATTCAGTAATGCAACACACACACTGCCATAATAAAGACAACTTTCAACTGCAGGCAAATAACAAACAACTGTATAAAGCAAAAAAGCGAGTTTCTCTTTCTCTCTCACTCTGCCTGTACGTGTGTGTGTGTGTGTGAGAGAGAGAGAGAGTGGGAGAGAGAGAGAGTATGCGTGTGTATATGTGTGTGTTTTTATACATCACGGCCATTGTAGCCTACAGTACAATGGACTCAACGTGTCTAATGACCATCCACGAATTAAATACGTTGTTTCTTTGTTTCTCAATTGATCGACTTTTTAAACCGTGGCCACACTTTTTAACCATATAAGGGCCACTACATGTAAAAAAGTCTGAACACTCTTTCGTGACCAGTGCCCTGTGTTTAAAAAGGCGTCCCCCAGTGAAATTGGCTTTTTTCAAAAGGAGTTTAAAAAGAGCGTCACTCCCCCTGATGGGTGTAAACGGCACGCAGCCCATTGAAGAGTGAGCTGAGACACCTGTGCTCCTCACTCGTGACTCTCAGAAAGTCCACCAGGTTTGTGGATTTTGGGTAGAGTTCTATTTGACTGAACTGTTTTTGAGTTCACTCAAATAGGCTTTTTGTGCTGTTACAACTCGAACTCGTATGTTGAACGAAAAGAAAGCGAGAAAGAGTTTAGTCGAGTTAGGTCCGCAGGCTGCTCTTGAGTGAAGCCAGCCAATCAGAAGACAGATCCCATTAAACACTCAAGAGCTACTGAGTGAAAGAGGGTCCAACACTGGGGAGACCCCAGAGGCCCTGAGAAAACTGATCATTTTAGGAACCAGGAGGGGAAAGCAGTTTTAATTGGCAATAATAAAAAGAAATCATACAAACAGACAGACACACACACGCCAGTCTGTCACCTGTATAGACGGGATTTCATAGAAATCGTAGGAAATTTGTGACGTCACAAACTTAACCACTTCACACGACCTGTCAAACATGTTGGACCACCAAACGTTAACCAATTTGAAAGCGGCACTTTAAGTCGTTTTAAACAGATTAGAGAGAAGATAAGCATCTGAGTAGGTGCTGAGTGAACGGATGAGCTGGACGTTAGTGTTCAGAGATAAAGTCAAAATATTGTTTTTATTGACTGTCATCGTTCCTCAAGTTGTGCGTGATCTAAAAACTTCCTCTCCGTCTCTCCCCTCCAGAACGTCTCCTCTCTGTGCTCTTAATTGTAAAAAAGGCTTTGAAAAAGGCCAAAATGGTTTAAAAAGTGTGAGCTAAACGTCTATTAATAATATAGAAGTATATCATTTAATAAAATGCCGTTTGGGGGTCTTTGGAGGGTCCGGTTGATCCTCTCGTGCTAAAAATAGAACAAAAGCATTAGACGAGCGACAAAGACGATACTATATGATTTAAAAAAAATAGTAACACATATTTTAGATATAATAACAAACACAAAATAATTCTACTCGAACTGAGTAACCCAAAAGCATCCGGGAGTTAATGGCCCCGTGCGCGTGCTGAGCCGTGTGTGACAAAGAGAGATCGAGGAGACCACACACACACACACACACACACACACACACACACACACACAATGTAATGCTTGTAGTGGTGGTACATATTCCCGAGCCTGTGTGTTCGTGTGTGTCCATAAGCAGAAAAAACTGCTTATGTAAAAAGTAACCTTGTGTGTGTGTGTGCGCAGAGGGACGTTAAAAGTGTGTCCTGACACGATGATGTACTAAAGTTGTTGGGTTCAGTCCCTTCTTTCTTCTATATAAGCAGCTGCCAAACCCATTTGGTAGTTTTGGGGGATTTCATTCATAATTTTTTATACCATAGGCTTTTTATACCATAGGCTCTGAACATGTCATTCATGCTGTTGGAGATCTTGCACAACAGTGTCCTTTCCACCTTTCACCCGCCTACAACTAAATCTCTAAATCTCCTTTTTTTGTTTTCAGTGTGAGCCGTGTCAGAAACCTTGAGAAGATTCTACACCACCAGTGAAAGATGCTGCCAGATCTTCTCAGGCCATTCAGCACTTCATTCCTGCTGCCCCATGCACATCATTCACCTCAGGTATGTAAGTTTTTTTTCTCCTTTTAAAATGAACCATTTAGTTGTTTTTGTGTCCAGCACAAACCCTTTTATTCATCTTATATCAGCTTCTGTTTTAGTACTTCTGTATTCTCTAAGAATCATTTGCACTACGTCACTGCTGTAAGCAGGAGTATCCAAACCAAATTCATTACAGGACTAGACATCTGTTAATCAGCTTGTCAACACACACTTTTTCTTAGTTCACACAGAACACCCATGCAGTTTTATCTGGCCCCACACTGTAAAATACGTTGTAAGACACTGACTGTATAAAGCTGGGTGTGGCCAACAGGGAAAAGTATGTAAAATGTTGTGTTATTAATTTTTTAATCATCTAAAAAAACAGATCAGTGTTAGCAGAAGGCATGACCTGTGGGTGAACAGGGTTAAATGTGTTTAGAAGATGAACAGAAGATGAGCTAATGTGGACTTTTACACTCACACTGTGACTTATTTCATTTTCTCCAATTAAATTAAAACCCTGACATTTTAGACAAATTTATGTTCTGTTTGGTAATAAAAACACACATGTGCATAGATACACACACATGCACGCACACACACACACACACACACACACACACACACACACACATATATACACTTTCGGGCACGTATCAAGATACGTACTCACCCACTCACACACACACACACACACCTGCACATGCACACACACACACTCACGCACACACACACACACACACACACACACACACACACACACACACACACACACACACACACACACACACTCAGAAGGCATTATGTGGATCTAGCCTGGGTTACACTACTGGACACTACTGGAGTTCTCTGAGCCTCAAAACATTCCTCTGCTTCTAAAAACAGCCGAAATCTGTTCAGCACTGCCAGTCAGCACCGACTTGCTTAAAGAGCCCGACTCACTTTCACTTGCTTCTTACAGCGGACGGGTCTGAAAGGTTTCAGTTTCAGATTAGATCAGTTCTATTTTGTGAGGTCACCAAAACCAACATGCTGCCATAACAACAAGGCACAATCAACGGACAGCCAATCAGAACAGAGCTAATTTACATATATCAGTCTTAAAGCCACTGTAACAGTTTCAACTCTTTAATTCGGATTTGAAGCTGGAGCCGACGGGGCTGAGCGGGTTCCTACAGTTCTCCATATAAGGATCCATATGCTGCTCTACAGCACCAGATCTCCTCTCACATCCATCAGCCTGGACCCGTAGGAGCTCCGTGACCAGCAGACCTGACGGAGACTTGAGGCCGTCCAGATCAGTCAGGAGCCGAACAGCTGATCACACTTGGCTCTGAGGAGGAGGAGCCCAGACCTCCCAAACAGCTGTTCGGTTCCCATTCACTCTAGAAGACTGTGTGATGACATAAAAGGCTTTTCTGCATAATCCAAAAGCTTATTTTTGTCAAGAAAAATTAGCACACCATTTGAATATTACTAAAGCAATAATTAGAGACTACGTGTAGTTTTATAGTCAATCAAACAGTCAGAACCTGAATGTAACCGTCTTTCAGGTCCGTTAACCATCTCTCTGTCCCACTAGCGGTCTCTCGTATCCGTTAGCCTTCTCTCGGGTCCGTTAACCGCCTCTTCGTCCAGTTAACCATCTCTCGGGTACGTTATCCATCTCTCCATCCCATAAACCGCCTCTCTGCCCTGTTAACAGTCTCTCAGGTTACCGTCTCTCCTGCCCTGTTTAGGGGCAGCTAGGGAGTTAGGGAATTCAGAAGGTTGTGGGTTCTAATCCTAAGACTGTTAGTGGCAAAACAGTGGTACTCTCTCGGCCCGTTAACTGTCGCTTATATAAAACCTGTTTTTAATTATATTTAACCCGCTGTGGGACTGGCGGTCCACTTCTTGGTTCAGGGTGACCCGGTTCTACAGATCATTATACATATTGATCAGAACTGACTGTGTGTGACTCAGCACTTGTGGGTGGATGTGGAGAGTCAGAGGGTCTTTCTACCACCACTGAAGCTCCAAACACCATCCAGCCGGAAAAGTAAAACCAGAACACAGAACCCTGACAGACCAGACTCATATCACTAAGGAGACGAGTGAGGAGAGAGAATGTGTGTGTGTGTGTAAGAGCACAGGAAGCCTATTGTACTGTGTCTCAGAACAATATACTTGATTTTTGATTTTCTCACAAGAAATACAAGGTAAACCTTTCCTTACAGTTAGTCTCTCTATATGTGTGTTTCATTACATATATATTTATACATTATACTTTTTTAGTGATGTCACAAAACCCAATGCATGAAGAATGGCATTAGGCACACAGGCACACACACTATAATCACAGTGTGCAGTGATAATCACATCACAAACCCAGTATTTAGTTGCCATGGAGTCCAGTCTCTCCCCATTAAAGGCTCAAGTGAGATGTCAGTATCTGAGGGCAGCTGCCCTTTAAAGGCCGATCTCGTCGACACACTTTCAGCAAAAACGATGACACAAAGCGAAAGGAGACGACGTGAAAGGAGCCAAAATGTCGACACAAAATCCCCCTCCCAGCAGCCCCTCGTCCCCAAACTATTACAGAGAGAATTAGCTCTTCATTAAAAAAAAAAAACAGGAGGCGGAGAGGAAGATGACACTCGTCCTCAGGTTGTTAACGAGTTTAATGGAGTCCTTCAGGGCGACTCGTCCACCAGGGAGTCAGAGCTGTTCCTCACACACTCACGGAGAGCGCCTTTATAATTACACTCCCAAAGTAATTAGCAAAAAACAGGCTTAAATCATCTCCCTTTCCAAAATTAGCTTCACAAAAAAAATTTAATTTAAAAAAAAGCAAGGAAGAAACAGACCCGAACCAGCTGAAGCCTTTAAAGGGCCTGTCCCCCCCCGCCAAACTCCACCTCCCACTCACTCATTCCCACTGTCCTCATTCACCTCCCACTAACCTCATTCATTTCTACACAAGTGTCCAACGCACCCTTACTGCACCTATAAAACTGATTTATGTACATGAGCTCTGTCCTGACTGTGTCTCTTTTAGGCTGAAACACTGCCTTTAACTTCGGTGTAAATGGGTGGGGCTACACTGTTCCAGACTGAGTGGGCAGGTAAAGAAATTATTTTTTAATAACACATTTTTTACTTGAGTTTCTAGTGACAGAAAACAAGTTACACTATTTTGTCAGTACCTCACAACCTCAGTCAGTACAAAATTATCACTCAAGTACTGCCTGTGGTATTCAAGTACTTCCTGTGGTACTCATGTATGAATAGGAATTCATACATGAG
>JBBPCY010000130.1:12246170-12288100 GCA_037974405.1 Brachyalestes nurse
CACCTGCACATGCACACACACACACTCACGCACACACACACACACACACACACACACACACACACACACACACATACACACACACACACACACACACTCAGACACAGACACACACACACATACGTTGCGCTTTAACCTGACCATAAGTCTTACAGCTGGACTGGATGACTTAACTTTTTCAAACAAAACAATTTCTGGTTTTGTAAATTCTAAGCATGCTCTACTGCTTTTATTCTGCACAAATCTCTTTACCTATTCTGTGCTTGTATGGAAATACAACTTCATCGTTATAAAGTAGAGGTTCTGATCTGAGGAGCCACTGCAGGGCATGTGTATGTTTGTGCAGTTTGTGTGAGGAACAGTATAATGTATTTTATTTTATTAATGTACAACATTTTGCACGTTGGTCCACTTCATTTGAAACCAGTTTTATCCAATCAGTTTCAGTAAAACAACAAGCGAACAGATTTGAAATATTTCAATTAAATATATGCAAAAAACTGCACCTGTACATACACACACTGCACCTGCAGGGATACGTTTTGATGTTTCCCCACAAACCAGAGCTCTAATAAGAAACGGATGGAAGTTACACCAGTCTTAGAGTGGAAGGAGTGAAAGAGGTGCTCTTTAAGATTGATATTAGTATGACTGCTGAAAAAGCCATGTAGATTCGAACAAACTCATGTGTCCCACAGAATATAACTAACTTTTAATCAGTCAATTTACAGTACCCCCACATTTCAAAATTGGCAACCGATACTGGGAGAACCCTGGGGATCCAGCTGAGGTGTGGTCACCTAATGGACTGGAGAAGAACACACCTTCTAAATGACGGTACACCTGATTTGTAATAGCTGTGGCTGATTTCAGCCCAATCAAATAGATTCACCTTCTTCTCCTCCGGTTATATTCATATCAGTGATGAGGTTTGGGTCATTGGAGCTTACGGCTTAACAAGAATGCATTTATTTAAGCTTGCAGATGGAAATAAATTGGGCTGACCAGAGGATACTTGCTCTCCCATTATGAAATGAATTAGGGTTAGAACCTGTTTCCACCTCTGCCTTGCTTTACTTTTGTGTTTTCACTTGGCCTCCAGTCAGCTTGCAAAGATTTGAATTGCTTTTCTATGCTACAGTTTGCAGTAATACGCACAATTTAGATACTAAAGCATCCAAATAAATAGAAATAATACCACATCTACTTTATTGTGTGGTCATTACAGTAAAACACTTAATCCAAATAAACCCTTTGTTCATGATGCTGTTAAGAATTATTTTAATGCAAGAACACACTACTCCTTAAATATTTTCATCATATCTCACATTTTCCCTGATCTTTATGTAGATGGACAGACCCTGGGGGCCTGATGCACTGCTTGATTTCTGCTGTACGTAGAGGTATGATGGCCTTCAACATAATATTGCCTCCTCACAACTTTTGACTTTTTGAAGTATTTAGCACTCTAGTTAGTGAGTATAAAACACTACTCGCATACCTCATTTCTAAATAACATGTAGCATAGGTAAATAAGACAATATTCAGACTGAACTTTAAAGACTTTTTTATGTCCTCCACACCCCCCACACCCCACTGAAATGTTACTGCTGTGTATAGCGAGCTGGCCTCTATAAGCAAGGCTGAGGAGCATATTTACTGTAGGATGGCAGACTGTTCTGTACAAGTTTGAGCATATGACTCAGGGAAGGTGTGAGGGATGAGTCAGAATCAGGCGGGGTTTGAGGAGGGAGGGGGTCCTATGCTAACTAAGAGGGGGTCCTATGATATGACTGAATCAGGTGAACCAGACTGAGACAATCCATACACTCATCTGACTCCATGTGCATCCAGTAATAACACAAACACACATGGACGCCATTTTAAAATCCCGTCAATTTGTACTGTGCAGTCTACTGCGTAAGAGCGTTTGTGTGCCCATCACACTCCCATAACTCCACTGCCTTGCTGGCATTTTTACATAACATCTCCCTGTTTTTATTCTTATTGAAACAGTAAAAAGAGTTCAGATTCATTAACAATGTGTGAGCATAAAAAGCAAACAATGTAACTTTGACTAAATGTGAAAGGAAACAGGTTTGTATGAGGCTGTTGTTTGTTGTAAAACAAAAGCAATTGTTCTCATATTATTGATTGCAATTATAAATTAGAGGTAATATTTTTTACTATTAGTTTTTTTTATAATTAGTTTCAGATATATTCATAGTGGATGGATTATAGAGTTCACAAATACTTCACTTCAACTTTAACTAAGTTTGGTTGTTTTATTATTGTCTTCTATAATTTCAACTCACATCTCACATTTGATGTCTAATGTTTTTAGTTATATCACAGCTAATCTTGGCACATGTATACAGATGTTAAAATCATCTCTCTTTTATACATATAAAACCTCATACAGCTATACTCACATCTTTACTTTGAAATATTTTACATCCGATCTTAAAACTAATTTTGGTCTACAGTAACATTTGATCTCTAAATTACAATGAGAAAACACAGAGTTTAATGAATGAAACTCTAACATTGTCTTATTCACAACAGTCAGACAGTGCTGGGACTGAGTGGCAGGGCAGTGTGTGACACTGCTGCCTGTGTGAGGTTCAGCTCAGAGCTTTGGAAACTATAATGGAAACTACCATGCAAGTTTGCACATTTGCACAAAACAAATGCATGATAGAACAGATGTTAATACAGCTGGTGAGACATTAGAGCAGTTATTATTTCAGACATCTGGCTGGAGATGCAGAGTGAAGCTAGAAGCCCTCCAGTAGTGATCAGTTGTTTTGGTTTGCATTCATTAATGTGTCTCACTTTTTAAATTGTAGGACAACTTTGAGTGTGAAGAGGTCCAGACAAGAGCAGGATGGGTGCAGTACCAAAGCCTGTTTTTGCAGAAAGGAGAGAGGGAAGGAGGGTGAGGTACTCAATCAGTTTTCACAGTTAGCCATCACCTGCTGCCCATTAGACTCAAAGTTCACAAAGAGGGAAAAACAGAGGAGACTTTAACATGCAAATTTAGTTCAGTTTCAACTGAGTTTTGGTTTCAGTCTAATATTCACTGTTGAAGTGCAAATGTATTACAAATATCAGTATCTTTGCTTTTCTTATATTCTTCATATATTTAGAAGCACCACTGATATTCTATCAGATTAATCCTGACAGAACAAATGGTCTCCCGTTTGCATTTATTTAGAAGCACATTTTTTTAAAGGACATACTGAGTAGAGAACATCAAGGAGTCATACCACAAAACCAGACAAAGAAAAGAGTTCTTATCATGTTGAATAAGCAATCATTATAAAACATAATGATTTTGATGTTATCTTATTACCTTCATCATATTCTAATAATGAAGCTATGTTCTGTCATTTAAATTATGTCTTCTGAGACATCTGTGTTTTGGAATTTTTCTGATACATGTTAAATATAGTGATACATTTAAGAAATGTTCTAAAGATACTGATTGCTCTCATGGGAAAAAAACCTGAAAATATATTGTTACTGCCACCCAAAAAAATGACATGTTTTTCAAGTTCTAGTTTTCATTTTATTTGAAAAAACAACTGATCCTTACATTGCATGCATAAATTACATGAACAGATATATAGAAATTCTCCAAAACAACTTGGAATTAAATCGCATTAACTTATTAAAAGTTGAGAATGTATTTTTGCCTTCTCCTGAAAAGCTGACTTTTCAAAGATGCAAGTTTTCTTTCGGACATTATAGATACATGACAGTTAGTCTGAAAATATTGTCCTGATGACAAAAACCTCTAGAAAAGTCTTGTAATGCTGCAGAGAATGGGCAACTGAGAGGGGAGAAGAGGCTTAGTGGGGGGGCAGGATATGTAATGAACAGTAGAGAGGAACAATATACTCAGACTATCTCTGCTCGGTTTATTTAAAATTCAGTATAATTCAAGAATTAGAGATTTTTAAAAAATGAATCTAATGTAACGATGAAACCATGAAGAAAATATCTGCATGTTAATCAGGTTTCAGGAGACAGTCTGATAATACTGTACACTATTATACTCTATTATACACATTATACAGGTTCTCTAAGGAAACTTTCAATAGATGGATTTTAATAACTTTCCTATACATTTGTAATGTTCAAAGAACCTCCATATAATGTAAAATGTATATTAATGAGTATGTTAAATGTATAAGAGATGCGTACGGAGGTCTATCATATATATGTGTTTGGTGATGTTTTAGACATGAAGAAAGGGCAGTGTGGATGTATTTCCAAATGTGTGAATTAATAACATAGAGTAGAATACATTCTTTGCCCAGACCTTTACACAGGGAATGTTGGGGCAGTGTGTGTGTGAGTGTATGATGTATACTTATATATAAAAGGATCCATATTAAAATGCAAGTTTACAAAAATGACAATAAATTGACACATATACCAAAGCTATTAGGTCCCTGTTTAGAGTCAGAAGTTACTGTATGAGTCTAAGCTTAATACAAGTCAAATTCAAGAGCTACCTTAACAAATGGTCTTTGTTCATGCCTTTGTACGAGTGTGTGCCTGTGTGTGTGTGTGTGTGGGGGTGTGTGTGTGTGTGTGTGTGTGTGTTGGACTATTGTAGCTTCTGTTGTAGTCAGTTGCAGGGCAGTGCAGTTTTTAAGCATGTGTGTATCGGACGGAGGAATGTTTCCTTGACCTGGCTATGATTACAGCAGGCATTGTGTTGCATTTTAAACATTCTCTGCACGGTACAAATTCACTTCTACAATTACAATCATTTTAACCAGATGTACAGCACAGAGATCTGAGCCTTTGCGATATGTAGATTTGAGGAACTTTGTGAGTTTAGAGTCCTTTTCAAATGTTTCTAGTCCTTTAAGAACTATTACTTGTAAAAGGTGAGTCTTTATCTCAAACAAATACAGGGAAAAAAAAGACAGGGACTGTTTTCATTTAATTCAGTAAGACCTAACAATCCAGGCATTTATTATTGATTAGAAGAAACATACAGCTGTTATTATATGTGCATAGAAAAATGTGGGATTAAATCGTGTGCCCTGATGATATTAAATTCACAATAAACACATAATGTGAAAGTATGTGTTAGTAATTATTATGAGCATAATACATGTTCTTTGACCACTTTAAGAGTTTGTGTGTGTGTGTGTGTGTGTGTGTGTGTGTATGTGAATGTGAGAGAGAGGGAGAAAGAAGGAGACTAAAAAAGGATGCACATGCACGTATATGTTTACATGTTGTGTGTGGAGGTGTGTATATTTCCTGAAAGTGTGTTATTTGGCCATTGTAGCTCATCACTGGGGGTGTGTGGAACAGCACACTTAAGCTGTGTGTATGCGTTGAGGGAGAAGACAGGGAGCAAATGACTTTTCACGGCAGATTCATAATTTACACATGATGCAAAATCTTCAGGATAGAACAAAGATTTACTCTTTGCCATAGTGTTTTCCTGAAGGGTCTCAAAAGCTGAGTAAACTCAATATTCATGCCTTTATTTCTAATGTTCGGCATCCTGCATTGACCAGAGCAGGATAGTCAGTCAAAAACTTCTTTAATTGCTTCAGTCTTTTAAACTGCATTGTGTATGTTTTTAAGTGCTTCCTGTCCAGGCTGCAGTTTTATATTAATTTATTACAAATTATTTCAGTCTGAAACATATGGAGTCAATTCAGCAAGCTCGTGTGCAGTTTTCCTCCAGTACACTTTGTCTTATAGCTGAGAACATATTGAGAGTAAAGAACATGTATCGACTTTCTGTACATTTAATTGTACTCATCATTTTGTGCAAAATTCCATTCAGGTTTGAGCTCACTTTGAAATCTTTTTTTCTTTGCTGTATTCATGTGCCTCAGTACCATGAATGTTGGAATGTACAATCTAATCATATGAACAAGGGCAAATTAGGAAATTTACTGAGAAATTATGATTTTGCATTGCTGGATTAGGCCTAAGCAAAGGGTTTTTATTTACACTCTGAGTGCATGTGTATGTGTGTACGTGGGTGAGTGAGTGTGAGCTGGTGTATGTGTATGTTTGTGACTGCACTTAAAAAGAAAAGGAAAAAAAAAACTCTGTCAGTGCCTTCATATTCGTTCAGGTGTGTTGAATGATCTCACTGTATTTTTCCCTCCTCTTTTGTTACACTTTATGTTGTTACATTTTTACCCAAATCTGAGCCAACAGAAGCAGGTGTGTCTACAGTTCACACACCAGGTTCTGAGGGCAGATATGTTACATTGTGTTGGATTTGAAATTAATTGGTGACGTGGGTGAAGGAACAAGTAGCAAGTAACACATTTGGGGGCTCTGATCTGTTCATGTGTTCACAGGCAAAGCGTGCAATGAATGGGATGCCTGCAGATCAATCTACTGGTCTCTGTTCCACACCTGTAGGGGAAATTGTAGCTGCTTAATCGCAAGACAAAATGTCACACTAAGGTATTAAAACCTCTATTTTTTAAGCCTTTTGTGCTTAGAGTAGCTGGTGGACATTTGATTCAACACTTGATTCACTTGAAGAGATTTGCTTGTGATGTCATTTGAAAGAGAAGAGCAGAAAAGGGCCTGGTGGCCTGTAATCTAGAGGCCATTTTTATCTCTTAAGGTAAAAATGAAGGCTCTTAAGACTATTTACAAGTATTTTCTGGGCACAGTTGTGATGTGACAGCTGACACACGTTGCAAACTTATTACATCAATCTGCCAGCAAGCTGTGTCATAACTCAAGACTGTGAGAGATCTTTTACAATTTTTAGCGTCGTACTGGATTTTGTGGGGTTTCTGACCATGTGCTTAAAGTGGAGAGTACAGACAGTTTAGCAGTGTCTGTATTTGTCTATGTAAAGGTATGTGTGTACAGGTGTATATACAAGCACAGAAGTGTGAAGAGGAGGGTGTGTGTGCATATATTTCAATATACAGACAGCTCAGTGGTGTCAGCAATTTAGCAATGCGTATAAGACAAAATATCTATGTGTGTGAGTGTGTGACTTCTTTTGTTAACGTATGTGTGTGAATATGAGCGTATGCACATGATTACTGTGAATAAATATATATATATATATATAGGAGCGTGTGCTTGTCCACGCTATATATGTACACACACTCATTCACTCACATACATGTAATTCAGTAATGTGAGTACTATAATTATTCCTTTAAAAGGTGGACAGAGACTGCATCAATGTGTGTGCATGTGTGTGTGTGTATAAATAATCATATTCATATGGAGCCATACATACCTGAGTGTGTTTAGAATTGTAGTTGTGTGTGAATGGTTGTCCTGTCACTAAAAGGGTGTGTACAAGAGTGGTTTGAGTATTTGTGTGTGTGTGTGTGTGTGAGTTCAGGGACAGACCGAGGAGCATATGGCCTGGCTAAGATAACCGAGCGTGCCGTTAGGAAGTGCCATCGTTTTAAATGTGTTTGGCCTGTTCAGACTGAATAGTACATTTAGATTTAGCACTAGATTAATTGTTTTCATTATGGTTAAAGGCGTTTTGCATATATGTGAACCAAAAGTGTTTTAAAAAGTATTTTAAACATTTCACAGCTTTGCATGTAACTGGAAGATCTCATCTGAGTGCTGCAGGTTTTTTTTAAGTTTTTCTTTACTGAAACAACAATAAAAGACTTTATTCACCAGTATGCAAAAACACACGTGGTTATCATGCTCTCTTTTTGTTTCATTATAGCCAGTTCTAGTTCTAGCTATGATTCTGCTTTAATTTTTTAAAAAAGCTCTTTCATCAGAACGTCAGTGTTCTTTGGGTATTGTGTGTCAGGTGCTGCACTCAGAGATCAGTGCATTTCTATAGTGCAGGTTTGAGGAAGCCTGTTAAATGATCGTTCTGTTTGAGAAACCTTTGAATGAGTTCCTGGAGTGATAGTAGACATATTAATGTCTAAAACTGACACTGACATCTCTGCATGCGCTTTAAGGGAGACCTTCATATGTACTTGTAGAAAATATTACAGAAATTACTAAAAATGTTCTGCTGTTAATAATTAGTAGGCTGGTTATATAGAAATGCCCAGAATTACATATGTATAATAAAATGAATGGATAGCTTGGTTAGCGTATATACTGTGAGTGTGTGTGTGAGTGTATGCGCGTGTGTGTGTGTGTGTGTGTGTGTGTGTGTGTGTGTGTGTGAGCTATTTGTGCTTTCATAAAAAAATGAATGAGTTGTTACAATTGTTTAATTGAATGTGCACATGCCCTGAGCAGTATAGGTAAATCTTGTGTGTGTGTGTGTACACTCTCCTTTTCATACAAACCACATCTATGTGTATGTGGTTTGTGTGAGAGGGTGCAGAGTTTTGGATAAACCTCTGAGTGTACATTACCTCTGACAACTCACCCAATGAAAAGAGTGTAATGTAAGGAAGTTGTAAGACGAGGTACAGTAGACATTAATTACTGTTTATGGAGAAAACACCATGTTATTATTATTACTGAGGAAATAAAAACAGCATACAACATTCCACATGTTAAATTTCTGTGTGGGTGTATGTTTGCTGTCTGTTCCTGTGTATGTCTGCTTGCGGTACATATGTGTATGATGTAAATATATACATATATATATCTGCCGGCCCATGTGTGTATGTGTGTGTATTTGTGCGTGTGTGTGCATATATATATTTGATCATGTCTGTATCTATGTGCTTCTGTGTGTCTGTATACATTAAAATCTGTTTTTTTCTGTATATGTGTATCTCTGTGTGTGTATGTACATATATGTCTGACATTGTGTGTATGTGTGTATGTGCTTGTGCATTGAAATAACATAACATAATAGCTGTTGACGGTGGTTGATATTTTTAAATGTGCTGATTGCGTGTTTATGTGTGTTTTGTTTCCTTCGTGTCAGTAAAGTGATGCTGAACAGTTGAACGTTCTTCCTGTGGTTCTGCATCTGCAGGGAGCTATGAGTGGGCACTATGAGTAGGTATCTCTAGTATTATCACACCTTTCTGGATCTGTATATAATAATGTTTCCACTACATGCTGGGTCTGAGTGAAAGTATGGCAACATGGATGTACATAAAACACCAGACAGAAATAATTTGGTTTTAAACACAGGTGATAGTAGATAGAGCTTTAAAATGAATGACACTGCTTCCTTTAAGTATGATGTAAAAAATGTAAATTATGGACAAATTATCCAGATAATAAACTGGCTCTGTTCTTTTATATTTATGACAAAAACGAGCTGATCAAATGCAAAACTAAAGCAGAACGCCATGAAGATAATCTTTCCTTTTTCTTGTCATGTTATTTTTGTTTGTTACAGATAAACTGTTTGAAGATGAGCACGTCAATATGGAAAAGCCCAGTGAACCTGACTCGTGTTTGTTGTACGCACCGAGTGGGCAGAGGATTAATTTAGGACCATTTTGACACCGTCAGGTATTTGGTATTTAACAACTTGTTTTTAAAAGGCTGGTGTTTGGAGTGGTTGGGGAAGACTATGGACGCTGTCATTTTCTTGCCATTATTTAATGCATGTGGCGCTTTTTCCGATCATCAGTCAAGCAAACGTAAACTGAATGATCCGTAATTTAATCAGTGCAGGGTGAGGTAAAAGTACTGATGTGTTTTGGATGGGGACCGTAGTGTCTGAACGGCTTGGTCAGGACTGCGTGTGTTGACTTGTCTTTACGTGGCCTGCGGTGAATGTCAGGGGCACGGGAGAAATATGAAATATGATACTATAAATTAAAAAAAAAATAATAATAATAATACAAGATATGCTGGAAAGTGTAGTCTTACCTGTGTTGTTGTAGGACGTCAAAGTAAAGTTTTAAACAGTTTGTGACGGTGCGTAAAGATGTGTCTGAATGTAACGGCAATAGGAGCCAGACAGGGCAGCCCAGGCCCACGCTACTCACACACAGTGGTGCGTTTACATTTCATACGTGATCATTTTTAGCATTTCTGTGTCCTGTTACAGATACTGACAGAGCAGCGTGTGTGTGTGTGTGAGAGAGAGAGAGAGAGGGGAGAGAGGAGAGTCGCAGGCCGCTGCTACTGGTGCTAAAATGCGTGCGCTCCGGGGCCCACAATCTGTCAGCAAGGTTCTTTACGCACGTGGATAATTCACACGTTTTCTCTGGAATAAATACTTAAAGCAAACATTTTTTTAATGCTCCTTATGTTTTATTTTATTTTATGTTTTTATTTCTTACTGGTAGAATAACAGAACCGTCTTAAATAACGTAAATAAAGATTCACATTAAACTTCGCTTCTCAGGTGCTAAGAGTTCACTGAGCGTCAGGCTGAGAGTGAAAGCATGAATGGCACAAAAAAGAGGTAGAAACTAGACGTAGTGCTGAGGCTTGGACGTGTAAATGCGTCGATACTGTAGAAGATGGGAAGAATAGGTGAAAGTGCATATAGCGTTAGGGTGGAGTACATTTACATATATTAATTTGAATTATTGTATTTTACATAAAAAACGACACACACCGGTGGTCACGTCTTAATGTCTGAGCACACACGCTGTGCAATCTGAATATTAGATAGTAGCAATACCTCGACCAATGTTGTAATTCCCAGAAATAATTTCTAAACAATTTTTAGTCTTCTTTTTCTTTTACTTTGAAGTTATAATTTCAATCCACGAATGTATATGTAAATAGTGCAGTTTAGACACTGGTACTGTAGTCACATTTCTGTAGCAGTTTCTGTGCACTTATAGTTCTTATGTGGGAAACAGAGGCAAAGACGAAAAAAATGCTTGTCTCCAATTTGTTTATGCTGCTGTTCGACCCATGTATTTACCTGAGTGTGTTACAAAATCTACTTTGTAAATATATATAGTTTATGTGTATTCTGACACAGTATGTGGACTATAATTCATCTAAAATGTTGCATTTTTGCTTGCTTAATTTGTTTGGTTTTTTCTGTATATATTGTGTGCTCAAATAAAAAAAACCCTGCAATATATTATATTCAGCCTTGGAATGTGTTCTTCATTTGTTTCTTGTTCTATTAAAGAAAATGTCTAAAATGTAGTTATTTGATGTCATGGAGTGTTATAGCTTTCCTCATGCTGTTTTCTAGTGTATTTTTCTAGTGTGCAGACAGGAGCGTATGGGGCTAAGTATTTTCAGCCTGGTGGAACTAAAAAACTAAATATCTCCTGTTAAATGATTTAGTTCACCAACACCATGTCTTTTTTGTACTAAGAGGCGTGTAAGGGTCACGTCTGCTGTCCTAACACAGACTTGCTCCTCTTCACGGGAGTACATTTTTCGTTAAATCTCAGGTAGAGCCAAGATTGTGGTGAGAATGGCGACAGGACTCTAATGTATCTTGTAGAGCAGAGGAGCTGCTGTGGAAGAGAGAGAGCCAAACTGAGCCTTGCGAGGCTTAGCCGGGTTAACAAAAGAGCTAAATATCTGCACTTCAACAAAATCTGACATTCTGCAGCGCGTTTCATTTCCTAACGCGTTTGAACGTGTGTAAAAGTGGACATTATTCCCCCAACTCTACCACTCTCCCTCGCTGTTTACATAATCTCAGCCTCGCTTCCGTGTTTGGAAAACCATAGCTACCAACCCTCTTCTCACGAGATTTGAGAACGAACGAGAGCTTCTGGTATTTGTAGTTTTTTTACCCCTACGGCTCTACAACGGAAGGAGAAAACAATCCAAGTGTTGTACAAAACAGAGTGTGGTGTTTAAATGGCGTAATAAGCTTTATTTTCTCAAGCTGGTGTTGTGGGCCCAGTCTGAGGCAGTAAATGCCGTCATGCTCTATATAAAGTCTCTCTTTTTTAATGTAGCCTATGAGTCATATGTGAGCCAGCAGCCGTGAATGAACATAAACGGCATTCCTGCCACCAAATAGTATCGCCCAGAGATCACACGGTAGGCGGGAGAGCCGCGGCTTCTCCGGCCAATGGGCGATAAGCTTCATTCATAAAATAGTGGGGGCTGATATATTGAAAACGTGGATTTGGAGGTTTCGTAATCCTGACTGAGACGGGAAAACCTCGCTCTGAGCTCCAACAAATGGGATCGTGAGAATGGAGGTTACCGGGACGCCCGACCAATCACGACCCAAGCCGCTGCATCGCGGGCCCCGCCCCCCGAGGAGAGGGAGGCTGATGAATGAGAGAAGAGCTCTGGTGACTGGCGCTGGAATTAACCAAAGACTGGCAGGTTTCTGGTGGAGGATGGGAGTTTCGTCCAATGGCCGGTGGGTGTGGGTGTGCCCGGGGCGGCGAGTGAGTAGGTGGGGGGTGTGCACTTAAATCCGGCCAGACTAGTATGTTAGAGGAGTTGTGGGGGTGTGATGCCACAACCTGCTTTATAAAGGGGCGCTCGCACGTTGTGTGCTGTGAAAATCAAGAGTTGCCCGTCGCTTAATTTCCGTAGGTCAGGCCTCGTGTCCACATGGAGCTGATCAGAAAGCTGGAGCAGGTGTTGCCCGGGGCCGAGGCCGCTCTGCTGTGGGTCGGGGCGCTCACCACGGCCTCCCTCCTTCTCTGGATTCTCTACCGGCTCCTCTCCGGCTTCAGGATCTGGGTGCTGGGCAACGGAGACCTGCTTTCCCCCAAACTGGGCAAATGGGCAGGTGAGTTCACTTCCCTCATTCACAGCGGAGGAGCCCTTCAGCAGCTGAGTCAACACCTGAACATCTAAAAAAAACTTCACGGATTTTTTGATAGTGTGTACTCCTAATTTAACTTTTAATTTTATTTTTTGCTCATTTTTGAGTCATTTTCAACACATCCAAGGTAGACGGGTAATATGTGCCCTACATGTTTGAGATGCTAAAATGAAGTGCATTCACTTTACAGAAAGAGGGGGAAGAAAAAAACAAGCCGCGCCGAATGAGTGTAATTGAGAAATGAGGCACTCAGCGTTAACCCGCACGGTCCATGAAGAGGCTGAGAGAGTCTCAGGGTGACAGATTGCGCCATATATCTACGGACTGTGCGCACAATAATCGCAGCTTCTGACTCACTCAGATGAAGTCAGACTAAATCAGGGCAGAATGTTTTTTAATAGCCTTTTTTCTTTAAACGGGGCTCCTTATTTATTTATTTAACTTTTAATGTTAATAAATAGGGAGAAAATCACTAATTGGGACAATATCATTTCTCAAGTATTTAACAAAGATGTTTTACAGCCCCGATAACAAGTAATAATTTGAGAGCGTCAGTGTTCATGGAGATGGGTCCTATTTTCTCCGTCCTACATTTCTATCCTATTTCCTCCAGAGCAGCCCGTCCTGGGTCTGCTCGGCCCGGCCTGACCCAGTTATCCAGTTTCTCGTCTGTGCGTCTCCTCACAAAAACGGTGCGGCTTTTTTCAATGAAGGCTTTCAGTCCTTAAGTGAATTTGGAAAAATAACTTGGCTTTCCAATGGCCACGTTAAACCGAGCGCAGCGGCTCCATTCATGTGACAGGACTGTTCAGGTTGGCTTTGGCAACATGACGCAGTTTAAAACGCCAATCTCAATTATAATGCGGGTCCATACCACGTGCGGCTGCTGAGGGGGGCTTCAGAGACGCTCTGGAGAGTCCCAGTAAATGCTCAAAAATTGCTCACGTTTAGACATTTAGTGCGTTTGCGTTTATAGTGGTGTGTATTAAAAACAATAATCATAATAATACACGACCTGGTCTTGCTGGAATGAAGAAATAGGCTGGAGCCGCTTCAGAGCTCAGCCCCCCTAGCGGCGGGTCGGGTTATGACTCACAGAGAGAGCGGGAGTTAGATAGGGAAATGGTAGGGGGGTAAAACGATTTTTTCACTCTATTTTTCCTTCTACGCTGAACGTTTGAAAGAAACTGCACCTTTCGTCGAGTTCTAAGACCATTTTCGAGGTGATCTGCACGGGCCACACCCTAAAACAGTGACTCAGGGGACTAGTTGGACTCGTCCCACATTCTCGACCAGTGAGCGTCACGTACAGGGCGTTCAGGTGCAGGAGAACTGGAGGGGTGACTGCAGGCAGGTGCTCGCAGTTCCTGCACCACTGGTCCTGTCAGGTTGAGCAACAGCTTAGTTTCAGATTCCTGACGATTTCCTCATGTAAAGATGACCTCTTAAGAGTACAGTGGTTTTAGAATTGGATTTCATAGCAGACCCGGTTGTAGCCAACCGAGCATTCTCTTCTTTGCTATTCTTTTTTTTAAGCTATGAGCTCCCCCTTTTTTACGATTTCGTCAAACTCAAATAGTTACGTGGCTGCCAAATGAAAGGGTGGTTCTTGTTCAACCCGTTGAATAGCCTGTATCACATCCAGACCAACAAGTCACCCCTCCCCCGTGCAGGTTTGAGCAGGATTGTCGAGGCTCCCTAAGATTTTCTTTTTCCACATGAAGAGCATTTAACCGCTCTTAGCAGTCTTCCACGCTCTTTTAACTTTGTTATGAAAGTGAGTCATACTGCTGCATCAGAATCTAGTATTCCCTCAGTTGTGCAGGGATTCCTCATCTGCTCACAATGATCAGGAGACCCCTGGTGCTGAAGATGGGGTACTGCACCCAAGCTGTGAAGGTCATAAACCAATCAAGGCTTCTCCCATCCGCAGCTTTAAGGAAAAAAAACACCCGATTATAGATATTGAACCTTATTTGAACTATTAGGCCAGATTTAATTTATCTAATCCTTCAGCCTTTCTGCAGGAAGGTCTTGTGAGTACAAGGTTTTTAGTCACTTCCCTCAGCAGAGTGGGTATGCAAAAGATAACTGCTGTTACATCATGAGACGTCTTCAGTTGAAGCCCACCCCCCCACTCCATTCTCCTTCACATGTCTTACTGTATCTCAGATTATATAAGGATGCTGTGTCCAATTGGAATTGTTCATGTGTTTGAGCTTTTTTTTTTGGAAGGGAAGGCTGGCTAAGTGTAACTTTGGGGTCAGCATTAGTTCAGAGCAGGTTACCTGTTTAATGCCTCTGATCATGGGTGCCGGAACCAGCCCTTTTCAAAATAATTGGTTTCGCCCCCCTGACTTTTTCCCTCCCGGACAGCCGAGACGTAGAGCCCTGCGCCCCCCGCCCCCTTTACAAATTTCAGTCGCCCATATCTCTGATAGGTGTTTGTGTTGATTAGGCCTCTGTAAGGTTGGAACAGGCAAAAAAGCTGCATTATGTTGAGTATGGGAACTGTTTAAATTTTAGCTTAACGTTTATGGGAAGGTTTTTTTGTTGTAGGAGTAACTGCTTTTCGTCTCACTTTTGCTAACTAAGGTAAAGAAAGACAGGAAGGTAAAAAAAAAGGAAAGGGGGTAAAATATTACTTTAATCATTTGTGAATAACTGAATTCCCATTCATAGCAGGCAAAGGCACATGTGAATGAAATGTATTCCCCTGTGTCTGTGAGTGAATGTCAACTGTGTGTTTTGTGTGTGTTTCTTTCTGTCTGCATGCTTGTGAATGTGCAGGCTTGGTGTGCTGTGAATGGTGACAGAATGTGACTGGCTCCTTTGCGGTGGAGGCGGAAGGGCTCTGAGTGAGCAAAGAGAGAGAGGTTGGGGGGGCTGCTATTAAACAGAGTGGAAGGGGGGGGGGCTTCTGAAAGAAAACACTGCCATTCATGTGACTAACACGCTTGTTGCCACGTGCTGCAAAGGGATGCTGGGTACAATTTGCAGCTCCTCCCCTTCTCCCTCCTCCATTTTTTTTTCTTTCTCTCCATCTGAGCCTCCGTCGCATTCTCCATCACTAGTCTCTCTGTCTCTCTAAGACCCCCTCCCTCCCTTTTCTCTTCTCTGTCACGACTCAGTCGTTTTTATTTATTTATTTACAGAAAAGGGAATCTTCCATCTGGCATTTCCCTTCTGAAATCAGTTTATGCACTTTGTTGCATTAATATTACACTATAACCCATTCCAGTTTTGAATTATCTAGACAGCTAATATATTCTATGCCTAATTGGATGGACAGTTTCGATAAATAGGCAAATAGGTTGTTGTGGTGAAAATGAGCATATGCTCACTATTGTAGCTTCTAACTATGTCAGTATTTAATTGTTCGATTATCACAATCTGACACGTTCAGTGAGTCCATACCTGACATGAATAATGAAGCTATGCAAAGGCAAAAAGACACCTTGTTGCCCCATAGCATTTCTTTTACAGCCTTGCTGTACCTGTTCCCCAGGCACGTGTGATGCATCTTAGTCTTGCATAAGACAAAGGATCATTCTAAATGACCCCTACCAAGTCTGCATCTCTCCTGTAGAAAAAAAAATCAACTTGGAATAAGCAGTCCTGTTTTTATATATACATCCCATATTTTTGGTCTATTCTAATTTGGGGTTTCTCACAGGAGAAAATAGGCTTGGAAAAGGGGGAGAACTATAGATTTTTTTTTCTTGTCTTTTTTTAAACATGACTTCTTGGTACTATTTTTGACATTGCCTCTCTTTTAAAAAAATCCACCCTTTTATCTGAGCAACGATGCTATTTTGGGTGCTGAACTGCTCTGCTGTGTAGTTATTCTCTTGGCCATGTGACAGGCCTATGCTATTTAAAGCGTGATCTGCTGCTTTGGGGAGTGGGAGGAGGTGCACAACTGGGTGTTTTAGAATTCTGCAGAACTACTGAGCCAGAGCTGGACGAGCTCATTCATTTGTGAGGGTGGGGGCAATTGCATACAGTATAAGAGCCAGTTTGAGAGATGTGCCAGGGGTACCTTATATAATAGACCAAAGATCTAATCAAGCATTGTACGGTTTCTATTTGTGTACCATCAGTGTGCCGCAGAATGCCAGAGGTGATGTATGAGCTAGTTTGTCATGATGTTTCCTTTTAGGTGCGGGTGGGGGAGGAGGAAATGCCCTGTTGAATAGAACAGAATTCTGCAGTAGAGCTTCGAGTGCTTTTCTGGCACTAATGTAGTGCAGCAAGAGCTCCATGGTGAGCTGGGTTGCTGGGGAAAGCAGAGAGTGGGTGGGGGTGGAGGGGGGGCAGTGGGTGGAGGATGGAGGGAGGGCATCATGTTGTTGGTATTCAGGTGTAGCAGCTGTTCCAGACGCGGCAGCTATTTTTACTCACTCCGCTGCTTTTTTTAGACTAGGAAGATTGAACGGGAGCGGGGCCAGTGCGCCTGTGCGACGCTGGGACAGACCGTATTTCTGAACGTAATGTTCGTGAGCAGAACTCAACGACCTCTGCTGCACAGCCTTAATGTTAAAGTAGGGGGGAAATGACAAATGAATTAGCAGAATTACTGACCTATTCTCATAAGCCCCATCCCATCACAACCACCACTACCATAGCAACCGGGGGGCGGAGGGGGGGGCTCTGAATTGTAAGCAGTGTTTAAGGGCCATGGCAGCCCCTCCTGTTGCACCTGCCTGTTCTCTTCTTGTCTCCACTGTTAGAAAGAGATGTGCACTCACACACCTGCATGGAAGCTCAGCTCTTTGTATGCAGCGTGCGATCGTGTCCCTGGTCGAGCGTCAGTGCTTCTCATAGTACTCGCGCAGCAGCTTGCGTAGATCCCCCTTCGTGGCACTGCTCAATTAGGCACTGCCAGCAACACTAGTATGGGCTTGGTCAGAAGGTAGGTGATTGGAGGGGGCGCTGGGCACTAAGGGTAGGCTTCAATTATAGATGTTCCTTTTGGATTTTCTTGTATAGGTCAGTAAAATTCTGTTTAAAAAAATGGGTTGGATGTGTCCATTCAAGTTGATCTAAGTTGAAATGATGAATCATGTTGGTTTATCATCCCCAATAATTAGAGCTTTGTTGTCTAGAATAAGGTGTGTCCCAGAGTTAAAGCCGCCTTGGCTCCTAAACGGACCAACATGCAAACCAAGCATTCCTGTTGCAAACACTGCTTGGTGGTCCAGTGAGAAGTGTGGAGAAACTGCATTTTACCCTGTCATTATGTGCATATATGTCCTCTCTGTGAGCACATGCACGTGTGTGCTTAGCCTTAAATTCTTGTTGCTCTGAGTTGTCAGGATGACATGCAACTGTATTGCCAAACCTTTAAAGAATGCTGTACGTCCAGAATCCTATGGGCTGATGCAAGACCTAGAATTGTGGCCTTGATTTGACATTTGTAACCACAAGAATGTTCTTTTGACAGGACTATTCACCTGATGGGGAGAAATATTGGTGAAGAATTATTGCAGAAGCTTAAGTTTCAGAATCTTGAGTTTCAGCTCATCCTTAGTCAAATACATAGATCTGTATCATCATCATCAGCAGTGTTTAATAACAACCTTCTCATTTACCAGTTCCCTGTAAGTTTAATGCTGGACTGTCCTCCAGGTGTAATGCCGTCAAATTTGATCCCTCCCTCCCCCCACACACACTGAGTTACTGATCAGATTACCCGTAGTTGAGTCCATTGATGTTTTTTTTCAAGCGAGAAAGTGTTTGATTTTTAACTTGGGTTTAAAAATAGCTAGTGAATAGAGTTCTCCCTCTTCATCCCTTGACTTTGCGCAGTCTCCCTCTCTCCTCCTCTCCTCTTGTTTCTATTTTTGGCAGTCCCTAGGATCCCTCCTCACCCCTCCCTTTCTGTTGGGCTCTACGGACGTCATCACTCCCTCCCTTCCTCCCTGCTTTCTTCTTCCTCTTTCTATCCGACAGCTTTGCTCTAGTGAATGACCGCTGCTTGGATCAGTCTTTCATGAGTTTTTTTTTTTTTTTTTGCTTTTTTTTTGTCCCCCACACTCTTTGAAATGAGCAATTTTAATTTGACTTCCTCTTGAATATGTGCCAGTTGTGCAGGGGGGAAAAACTTCTGTGGCTTAAGCCAACCTACAGTTTAGAGCTGACAAAACACCTTCACGGCTTCAATGAAACTGGTTCCCTTGTTTCGTAATGTTGAACATGCCTATTACCTGTTATGCCCTTAATTCAAATTGTTCTGGGACTAAAACACTATTGGCAACTGTGATGATTCTGGTAGGGCCTGCATCTTCTCCACTGAAGAAGGCAATGCAGCTTGGAGCTTACTTGACGTTTTAGGCTAAAAGACCTTCTTGGTTGATCTTTTAGTGCAGTGAATGTAGCTCATGGTTCATGTAAAATGCTTCCAATAATCTGGTCATTTGTTTGACCAAGGTGACAAATCACAGCTCCAGCCTAGTAAAGTTGTTTCAATTTGATCTTATCCTTGCCTGATAAATGTTTATTTTTCCTGACCACATCTTCTGTCTTCTTTTCCAGTGGTGACGGGAGCCACGGATGGAATTGGGAAATCCTATGCGGAGGAGGTAAGGGTTCCT
This sequence comes from Brachyalestes nurse, assembly GCA_037974405.1. Taxonomy (NCBI): domain Eukaryota; kingdom Metazoa; phylum Chordata; class Actinopteri; order Characiformes; family Alestidae; genus Brachyalestes; species Brachyalestes nurse. Next base: position 12,265,413 of record JBBPCY010000130.1, read on the forward strand.
CCACTTATTTATTTCTTTCCCTCCACGGAAAGCACAGTGACTCATCACAGGAGATGGGTTTCTCTTCGAGGCCACGGGAGGGAGGGCGACTGGAGAACTGCTTGTGGCGAAGGGGCCTTCCTGCCTTCACGCCAACTGATCCCTCCAAGAACTTTCAGACAATTTGTGACCACAGCCGAAGTTGCAAAAATGTTCACTTATCTAAATGCTAGAAAGTTTATGAAACGGGTTAAAATCTCTTCACCAAACATGCGTACAAAACTTATGATGAATGAGAACTAAAAGCCACAGGGCTAACTGGTTACGTTCCCGGTTAGCAACATTAGCAGTTTGGGCTGAACTATTTCTCTAAGCTGAATGCCAGACAAAACACAAATTGGCTTCAAAAAAACATGAAGGGAACTTCTATATGCATTCTAGTAGATTTATTTTTATTCATTCATTTTATTCATTCTTATGTTTTACAGCTTGCTCGACGAGGATTTTCCATGATGCTCATCAGCCGCTCTCAAGAAAAGCTGGACGATGTTGCACAATCTCTTGGTGTGTATTTTCATGAAATGTTCTTGGGGTTTTTTTTTTGTGTGTATGCACACGCACAAGTGAACAAACCAGAACCCCTCTGTAACTCTGAATGACAGACAGTCCTCCTAATGTTAATGAAGCTGAGTTTATATTTAGTCCTGTTCTGAAAGGCGGGGTGGAGGGCCTGGAGAGCTGACTGGCCGGAGATCTAATGCAGCCTGGCAGGAACGCATAGTCAAAGCACCACATGGAGCTCCAGGTGCCCTTTGTGCATCTCCTCCAGTAGTGCTGCCATTGACACCTAGCCTAGATCTGAGATGCTAACGCATACCTTTGGGTTGCCTAATTAAACAATATATTTTCACTTTTATCCCAAGTCACCCAATAGAAAATCTGCTTGACTTTTCAGCTTGTCCACAAACAAGTCTCTTTAATCACTCCTCCTGGAGTCTCTTTCAGCATACAGTTGAGATCATATCAAAACCCTAAAGCACTATTTCTGAACCTGTTGTGAACATTTCTTAATAAAACCAGTTTTGTTACAACAGTTGGTCTAATCGCACCACTGTTGTCCTTCATAGTGAAGGCATCACTTTGTATTTCTTTGCCAGCTGAATGTTATTGTTTGTCCCGTTTTCACATTTGCTCCCCCCCCCCCCACCCAACCCCCTGTAAGTCCTGCAATCCTGTCTGATGACTGTCGTCATGGAAATTTTCGGGGTTGAGAGCACAGGGTGTAGGAAGATGAGGATCTCCATCTAAACGCTCGTTGACGTCTGCACCCCTCCCTGCTGCACACCCTGTTTCTCTTTTGCATGTAGCCAGACTTTTTCCCTTTCATGCTTAATGTTGTCCCTTCTATGCATTTTCTCCATTCTTAGTTTTTAATAGCCTTGTCTTAAAACTACTGAATCCAAAATAATAGCTTAGAATGCTCCCTCTAGTTTTTTTTTTTCAATCTAGACACATTTTCACAGAGTCTGCTGGGTTTTTTCTGAATGGGAGGGTGCAGTCGCTATGGACTTTGCTGCCAGTTCACTTGTTTTCTTTCTCTCCTTCTCGCTCGCTCTCTCATTGCCACTCCTATCTCAGTAGGCTGAATGAGGAGGGACAGGGTTTGTGTGAATGGTTGGCTTCTTTCTCTCAGGTTAGAAGCTGTAATTCTGGCCCTGATTGTGTGTTCACTGAATAATTTGTCTGTAGATAAGCCAGTGCAAATTCATATCCATGTTTCCTTGGGTTTATGGCATCTAATTCAGTATAGTTTATTTCTCCTCATTGTGCATTTGTGTAAGGGAAAAGAATAGATAAAAGCGGCAAGTGAAAAATAGAAAGGGGCTCTGCAGCTACCAGCCTGCCATAACCACAGTCGTGCTGAAGGCTCACTGAAAGGAGGGGGGGTGGCGGAGAGGGGGGTTATGGGTAGTCACGAGTTGGGTTTCTCCCTGCCAAACCTGGCACTCTTTGCTCACGCCTCAACCAAATGCCCTGGCAGTGTGGGGGCTTGGAGTCACCAAGACCACTTAGCCACAGTCACGAAGCTATTTAAAGCAGGAAACTTTCTCTCAAAATTGATTTCATATTTGCTAACATAATAGTCTTTTATTAGATCATGTTCTCTGGCCTGCAGTTCCCCACCCCAAACCCAACTCCATTGTGCCTCCTCATATAACAGCGCACTACACCATGATACATCAGAGGAATTTTCCTCTCATAACTCCCCTCCAACAGGGCACAGACAAACGAGTCTTTGGACAATACATTCTAATTGCTGCAAGCACGTCAGCTGAAGTAGAGGAGGGGTGGAAGTTTGAGAGGGGCTCATTTGTTGGCATACAGCTCCCCCTGCTGTCCTTTCAAACCTACAGTGTTCTCCTCTGCAGGCTATTTTTAGTACATTTGTACATGGAACTCCTGCAACAGAAAAAGTCAGAGACAATTTTCAGGACATGAATGTTTTTCTGTACAATGGCATGCAGGTGCTATTGAATGAGTGAGTGTATAGGTGGCCAGTGTCATTGTTTGATCACTATTTTGATCATTTGTTGTCTCACAGAGACTCGTTTTAAGGTGGAGACGAAGACGGTTGCTGTAGATTTTGGTCAGGTGGACATTTATCCCAAGATCGAAGTTGCACTCTTGGGGCTGGAAATAGGAGTCCTTGGTGAGTTTGAATTTAATTTAACTTGAAACATCTCATTGGACCTGACTTGTAGTTCACTTGCTCATTCACTCACTCATATGTAGCCGGTCTAAAAATCTATATAGGCTTTGATGCATCATAAGAGCAGCACTTCAGTCTTTGTTAAATGTGTGATTTTGAGACTGTGGAAAAATGCAGTACAACTGGTTAAAGATAACAGTGTACAAATGTTATAATTGTGTGTGTGTGTGTGTGTGTGTGTGTGTGTGTGCTTTCCCTACAGTGAACAATGTTGGCATCTCATACCCCTACCCAGAGTTCTTCCTGCACATCCCTGATCTGGACAATGTGAGTAGTGTTATGACATGGTGTGTAGACTTACAGCTGATATGTCTCAAAGGAACTACTTTTGGATCCCTAAAATCTTCCAATGGGTGTGTTTGAACTGTTAATTTAATAGTTTGTTTGTTTTCCTATAGGGCTATGTCTGAGCCATGAGCCATTTTAGAATCCTTTATTTTTCTTAAGTGTGAAGGGGAAAATTGGAAAATCATTAGTCTTCTGTTTCAGTCTTGTAATGTGGTTCTTGCCATGTTGAATTTCTTGTTGGAAATTAAGCAGTTTTGCCAAAGAACATGTGTTGAGTACTTGGGAGTAGGCAAGGCTTCCCTTGTCATTTGCATTGATGGCTTCCCTTAATTGTCTGTGCTCTTTTCATTGGTTCTGTGCTTGAAATGGCGTCAATATCCCCTGTTTAGAGACTAAGTGTTTAAGCCCCCTATATGTAACTGCCTATATGAATCAGCAGCCTTTAATGTTTCAAAGGTTTTTTTTTCTTCAGAAGACATTTTAGTTATTTCATCACTTGCCATAATTCTGGGATATATTGAACAGTTTGGGCCCTTTTCTGACATTATTGTTTTGCTGTATAAACTTGGTAGTGTTTTAGAGGAAGTATAGTAAATAATTCTGTTGTGGTATTACAATTGATTTTAATTCCTAACTGCTGCACATAACAGAATCACAGCTGTTGCATAATAGAAAATACATGAATACCACCCTTTTTTGAAAAAATAATCACAGCATTTATATTTCTGGATGTGAAAGGCTAATTCCCCAAACATCGCTTCTCAAAAGCTTAATTTCCATCAGGTGTTTCCATACTTAAATGATCTCAGTTTCCTGAATTGAGTTGATTGGCAAATACTTTTTAGCTTTGTCTAATACCCATGATCTTTCTCTTTTAGTTCATTAACACAATGATCAATGTCAATATCACTTCAGTTTGTCAAGTAAGTATTTTCATTTGTGTACTATTTCCAAGCAAAACAATTCCTGTGAAATGACTGTCTTGATCATGCATCTATCTGTTGCATTTCTGAAGTGTTCTTTCTAAATTTCTTCAGATGACTCGTCTGGTGTTGCCCAGGATGGAAGCTAGGTGAGTCCTGAGAATCCTCCTCAGACCAACATGTCCAGGCTATTTGAATTATTATTTTTTTTTAAAGGGAATTGGAATTTCTAATTCTTAAAATTGATGCTAACACTAATAGGCATGGTAATGAAAATATCTAAGTAGAAATTTTTACCTGCTGTCCAGCCTTACCCCCTTATTTCCCACAGTCTCTTAAACAAATTGAAAATGGCTTGCCAGGCTGGGTAACACTTGCATTCCTGTGATTAGCCCTGGAGTCACACATGACTCAAAATAGCCTATCACGGAGCTGGGAAAATTTTGTACAAATGGGACCAACCTCAGCTCTTTAAAGCACACTAGTGCAGCTGCAGGGGTATTGCGTGAGAAAGCTGGTGCCATGGCAACACACAAGGCGATCATAATTAGTTTGTGTGTGCGCGTACATGCGCCAGCCTGTTACGATGCTGTCAGAGTGTAGATTCTTGTTTTAGCCACTTTAGTGGTCTTGTTCTATGAGATGTCAAGTTCAGCAGAAGCATATTAAGCTATTTCTCATTGTCTGTTTCAGAGGTAAAGGTGTTGTCCTCAACATCTCTTCTGCCAGCGGCATGTACCCAGTTCCACTGCTGACCATTTACTCCTCTACCAAGGCAAGTGGAGGTCCATCTATACAATCCTACTTACATCAGATAAAATTGACTTCACTTCACATATACAGTTTAGTATAAGGTTCTGTGAGTGGCTCTCAGTGTCATTCCTAGGGAGCCCATGTTCTGCAGGTCATAACATGCTGTCTGACCATGAGAGACATAGTGATTTATTTAGTGAGGTAAATCAAGCATGCTGGATGAAAACATTACAATATGCAAAGCTGTGGTACTAATAATGTTAACCCCCCCAACCCCCCCGGGTTAACATTATTAGTACCACAGCTTTGCATATTGTAATGTTCTCCCTGCACTAACACACCCAGTTCTTCTTGGGGAGATCATGTTAAATTCATTTGTAGCATTAGTTGTGTTTGGAGAAGGGGAACCTCTAAAAGGTGCAAGATAGTAGTACTCCAGGAACATGACTGAGAACCACTGAAATCTTTAAATTGCTGATCTGGTTCTCCAGGACTGAAGTTCATGATGACACCAGCACTATAGTGTCTGTTCTCATCTGATATGCAGTGCTTACCTTTTATAATGTGGTGGGGGATTTTTTGGTTTGCGTTCTTTTTTTAGGCCTTTGTTGACTTCTTCTCTCGTGGAGTCCAAGCAGAGTACAAGAGTAAGGGGCTCATCATCCAGGTTAGATTTCCTTTCTCTTCATTTTTTTTTCATTTGTTTTTTTTGTTTGTTTGTTTTCTTAATGTAAAAGTCATTTAATTTTATAGAGCGTGCTGCCTTTCTTCGTGGCCACCAAGATGACGAAGATCAGGAAACCCACTCTGGACAAGCCCACTCCTGACCGATATGTAGCTGCTGAACTGACCACAGTGGGGCTGCAGGACCAGACCAATGGCTACTTCCCCCATGCTGTCATGGTAAAAACAAAACAGTCTTTCTAGATACTATCAGTCTAGAGGCTGTGACTTAGGGCTTCATTACATGTAGGACTGCCCCTGTATCCTGTTTCAGAGCTCTGCCTGTGTCCAACCTGGTATTTATACCAGTATTGCATCCACAAGATGCAATACCAGTATAAATGGTGGGGGCAGTATTGATGGTGTGGTTTTGTGTGACCCAAGCATCCGACTGAACAGCCATTACTGATCTTTGCTGGCAGAAGAAATTCTGCAAGCCAGGCAACTTTCAGCCTTGATCCACCCTTAGAAGATATGGCTTTGAGTCTTCTAGATCAGTGGTCACTAACCACTGTATGCAAAACATTCTTGTAGTTACGATATAACACTATCATATACAAAAAATAACTAAAGACCCTGCCCTTGTGAATTAAATGAAAATCAATCATGCCTTTTTGATTTCAATACTTTTTAAAAAAAAAACTTTCCTGTGTTTGTGTGTCTTCCAGGGATGGCTGACCACTGTTCTAGTTCCCATCAATCTGGTCATTTACTTTGGCATGCGTATGAACAAGGCTCAGCGTGGTGGATACCTCAGGAGAAGAAAGCTGAGATAGTTTGCAATGGAAACGGAGCTCCAGACATCCAAAGTGTCTCTTCTGTGCTGTTTCTATCAATGTAGTTTGGAAATTACTGCCTGACTTTTGTATCAGTGTTTTGAGTAGTTTTGTGTTGAGGTCTTGAAGTACTGCCTCATCTGAAGAACATCATTTTTTTTTTGGTTGTTTTTTTTTTATGTTTATCTATATATGTAGAAGAACTACTGACTGCGCAGATGTGACACTGAAACGTCTTGAAATGAAGTAGTTCAGACTTTGCCTTTAACTTGGTGAGAATTTTCTAAATTTGATTTGGGAGTGGGGGGGCTTTCTGTACAGGGTCTAAAGTGTTGCACTGCTACATGGAGGGCTAACTTTTCACTGCTGTTGTAAGCAGATGGGGTTTGAATGGAAAGTGGGTTTGATATATACATAACCTCATGTGTATACAAAAGCCACTCATGCGCCTAGTGTGTGCCCACTGATGCCAGTTCCCTGTCATTTGTTTACAATGATGATAAGGTGAATTTATCCAATGACTATTTCTTCTGCTATAGAATGATCAGATGAGTTTTGGCCTTTTTTTATCTTTTTTTACATTTCGTACCATTTATGACTACTATTATATTTATGAAATTGGTGGTGGGGTTTTTTGGTGTTTTATACTACATGTTGATGCAATGGTGCTTTTGTTTGTTTTTACACAATGAGCCACGCACATACTGTCAATCTCTGATCATTCGGAATGTGCCTTACAGTAAGCAGGAAACTGGTTATAGTTATTGAAAGGAAACCTTTAATAGCTGCTAGTCAGGCTGAGACATATCAATGCACTTACTCACTTACTGGCCTTTCTTTTAAATGAAAAAAAAAAACTTCCAAAGAGCATACCATGCCTTATCAAATGTATTTATTTTTTAAGGCCTCAGTTTTAGCCATTTACGATGGCTTATGCCTCTGTATGATTTTTGTTTGGACCAAAGCAAGTCAAACGGAAATGCTAAGGTGTTGCAGCAGATAGAAAACTTGAATTTTTACATTCCAGACATATTTAAGCACATGGTAAGATGTGCCTTTTGTTGCTTAATCAATGTATACTTGTTTGGTAAATAAAATTCTTTCCAATTATTAAAAAAAAGTAGTTTTATTGTCATACAGTAAATGTGTTTGTCATCATGAAGTTTTCACTTCATCAGTGTCATCTAAGTCCTTATAGTCCATTAGTGAATTTAAGATGGAAACTGCTTACTGTGCTAGAGGTCGTACTGAGTCTTGATTAAATAATGTGAAATACCAAAATGCTTTTGCAAATCAGGATGATTCTGCAAGTCCCTGTGGACTAAAACAGGTTTGGGGAGCTGGTCACTTGTTCGGTTCAGACTTGGCAGAGATTTTCCTCCATGTCAGTCCTTCATACGTACAGTGGAACTGTATTGTATTGTTGGGTTATTTGTAGCTAAAATGAAAGCATGGAAAAAAAAACATTTACTTTTTTCTGAAAATAAGAATTCTGAATTAGACATAAGGATTTAAAGGGATTTTTAAAAATGGATAATGCCTTAAACCACAACTTCATGAATTGTGTGCAACAAGTTCATCACTTTAAAAATGCAGTCAAGAGAAGCATATTATACTGCTGTTAGCATTTGAGTACATTGCACATGTACCTTATTTTTAATATTAAACATCAGTGTTTCAGACCAAGCATTAGTGAATACTCTTGAGGAGTACATCGAATGCATGTACTTAATTTATACTTCAATCAGGTTTAAAGATATCATTTGTTTAAATAATGAGATGGATTTGAAAATAAAAATTGCAATTTGTAACAAATTTTATCGGTTTATATTTTAAAGTACTTAAATATCTTAATACTCCGATAATCCTAAAGCACTCTTTCAGATCTGTAGTTATATCTGCTACTGAATAAAAACATTTTTCTGGGCAAAACGGGTCAAAGAAGAGAACCTGTTTGTGTTCTCTCTGTACTATGGTGGTGATGAATGGGCTTGTATTGGGACACTGTATTCAAATACATAGACTTTAATATGGAGTTGGTCCCCCTCCCTCACACACACACATTCACTGGAAGTAAGGGGCCATGCTGGGGAGCAAACTGTCTGCTATGCAGGTGCATGCCCCCCTAGTTGCATGGATTTTGGACTACCTGACTGATAGGCCACAGTATGTGCGACTACAGGGATGTAAATCTGACACTGTGTTGTGTAGCACTGGAGCTCCTCTGGGAACTGTTCTGTCACCGTTCCTCTTCACCCTGTACACATCTGACTTCCAGTACAACACATTGACAATAAGCTAGACTGGTCTAAAAACTCTCTGGCCACTTACAAGAGGGGTCAAAGTAGGCTCTACTTCCTACGTGGACTCAGATCTTTTAGAGTCTGCAACACCATGTTGCGGATGTTCTATGAGTCTGTTGTGGCCAGTGCCGCTTTCTATGCTGAGGTGGTAGCATGAAAGTGGTAGACAGGAAGAGACTTAACAAACTGATCAGGAAGGCTGGCTCTGTGGTGGGTGAGGAACTGGACAGCATGGAAACTGTGGCTGAAAGGAGAACACTGTCCAGACTTCATTCTATCATGGACAATGTAGACCACCCACTCCACAGTGTGGTGAACGATCTGAGAAGTTCCTTTAGCCACAGACTGACCAGCTTAAGGTGCTCCACTGAACGCCACAGAAAATCCTTCCTTCCCACTGCCTTTCAGACTCTACAACTCCTCCCTCAGTCACACACCAACACAGTAATCAGTGCAGTAACCTGCTGCTGCTACTTTCTGTTTATTTATTACGGGTTTAATAAATTGTGTGGAAGACTATGTGCATTATTTTTGCTGTGATATGCAACAGTCTATGTACAATACTATGCAATGTTCTTACTAGGTACCAAATATCAAGTGCAATTATCATATGCTGTCCTCTATATGGCACTAAATCACTTAATTATTGTAATATCCTTGTATCCAATATTACTACTTATATTCATATTATGGTTGTTTTCTTTCCGCTGATTTTTATTTTCATTCAGATTTTACTTTATTTTATTCGGATTTTTTATTAGATTCTATTTAGACTTATTAGACTTATTTTATTTATTTTATTATTGTAGTTTATCTTACTTTATTTTACATTATTTTGGTGTCTCGTGTCTCTCTGTGTCTGTGTGTTGCGGCAGTCACCACATAAACAATTTCCTCCAGGATAAATAAAGATTTCTGATTCTGATATCTTATGTGCAATAGCCTTAATGTGCAATATTTCTACTGGGTCAATATTACTTTTCATTACTTCATAGTACTTAATTACTACTGATTTTCAAAACCTAAATAATAGTTTTTCATTCAGCTGCGTTACCTATAGATGGATATTATACCAAGCATTTCAAATCTATTCATATTGTGGGTGTTTTCTTCCTACAGATTTTTATTTAGATTTTGTTTAGACTTATTTTATTTTACTTTGTTCTTGTGTCTCTCTGTGTCTTTGTGTGTTGTGGCTGTCATCACATAAGCAATTTCCTCCGGGATCAATAAAGTTTTCTGATTCTGATTTGAGCCCACAACCTTCTGATCACAGGGGCAACTCACTAACCATCAGACCATCAGCTGCCTATTTGTGGGCTACTGGTTTGCATTTGTTTGGATGCTGCAACATGCATATACAGTATACAGCACAAACATTATATTATATTAGGGCTGTGCGATATGGACAAAATAAACCCATCACGATTTTTTTGAACAAAATTGCGATTTCGATTTTAATCACGATTTTGCCACACACATACATGTTTTATAGTGTGAATATGAAACATTTTTCCCAAAGGAAAACAAATAGATCTTTATCAATGACCTGTAACATGTCTCTAAAACAGACATAAGGCCAATTTTTTTGCCATGCATAAGTCATAGACCTCTTTGTGACGCTGCCTCAGGTGTTGAAATAGGTTTGTTGTGTTTCCCTGTTTCACCGCAATGACAGACTGACAGGTCTTACATATTACCTGACACAGTGATACATCATCTTTCCTGTATCCAAAATAATCCCACACCACAGATTGGTTCAAATAGCATACCGTGGGAAAAGTCGGGAGCGCAAAAAATCATGCTGTAAGGCGATTTAGAAATTGCACATATTTATGCTTTGTGGTTTGTCTTATGGTGTGTGCAATGTGAACCATGGATTTTTATTCTTTCATTGAGTGTGTGCTGCTCTGTGTTCAGTGACAGGGTGCAAAGGCTTCATAGCTACATAGTCAAACACCCGATTAAAATAAAAAAGTGCCGGAGCCACAAGATTCCAATAGCTGTTAAACATGCTCAAGCCACGGGATTCCATTTGAGATTAAATGTGCTTGAACGATTGGATTCGGATTAGGAGCAAAATGAACTTCCAAGCACACCACTTTATAGTACATGTGTGATGTTTGAATGAAGAAACGGCAAAACTTTGTGAAGAAGGCAAAACACAATTAACAGCCTGACTTTTGGTGCAACAAAGAGGTCTGCTACAGTAACCGCACACTACAGGACTGATAAACGAGAAAGCGGTCTTCAGACATGACCAACAATCGTCACTCATTTGTTGAAAGAGGCTGTTTCTGAATCAAACTGTATGTTGCAATGTTAATGGCTGGATTTCACCTCTGTTTAGTAAAAGAAGTTTAAAGTTTAAAGTTGCTTACATTTTTCCGAAACTGAACTGTGACTCAAAAACCAAGAACTAAACCACAACATAACCATTATGGCTGGTGTCTTTTTTCAAATTACACATAGACATAAATACTAAGACCCCGTGAAATAATCATGCCCATCCTTGTGCCTGGAATGTTTCTTGGATAGTAGAAGTCTCAGAGCAGACATAGGCTGGAAATACTTTGAATGTTGTAGCAGCTTTTGTCCACACAGTGGTTGGAAATGAGTTTCGGTGGAATGACAGCTGGACAGACAGTCCATCTTGATGTGGACAGTTTCTGAGTTCTGTTATCCTTCATGCGTATCGTTGCTTTCCAAGAAAGATGAATACCATGAAGCACTGATGATGGATATTAAACAGAATGGCAGTACTTCTTTCTTTCCTTTCAAACACTAAAGGCGGTGTTACATTACGTAAGTTCTACCCCAGTTATAGACCTGATTCACAATGGAGTCTGGGCTGGTCATCTTAGGGCTGCAGATTTTGGGGCAGTTGGAGAAAAATGTATGAGATAAAAAAAAAAGACATGAGGAACACAGTCTCAAAGGTTTTGTCTCCTAATCTAATTTCAAGATGGTCAAATTTCTTAGAATTTGAATGTTACCTAGGCCTCAATCCTGATGAATTGCCATACTAGGGTTCAGGGTTTCCTCATCTTTTACCAGTATAGGCCAAGCTGAGGCCCGCAACGTTTTCGTGGACCTTTAAAGGAAGTCTTGGTGACAACCATGATGAGTTGAAATTTTGCCATCATCAAGAAATGTCTTGATTTTCAGATGGTGACGTAACTGGACGGCTTCATTGCCTGATCTGCCTCCGCAGACCACCCAGTGTTTTTGTCGAATTTGTATTCCATGAAGCTGTCATCATATTGTAAATTAAACAATGCTGTTGTCATTTTCCTTTTGTTTTCAGTAGGTTTGTTTCCTAGTACAGGTTTGTCAATGTTCTTCACTTAGGCCTGGTTCACATGGGCATCTGAATCCGGCCGTACTTCTGGCGTTCGTGGCACCAGGTGAGCGCCGACTGAACACCAACCGTTTTTCTGCTTATTGGAGTAAATCACAGCGTTTACACAGGCGCTCAGCCCCGGCGCTCGGTCAACTGTGTGTTCAGGTGGCGTCAAAAGAACGCTGCATGCAACATTTTCTTGCTGTCAATTTCTGCCAAAATCCTGATGAACGTGAAGAAAATGCCGGTACTGCTTTACATGGCGTTCGGTTGACGTTCTGGAGGAGAGAATATGTCCCATGATTCAATTGTTCTGGGAACCGCGACAGGTTTTGAAGGAAAATGTAAAACTACAAATCCCAACACGTAAACAATCTGGAAAGAATAATTACTGCCCCCACAGGTGAATACATGTAACTACACATCAGGCTGCAGGCTGGAGTTAAACAGCGTCAGACGAATGACAGTGAAACGCCAATCAAGCTCTGATACAAAACGCTACAAAAATGTCTATGGAGTTCAGAGCGCGTTCATTTATCCAAGATTCAAACGTCCGTGTGAGCGAGGCCTAACACTAGTCATCAGATAATAGCAGACAGTGGCTTACATGCATGAGGACATACACAGATATAAGGTAGGCTGATTAGTTTACAAACATTTTAATGGCAAGAATCAAACCTTAAACAAATCATACTTTAATATTCATCACATTAGTAATAATAATAGTGGCATTTAGCACTTAGGACCCTAGCCCCCCAAGCTGCAGCCTGATTGTTGTGAACCTCTGTTCTAAATTACTTCCCATCTGAAGTGTGTGCATGTAACACTTCAGTCAGTATGCTATGGTGAATGATCGGCATTGGGACATACATACTGACCTCAGGGACTCCAGGCTAGTCTGTCTGATGTCAAGTCAGTCCTAAGTGTTTTTTAAAGAGATTTTAAAATGTATAATACTGGGTCAACTATACCACACAGAAGAAAAAAAGAAGTAGGCAACAGTGTTTATACATTAGCTTGCAAGTTTAAGCCCAATGTCAACCCAAACTCACTCACCCATGCTAACCTCCTAATCATCTGTCTGGCTTTCTTCTTCTAGTGCTCAAGCTGGTGCCCCCCAGTGGCTGTGGAGGATATTGTCGAAATAAGTATCCCCTGCCTATCCTAATGGGTTCTAATAATTTGGATAATAATGTGCTGTTTATTTGAAAAAAAAAATTACCCAGTCCTTTTCTAATGTGTCCAAGGCTTAAACTGGACAGGCAAACGTATTTTGCTAACACAGCTGATTAACAGGGGGAATGCTGGTGTTTTCTTTAACTGCTGCATGTGTTTTACTGACTGTTGTCTTTGTATACAGGTGCTTTGGCCAGTTGGACATGGCTGGATTAGAGTAGAGATGTTCCTGTGAGGGGGAGGAGGTAGGGGAGAGTTAGACCTGGGGGAGTTTAGTTGAGATTCCAACCGCATTCCTCAATCAACTCCCAGGGAGAGTAGAGCCAGGCGGGATTTCTCTCTCTCTCTCTGTGTTTCTTTCTCTCATGTTCCCTCTCTCTCTTCCATCTTGTTCTCACCGTGTGCGGCTTCATTACCTGTTGAAAATGGCAGTCGTTGCTGTCGTCTGTTTGACCTCATTGCAGGTTCAGTTAAGCCCATTCGTCATAAACGCCCATCACACAAGACTTATTCACATGCATTTGTGTATTAATGCATCATACTTCAGTGCAGACAACATCTGACACTTCAGCATCACCACCACGCTTCTCCATCTGCCATCCATCTGCGCAGTCACCATCACCATCCTTATATGTGCAGAGGAGAATGATAGGTTTTACTTCATTCCCTGAACTTGTTTTAAGAGACCTTTAGCATTGGACTCCAAACCGGTCCTCTGGGCCTCCTGATGGTCCACATTTTTGCTCCCTCTGTGGGCATTGTGAGTGGGTTGGAGCAAGAATTAGGGGGCTGTGAAGTGGTTTGAAGAAATATCTTTAGAAATGTCATTTACACAGTAGACATATTTGGTGTTTGAATTTTGTTTCTGTAGTTTTCCAGTACAGCTCTGAGGCTAATGTAGCTAAAAAGTAATGGAGGTTCACAGCTATATGTGAAAGTTTGGCCACCTATGGTCACGTTGTGTGGTCGTTAATTCCACTTTTGCCTTAAACTTTGAGTATGACGTACAGCCCTGGAAAACAAATAAGAGACCACTGCAAAAATGTTCAGTTTCTCAGGTTTTATCTTTTATAGGTGCAAGTACTGAACTGAACAGCTTCGCTTTCGTTTTTAAGAACTGCTGACAATATTTCTCCTAATTTCCAAATACAAATATTGTTGTTTAAAGCATAATTTTAAAGGAAATGACAAAACATGGAAATAAGAGAACTTGAATAATTCAAAGAAAACAAATCTCTTGTTCACTCTTAAACAAAACGGCAATAATTACCTTTGACATACTTCTAGTAGTGTTTTACCATCGAACTGGTCTCATTGTGAGGGGAGAGTGTTGATTACAGCAGTGGTTTTATACGTTTCCTCATTTAATAAGATGTGATTCAGGTGATCAGTAATCAGTCCCTCATAAAGCAGAATGAGGTGCTTGTGAAGGAATTTAATGGAATGGTTGTCAAACTCATAGATGCTGATTTAAAAATAAATTGCAGAGGTCTCATTTTTTCTGGAGCTGTATTTCTTCTTGAATTTCACATATTAAGAAAAAGTAAAGCAACTGACACAACTTTGGGCACTCTTTCAGTCAGTACTTTCAACCTGCTGAAATCCTAGCCTATAAACATTTATTATAGTTTTCTCAACAGTCCTTTTCTTTTTCATTTAGGTTCATTTTCCACATTTCCCCGCAGAACATTTCTGGTTCAGTAATATTTATACGTGGTCTTGCATGTCATATAACATGTTCAAGATTGAATATTTAATCATATTGAAGTACGGGGTGATGAAGGCCATTCTAAAACCTTAATGTTGCATTTTCTTTATGCGCATTTGGATCATTATCTTCTTTTGATGTCCAGTGAGGGACAATCGCATTCTAGGATATGTTGATTTTTTGAAGAATCCTTTCTTTTTGCGTGGCCAAAGCATTTCTTCTATTATTGGCCGCAATATTATAGTTCTTATTTTAAAATTCTTCTCTTTTTTCTCCAAACCTATCTTTGGTGACAGCGGCAAACAGGTTTTAATTTTTTGTTTCATCAGACCACAGCACTTGATTCCAAAATGACAAGCTAAGCAGTGCGTTCGTACATCACAGGTTGACTTTTGTGATGAGATCAGGGTTAAGATTATCTTCTGATTACCTTTCCATGTAGATGACCAGATGCATCACTATTCCCATGCCAGCCAAATGTTCCTGTAAGTCCTTGGCAGTAATGTGGAAGTTTGGCGTTGCGTACTTGACCGGTCTATGAGCAGTTTATTGGAGATTTTGTTTGTTCTTGCAGGGTTTGCCTTGAATTCAACAGTTCTCCTTGTCTTACTGACATTTTGAACACTGAAATGCAAGAACTGTTTAGATGTTTTTTATGGTCTTCACTTGCATTGTAGCAACGATTTCTAGTTTCAGATCCTCAGTAAGCTACTGAGAGCCCAAAGCTGTTGAGTGTAAGCACAACTCTCTAAGAGGTTTGAAGAGGGTCTTGTAATTTATTACACTCTGGGATTGTCTACACCTGACGTGGATTTAGGTCTAATGAGTTAAATGAACTCTCAAACCTTACACCTGTGGATTGACCAAAAAGGTGCCCAAACTTTTTCACATGCTGCATTTAATTAATTTGTTTATTTTATAACTCTACATTTTCAACCATACCAAAGATGGCTGTTAGGGGATTTGGCTCCATCTAATGCTCGATTATTTCAGGCATGACACTGAAACTCTGCTAGAGAAGGACAAGCCCAGGACATATGAAGAAGAGAAGCAGGAGATTGTTTAGATTTGTCACATGTAGGATCTACATTTGGATAATTACGAGCTCATTTCAACGTAGAAAAATGAATACAGTGAACTACATGGAAAAAGAATGTATAAGGCCGAGGACTGAGTCCCACATATCCTCAGGAAAGGTGCAATTTAAGTCATGCAGTTTTGATAGCAACCACAGAGGGCACATTTAGTTTAGCAAATCGTTTGGACTTTTGTTGTGGGATCTATGGAGAGAATTGTATCAATAGGATTATGGAAATAGTGTTGAACTGTTGAACATAATGTCTGACTTAAAAATCCGAATAAATGGGTGTTGGGAATGCCAGCAGATACTTTCAACTGTGAAAAATTGGTCAATTGATTATCAGCAAATAAGTCTATACATTTTAGACCCATGTTATGCCAAGTACAAAAACACTGTCTGATCTAGAAGGAATACATCAATGACTGTCAGCTATAGGAGTCTCAACTGAAACACCTTGCAACCCAAAGTGTTTTCTAAATTGTATCATATTTTATTTTTTACTATGCAGAATTAGCTTCAGGCTGTATCGAGTTGTAAAGCCGTCCCAATTAGTCTTGGTTATGCGGTTTCTGGCACTTTATGATGCACTCATCTTTAAAAATGAACATAATTCAGATTTCAAGAGGCCTGTTACTACTGTTCCAGCTATATAACATGCTGTTACTAACAGTAGCCTACACAATGTCAGAAACGAGATAAGGCACCAAACATGTCTTGGCTGATCGACTGCGTTTGGGGTCAGCGGAAAATTGTGTAAATTTGATATCATGCAGAACTTGCGCTTTAAATTTGGCCGAGGATCTTCTCTGAGACCTTTGTTTATAGTCGTGTAAATATTTGGGCCCGGAGCTCAAAAGCTAGCTCGGCTGCAGAGTTTTTGTGGAATCGTGCAGCACGTGGCCACGCCACGCTGAGAAAATGAGCGAAAATGTTTTCCGGACTTTTTCAGACCCTGACACAGCTCCTGACTGAGCTGACTCAAAAGAAAAACATCCCTTGGCTTTATGATGTGGCAGTGGAGACTGTGGATAAAAACGATGAGGCATAGATTTCGACACAAAGACACAGCGTCTCTAGGGTAAAATGACCTGGACAAGACAAAGAGTCTAGAAAACTAGACTAGAAAAGAGAAAAATGAAGCATCAGTGAATGTGTGTGTTTGTGTGTGTGTGTCAGTGTAGTTCCTCCACTCCCACACCTTTGATGCTTGAGCTTTATCACTGCCTGTGGGTGTGACTTACAACTGCCCGTCTACAGGATGTCTCCACAACAGCCTTACTGCAGTACTTCGCCATGTTTGAACTATTTAGCCTGATATGAGGACTTACAGTCACAGCAAGACTGGAAAAGTTTATCTACTTGTGTTCATGTGTAGATTACATTTTTGAAATGAAACATTTTGTAAAATATTTTACAGCACTCGCTTACAGTCGAAAACAGACTGACACATCCATTATGTAAATTTTGCTACACAGTGTTTTATATTTATTTATGAAGTCTTCTAGGCTCTTTCTGCAGTGTCCTAATTGGCTATTCTGCCAACATGATGAAAATCGACTATTTTTAATGATCTAATGATATAATCAAATGAAATATTGATCCCTCTATTATCAGATTAACTGTGTGAGAAATGTTGTGACTGCGTTGAGCTGCTAGTGAGCAATGAGGGGCGAAAGAGGAAGGGTGAGACCCCTCTGCAGTAAAAACCATTCCCACCTCTTTACAAAGCAAGCCATGAAAGAACGTTCCAGCTTGTACAAGGGCACAAGTGCAAAGGTACATTGATATTTTTTCTAAGTAGATCACACTGTTCACAAAGTATAATATAATTACTCCATACAACCGACATTAGGACTCTCCCACATGCTTCGATGCTCAGTAGTAGGTTTGGCACGAGAGAGGCTTAACTAGAGAGGCCAGCTAGGACTATAATACATGAAAATACAGAAAAAATACAGACAACCAGCCAAAGAACACGAGGGTGATTGGGAAAAAAAACATTGTCTGGGTCGGTTTGTGCTTAAATAAGAAACATAAATGAGACACAGGTGAGGACAGTTACAAATCGGGAGAAATCAACTGCACACGACTGAAAAAGGGGAAACTCAGGCTCTGTATTACGGCGACCCTCATGTGCGTGGGCATGTTCACTTAAGATTTTTTTGTCATGTTTGGTCTTTTTTTAAAGAAAAAAAAAATCAATTTATTCTCAAATATCAGTAGCATCGTTAAAAAGTAATCGATGATAGCGGGACTAATAAATTACTGTATAATTTGTACTATTTGTTCTTCTGTGCTATGGATGTTTCCCAATGTCGGAAAGTCACAAGTTATAAACCTTAGGGCTATCACAGTATGCATAATATATTCAGGCCCAGCCTGAAAGAAAAGCCATGGCTCCGGGCAGACAGAGTATGATACTGGCTCGCTGTAAAATGTCCCATTTTCGGTTTAAGACTCACCTCCTCTTGTGGAGCAGTGACCTTTTAATCCCCTCCGCCCCCTCCAGCTATAACCAGCCATCCTGTCTGGCTTGGGCTCCTCTCCCGTAGCTACGCTGAGCTACAAGCGATAAAATTCACTGTGCAAGGGCTGATACAGGCAGGCTTTGCTGTCCTTTTCTTCACTTTTCTTCACTCTTCTATTGTTGTAGCATCATAAATATATCAGGAGATTTCTGCCCTCCATCTAAAAGCAACTTATTGACAACAATAAGCTCCGATTTACATTACATTATACTGTATTACAAGACACATACTCAACTTGCTCATGTACTCTATATTGATGAAAACGTACAGCAACAGCTGTGGCCTACACAACAGACCTAACACTGCTTACTGAGTACATATGCATTCATCCAAGAGATAATAGGAACAAGTGTACTAAGTTAAGCGTGATATAAACCGCATTATATCCTTAAAGGGAGTTTGCACTGACTTTTCCCGCGAAATTCTACAGAATTAACAGGAAATAATGATTCAGAGTGGTTTTATGTGGAGACGAGTCATGATATTCTGATTAAATGTCTCTAAAAGCAATTGTACAATAGCCTGACCCCTAAAACACTATTTTAGGTTAGGATAGGATGTAAAGTAAAATGGCTATGGTGTCTTTGGCTATGGCTAGATATTGTGACCCCTGGTTCCTGTCACCACCAATGTAAAGAATTTTGAGTTGTTAAGTTTCTCTATAGTGAAGATTTTCACATGAAAAAACTTTCAATGATGTTGTATATGTCTCATTTTTTTTAATCTGCAGAAATTATAAAATGAAGGTAGAATTCCCCTTTGTCTGTCATTTGTTTAGTGTTTCTCCGACACTGTACAATGTCAATATGCGGTCACCACTTTGGGATCATTGTTTAAAAGTCTGAAGTCACTGTTTCTATCATATAAAACCATTTTTCCACATTTTCCTAACCACATAAAAAAACACGTATTTCAGTATAAAAGTTGGCACTTTAGTTCCGTTCGATAAACCGAGCCATTGATTGTTCTAAAATTGCATTAAGAATGTTTCATGTTCTGATTTTATATTTCCAGAATGCTCCATATATCAATAGTTCTAAACTGGAGGCAAAACAATTAATTGCTATAAATACAATACGACCCATATTACTTAACACTGAACAATTTCAGATTGCCCAATCAAACTTGAAATATTAAAAAAACATTTCAAATGAACTCTCAGTGTCCAGCTCACAACTTTTTATACTGTATATCTATACGCTAAATGTTATAATAGAATGAAATAAAATATGTATTAATTGGACAAGGGATGCCAAGCATTTGAATGAAGCTTTTGCCTGCAGCTCTAAGCTGAGGGCAGATCAGCGCTCACCAAAACTCCGTCAGCGAGGAAGACGGCACGTCAGCGCCATGGCAACAGACTGTGGCTGGAGAAAGCGGAGCGTGGGTGGTGGAGAGTCGGCACAGGCGGTCTCAGCCTCAGCCCAGTCACGACACGCTCCTTCACGTCGTCCGCCGCATTCACAATGACTTCTTCACTTCCACAGGGTTCACAATGACCTCCTTTGAGCGAGCCGTGGCTTTTGTCCCAGGACGCCATGACACGTCCTTCCACCAGTCTGCCCCAGCTGAGCAGGCCACTGTGACCTGCTAATTTTATGGATCCTTTGATGATAAGATAAGATAAGAAAAGATAAGATAAGATAAACCTTTATTAGTCCCACAAGTGGTAAATTTGTTTGGTCACGGCAGAAAGTGGACAGTACAAAGTTAAGAGCAGCAAAGTTAAGAAAAACAATATAGTAGAATAAAATAAAATAGAATAAAATACTACGTCACAGCACAGAATAAAATAGAATAAAATACTATGTCACAGCACAGAATAAAATACTGTGAATAAAATACTACGTCACAGCACAAAATAAAATAGAATAAAATACTATGTCACAGCACAGTATACAGTAGAGTGATGGTGCAAAAGGCCCTCATTTGGCTGTGTGTTCTGAGAGAAAGCATTCATTAAAGTTCCGCCGAAGAAAAGCGCTGACAGTTGTTTACATCTAAATCGGCGTCGCTTTGTTTCTCACGGGTTTATGTGGTTAACCAAAAGGTTTCCTTGTTTGCGATGCAGTGTGAGCCAATCCTGCATGTCACATTATGTAAAGCATCTCCTTGTACGAAAGGACGAATTACGAAATCCAGTCATCTGGTATGGAAATTGCCTCAGATTGGGGCATCTTAATTCTTACACTGTGCAACTCTTTCCCTGAAGATATTTCCCATGGATAGCACCGCACCACATGACTGGCTTATCAGGAATTTCACATCTCACATCCTTAAGAGGAGTAAGCATCCTTTCTTTTCCATGAAATAACAATAAATAATTGTTTGTTTCTGTGCCATTCTTATGCCAAGCCAATGCTATCTACAGAAACGAGGAGAAACACTGGAAGCCAGGCTTGCTTTGCAGTGAGCCACTAAAACTCAGACCATACTGCGGGTTGGAGGGATCAAGCTGATGCCTGTCCAGATGTGCTTTCAGCTTTTTCTCCATGTTCTGTACATGACGTGCTCTTGATGCAAAGAAACATTCCAGGGTGGGTTGAAATACAATAGTATTGCTTTCAGTTTATGACCAAAAAAGAGACAACAAACCTCAGAGATTATAGAGGCCTTCACAGAAGCAGAGAAAAATCGAAGGCTTTATGAACAGTTTTAGGTAATGAAAATGATAAATAATGATTAGAAAAATCTCTTTATTTCTTTTGCTTTCCATTGATCAGCACAAGAGATTTGTAATCACTGTTCAACAGCAGGTACAACAGCCAGTAATCACTCCTATGTTGGATTTCAAGGCACATAATGTAGCCTACATACTATATTTTAGTAAGCTTTACATACAAGTGTTTTTTGTGTTTGTTTGTTTGATTGTCAGCTTTTTTTGTATCTGTGACCCTAGTGAGGATTAAGCGATACAGAAAGTGAGTGAGTGAGTGTCCACTCAATACATGGCTAGATTTTTTTTAATGTATATTTGAAATTAGACGCATTACGTTGTGGTGCATAAAATGACTGCTGCAGAATAGGCACATGGTGTGAATTGGCCTAAGTAGTAAGAGAGTGAATGATCTGACCGTTTGAATCTTGATTTAGAGACAAAATACATTTTGAAGACGGACCAAACCAAGTCCGAGAAAAACATGTCGTAGCTTGTTGCGAATGAAGCGTGAAAATTTCATCGGCCATTCACACAGGCATGTATTGGCTGCTGAATGATCACTGGCTGTTATTGGCTATTTTATTGAGCAAGCCAAATTGAACTGTCCTAGAAAATGTACTAGCTAGTGAAAAGGTAGATTTTTGCCCTGCCATTATTCACAAGGTGGCGCTACTCAGTTCAGTTCAATTCAATTTTAATCGTGTAGCGCTTTTGCAACTGATGTAGTCACAGAGCAGATTTACAGAATCTGAGTTAGAAGTCCAGGTGAGCAAGCCAAAGGCGACAGACAAGGAAAAAAACCCTTAAAGGTTGAGAGAGAAGCCTGGGGCTGAGGAACTCGTCTTTATCTGGTTGACGCCGGATAGCGAGGGAGGGGAAAAAATAACACTATGGAGATGAGTAACAATTAAAGGTCTTAGTGTACAGACTTAATCATTGATGAGTAGTTAACAGCAAAGTAGGAACAGTTGGAGTCTGTAACAGGTGCTTTTGGTGGAGTCTGTATGAGTAGTAGTTTAGTAACAGGGTGGGTAGCACATGTAGGTGTTCCAAAGTGGTCAAACTGGTCTGGAGGGCAGGACTCCTCAGTCCACAGTAGTAAGAGCACTATGATTAACAAATGAGAGCAACTTGCCAAACAAATTTTGTAATTCGTCAAGCTATTGCCCAAAAAGCACCATGTAAGGCGGAGCTAGCATGAAGTGACAAGCCTACCCAGGGTCACAAATCTTATATTCAGTATGAGCCAAGTGGGGCAACCAGCACACCAAGGGTCATGTTGATTGATAAAATCTAAGTATATTAAATTTTTGACCAAAAATGGGTGAAATACAGAAACAAACAAAAAATTGTATTGTTCATTTGGCTGTTTATACACTATTGTATATACATATAGATATATACACAGATTTATAATTAGCATAAATGTTATACGTACAAATAATATATAATATTTATATACAGTACTGTGCAAAAGTCTTAGGCACCTATGAAAATTGTTTGAATCTGTTTATATGAGCAGTGGGTTTCTTTCTGCCAGCAAAAACACAAGCGAATAAACTCAAACGAACAAGAAAGCAGTAAAAAAAAGTATCAAGATATCCTTTTTTCTAAAAAGGAGTTGATATTTTGTGAGCTGGTTAGAAGAACACAGGTTTGGTTTCAGATTTCTGCTCAT
>JBBPCY010000130.1:12299386-12328458 GCA_037974405.1 Brachyalestes nurse
ATATATAACCTATCCATTTATTATAGATAGTTTATAATATTTATTATATATTTGAAACCTTTTGCTATGGTATTGATTTTGAAGATGCTAATTCAAGATTTTAACCAAGGACCTTTACCAAAGTATTTACATGCTGCAAGAGGGTGTAAATCTCTAATTGTAGCTCACTGCTGTCCTCTTGTAGTAATTTGTAGCAGAACTTTAATTAAAGCCACACTGTGTACCCAAATCCATCACAGCACAGTCATTGCTTCAAGTTGCTTGTGAGAGCCCATAAAAACTGACCTGTATTTGTAAAGGCAGGTCCTCACTGCCTCTGTTCTGGAATGCAATATCTCATAATGTTTATTGTAATGGATAGACTGGGCCTAACCTTCTGACACACCTCATGGAGTGTGTGTGTGAGAGTGAGAGAAAGAAACTGAGAGAACAGATTGGCTTGCCAAAAACCCTTCTCTGCGTTTTAGTGAGTGCATTGAAAAGTGTCTTTTGCAAGGCTGAAGTGTTATTGCACTACCAGACATGGACCAGCCAGTTTCAGTGTTTTAAATGAGTATAGCTGTGTTAATTATAAAGAGCATTGTCAGTGTAGCATTAAAACCAGGGAGAAGTAGTATAAACTGTAAACACTCTAAAAATTGAAGGTGCAAGTAAGAAACACTTTTGGTTCCCAGAAGAACATTTCAGGGACTATTTTTGAAAATGAAGCGTATGTACATGTTTAGATGCATAATCTAAAGGGGTTTTTCCCAGATCCATATACCCAACCAGAATAAGGCACATATTTTTTAAACGAGCAAAGCTGCTTTCGAAATAGGTTGAAAACATCTTGAACACTGCCGTGTCCTTATGTGTAGTAAATCTACTTCTCATCTTGCTCTTGCACACCAATCTCAAAAGAAGTAATGACGGTCATCATCACTGTTGTTTCCCACATAATAGCCTGGGATAGGCTTTATTAGCTCTTCTGCTGTATTTGTTGTCAGTGCCTGTCTGAGTACTGAAAAACAGATCTCCTCTGATTCCAATTGGCTGACTCTGCTTTCAGTTACGTCAGAGCCGTACAGCTCCTGTTTCCACTCACCACGCCACCTTTGGCCCATTAGTACAGCACTGGCTGGAACCAGAGCAGAACGCTAATTTCAGCTGTCTGTGACATCTACCCGAACAGAAAGCTCTCTGTCATCACAGTCTCCTGCCCCTGTTCCACAATTTAAGATATTTGCAGCTCAACTGTGCATCAGTCTTCTCTTCTCAGAGAGCTACTATCATACGTAATGTCAGGCTAAAATGAGACCAAGCTGCATGGACCTGATCATTTGCATGGCATGACAAGTGTCTGCAGTGATGGTAATGATAAACTTGAAGCTAATATAGTAGGCTTGTGTATCCAGAGCCACCCTAACCCCCCCCAACTACACATATCCACACCCACAACATCCACAGGCCTCCCAGGCTCTTACTGGTGAGGGAAATACTCCTCCCCTTCTCGTACTGCTCTCGTAATTCAAAACAGTTCACCACCATGTGTGCTCCACAAAGTGCACTATTGTTAGGCCACCGAAACTGCTGTTTTTTTAATTTGACCTTCATGCGTCAAGTATTGTGTAAAGTATGCAAAGTAATATTTTTTAACTCATGTACAAATGGAGGAAAATTAGATACCTTGGTAGTCTGTCTATCTGACCATCTTTGTATCTGTCAAGTCATTTTCTTCTGACCATTTGATATGTTGGTGAGGAGAGGGGTCTGTGTGGGAATGAGCCTATGATTCTATGATTGGTACGGTTGCCCCTGTTGTGTTATTCAGGACACGTCTCTGGAGAATATATTTCTGCTCACTATTTTTACTACTGAATCACATTCATATTTTGTACATTGCCCTTAATGAGCAAACAAGTGCCCTCGAACATTACTGGTATATTAAGAATAAACAGTGTTAGATTCCACTGTCTGATGGAGACAGAACCCTGATTTACGACTACATGACAGAGCTACTGCTGCAATTAACCACAGTCTGTTTTCTTCTATATAGCCGGCCATTTTGTTTATTATGTATTATGGATGTTGAGGTGGACCAAAACTCACTGGCACTAAAAAAGAGCATAATTTTATTTCTTTAGCCTATATGTTGTGGTCTATGTTTTTAACAAAATACATCATTAGAACAGCTGCTCGCCTATACGTTCATACGCGGAAGATGGTCAAACTTTTGAAGGAAATGAAATGAATGTTGTCATAATCGTCGTCAGCTAAAACTGACTCAACACTCAGAGTGTTTATACTGAACGCTGTTTGAGGCAAGCATGTGACCATGACACCTAGCATGACGTTAGCATAACAAAACACAAACAATTCTGCAATCGACCCCTACGTACTTAGTCAAATCTGACCAAGCCAGTGGAAAATGTAAATCAAGTCATGCTACAAGGACAAGGACATTTGTGCTTCACAGTGTAACCCAGTTTAGAAGCCCAGTAGGAAGTGGACCACATGGGTCCTTGTAAAGTAAAACCCTTGTGTTATGGTATCTCATTGTTTATGTAGTTTCCTGTGTCATGCTGAGGCCTAAGAGCTGATGACCCTACTAGAGGACGAAAGGAACGACCAAACAGCAGGACTGTTAAGCCTCTTCTCCTTAGGATCAAAGCACATGAAATACTACCTTCCGTCTGTTTTTTAACTAGTGTCATGTGGACACATGGCTGTGTCTGAACATTTGGGAACCCTCAATAATATTCCTGACCCAAGTGGAACATAAATGCAAACTCGCAGATCCCTTTGTGGCTCAGGGGCAAAACACTGTCCATTTGTTTAGACAGCGTGTGACAGTGTGACAGCATGTGTCAGTGCATACCCTCACTTAAGATTCCCCATGTGTAAAGTGGTCAGTGGAGGAGAGAGAAGCTGTAAATGAAATGTACTATGCATTCTCCCAACACAGGGCCTGAATAGCTTCCTTCAGTGCATGCCCCATGATGTCCTTTGACATATTGTGTTGAGTGGTTGATGGATGTGGTAACAGAGTGAGTGAGAGAGGGTTGCTCTCCCAGACCAAAAATAGAATGGGTCACACATATAGTAAAACAGCAACTTACCCTCACCCCGTTGGCCTTTGGAGTATGGACAGCAGGAATAATTGGGTGGGTTGGAGGGTGGGTGTGCACAAGTGTGATTTCCCCTGTAAGGCTCATCCTCGCTCTGCATGACGAAAAGAGTTCAGCTATAGTGTCTTACGCCACCTGGCCCCTCTGACGTTCTGCTCTGACGATGTGACTGACACAGCTCTGGGCTCGGCGTGGAAGCATACGTGCATTACGGCAGATGCTGTCTTGTCAGAGGTAATTATAGTCCTAACAGATCTGCACACAAAGAGCTAAAGACATGAGATGACAGATGTGCTCATTAGGTCTGTGACTCTGTAGGTCAGGGTCTTGTTTATATGTGGTTCCATGGCACCCACCCACTTACTTAAAGACACAGTTAAATACAAGTTAATGACTTACTCTGTGCTCAGTGTAGATATCAGCTGTGAATTTATTTTGCATATATATATATATATGCCATTTCCTTCATAATCATTAAAGTTTTCTGATTCTGATTCAGATATATATGTATGTTTATGTGCTACATGCGTGTCACTTTCGCTTCTCCTCCCCTCCCCCTCCCCCTTAGCTGTCCTGTAGCAGGCGTTTATTTAAGGGGGCTGATTCGGGGGTACTGGTATGGCTAGCCGGAACCAGGCCTGCTCACAGGGTGAGGGAGGGGCCTGGAGAGAGTGGGGAGATGTTGAGGGAGTATGCAGCTATAAAAGCCTGGGCTGGATTTGTCTCTGTCAGTAGCTCACACAGGAACGACCCAGATACAGAGCCACTGGCAGAAGGAAGCAGGAGACTTCATCTGAATAACGCATTGCGCTGCTGAGCAAGGCACAGAGACCAAGGACGTCTTCAGCTTTTACAGTGCCAGAGGGAGCCTGGTCGACATCAGAACACCAGGATCATTTTGAAAGCGTGCTTTGATTTGGGTGTCCTGTGAACTGCGAGGACACTCTTTTGGACAGAGGAGACACATACTAAAAGTCAGCACTGGAATCTTCCTTAAAGAAAGACAAGGGGAGTGAAGGAGCAGGAACATCTACCACACCTGAAAAGGCGAACGCACAGCGTTTGACATCTCCACCCATGGCTGCACGTCCACTGGAGACGGTGAGTTTCTCCATGCTTCCACCCCACATACTGGCTTCTGCCATGGAGGAGTTCCCTCAGCAGCTCCCCGTGCCCAAGGGCCCAGCCAAGGGCCGCAGTCGCCCCCGACGACCCCGGGAGGCCCGCTTCAAGACCCAGCCTGTAACCTTCGCAGAGATTGCAGAGGTGGAAGAGGAAGGGGCTTCGCCACTGGAGGAGGAGAGAGCCAGACGATCCTTCCTGCAGTCACTGGAGAGCCTGAGGAGGAGCACACAGACGCTGCACCACACAAGCTCTACACACTCCGGCAGGACCAGCACACCCACACAGGCCAGCCTGGACTCAAGTGACTCAGATTCAGCCCCATGAGAGAGAAAGAGATTGAGAGAAAGAGGGAGAAAGAGAGAGAGAGAGAGATAGGAAAGGATGTGATTTTGTATGTAATCCTCTCCTCTGCTTTATTGCTGACTTTACTGGACTGGACTCCAGTGCACTTTGCACATATCCTTCTCTTGAAGCATACTTTGTGGCTATAACTTCTTAGCACATACTTGTGCCAAACTCCAGCCATGCCCAGCAATGGTAGGCTGGATTGCTAATGCTCCTTAGTTGTAGTATTTTCTAAACTCTAACAACTTAAATATTCCAAACAAATCCTTCTTTATTTAATCTATAAGACTTGAGGCTGTTTATCATGAGCTTTAAAGTGTAGGTCTGTTCTTTTTGCTATTCCATTCACAGGGACAGAAACACAAAGGTCAATCATTTCATGTGTGCCTGGTTAGAGATTACAGAATGTTTTTTCTACTGTCCATCTTGGACTTCCATTGTTTAACACTTTGTCATGATTATGCAGTCTAATCATTGTCAGAAGAACTGAAATCGGTCTGTAAACGACCCACACTCCATTGGAGGCACTGTTTCAAGATGATGTTACTTGAGTCTGCCAAAATAGTATATTTACTAATGATCTCAGAGAAGAACAATTATTTTCTTGCTAAATGTTACAGATATTTATTCTCAGATTATCTTGTTAATGTAGCATAATGGGATTAGAGATGTGTTTTGTTGACACTGTGGGCTTGCAAGGTCACTATCGCAGTTTGAAAATGAAAAAAAAAACGAAAATATGAAATCTTTGTACTTTTGTTTTACTTTTATTATCTTTGTAAAGATATTTCTTACTTACTTTAATAAATATATATAAATAAAGTACGAATCTGTGGAGTCCTTGTGTTTTTGCATTGTTGTTTTTTGACAGAGTCTAAAAAAGGGCAAGTTCACTCAGCGGAAGAATGCGAAAGGAGGAGGAGTGTGGAAGACACAGGAAAACAGAAGGATAGCGTGTGAAACCAAAAACGCAGAGGGAGCAACGCAAGGCTCAATCATAACAGCAAAAACATATCACTGCTATCAGATCTTTCTCTTAATGTATTTATATTATGTGAACACTTCGTGAGGAGCGAATCCATAGAAATGGTCCAAAATGACTTGCATAAAATAAAACCCACATTAAATATCAACATTAGGTGATGTGTCTTTCCTTGCACTGTAATATTGTTTTCATGTTGAAGGTTTGGTCTGACAGCATGTAATCCAAGCCATCATCCACAAATGAAATCGAGTTGTTTCTTTAGTTTTCATGCAAATTACACTTCACACACTGTAGATCATGTTTTTTTTTTACTTAGTGTTGCCTCATAACTGTGTCTCTAAGGAGAACGCTCTCATGGCCCTAGAGACACTGGTCAGTCACCCTCTGCATAACTTGCATGTGTTTACACTGTGCCTTATCCTGAGTTTGAAAACAGACTTCAACAGGCCCTTGCTGGACTCTTCACCCAGGGACTGATCTGTTCTTTGCTTGGCTGGTGTGTATGTGGACTAAAAATAGCATCAATCTGACGTGCCTTCTGATCTAGTTACATTTTAGAAAAAAACATGTTTTGCAGCCAACTGAAGAGAGCGCTGTACTGTGACAAATGTCTGTATACACTTCTTATTAGCAACTAAGTTCTTATATTTGTGTTATGTTTGGCAATCATATAAAACATTAAATCATCATTGCACTGATTAAGCCTGAGGGCTTTAGATGGCCTCAGTCTTATGCTATGGACACAGTATAAATCATGATGTATCCCTGACACACATTCGTTTAAGTGAAGCAGCAGAAATGTGTCTGTATTATGAAGTTGTTTACCAGTTCATCCCCTCACCTCTCTGCTCTGATGTTATCCCTGCAACCTACTTTTTATACTGTTGCCTTGGTGATGAAATATGATGTCTCAAATTTGTCTGCGAAAACAAACCCAATGTTCTGTTTCATGCTGAATGACATGGATACAGCTCCTCCCATTCCTCACCCCAACACAGCAATGCTTTGTCACACACGCAGGTCAGGACAAATCTACATTTTGACCTGCGCTTTCCTACAGGACACTTTTTTTTTCTTTAGAACATTTTGCTCCTGTACATAATGCATGGTTTAAGTCTCTGCTGCTAAAATGAAATAACGCTCAAATAATGCATAGTTTTGCTGTGATCTTTCCATTTCTGGGCAGACATTTAGTGCCTGATGTGCACTCGACAAAAAAAAAACATTCTCCACTTAAAAAAACAACATGTCCCCAACAGGCAGCTGGAAGGCCACCACCATTCTTGCTTATGTAACTGGCTGTTCTGCATCGTGTTTTCATTTTAGTGTGTCTGAAAAGAGAACTACTCAAAAGGCATGAGCTGAAAAAAGTCACTTTGTTCAGCCTTACAATCTTAGTCATTCGTTGAGAGAATGACAGCTGTTGTCATTGAAAAGATGAATGGATGGATGGATGGATGGATGGATGGATGGATGGACAGACGAATGGATGGATAATGTATATATATACTGCTCAAAAAAATTAAGGGAACAATTAAACTACTCAAATACTGATCTGGTCAATGCAGAAGCAAAGGGGGTTGTTAATCAGTTTCAGCTGCTTTGGTGCACTAGAGGGGAAACATTGAGATGGAATGGTTTAACAGGTGGAGGCCACTGACATTTGATGTGTTTGCAAAGTGTTCCTTTAATTTTTTTGAGCAGTATATATATATGTAAATATATACATATACTTATGTACATACATACATGTTCAATATCATTCCTTCACTCCAAATCACCCTCAAACTCGTTGTTTCCCATTGAAGTGAAGTCAGTTCATGAGGCAGTGGTTTAAGCTGAGTTGCCTCTGTCTTTGACCAACATCTGCACTGACAATGAGGTGCTGAGGGGGTAGAAGGGATTAAACAGGCATAGGGATGGGGGGCTTACTTAATTTACTTAATTAGAAGTACCACTCATACCTTCAAAAATCTACTTGCCACATGAGGGGATGTGGTACACAGAAATGATAGTAGCTAAGTCTGGGCTACATAAGATGATAAAATAGCACTGTGTTACGGGTATTATATGGTTTGCCGAATGGCCCTGAATGTCTGTGCTATCTGTGATGGAACACTGTCATTATCCTTTTGCTTGATATCAATAACCAGAGTGTTTTGTCCTTTTAGGTTCATGTGGTGCTGTCTGGGAACACACTGACTGTCTGTGTTCCTGACCTACATTCTCATATGCCACAGAACAGAACCCTGGTGGGTTTTGGGCCAGAACCAACAGACAGACAATTTCAAGCATTTGTTCTTCCCTTTCTCCCCAACTCTCTCTGTCATATCCCCCTCAGATCTGTAATAGAATAATCCTCTCTCGAGCTCTTAGCTCTCGGAAGAAGGTAGTGAAAAGGCATATTGAGCAGAAGGTAACCCACTTATCGCTCATCCAAAAACTCATTTCCTCAAACCACTGATGAGGGCAGTTGGCGAGGGAGCACATACTAGGAGCTGTCAATATGTGTGTCATGAAACAAATTGATTAAAGCAGTAAATATGAGCCACTCACTTGTTTTGACATTCTCAAAGAAAACATGTACCAAAGGCATAAGGTTCTTATTTAACATTCAAATACAATGTGATCAGATTCAGGTTTATCTCATGCTTAATCTCACTCATGCTTTGCACAGTGGCTGCAAACACATTTCCATCTAAGGCAAAGGCAGTGGGAGAGAAACTTTTCTCCTAAGACTCACCAAATTTAGCTTGCCAAATAGGCTCTAGGCTGTAATGTGCATAGAGAAAGCACAGCTCACTGTTATCTTCTAGCTTCTTTTCTGTCAGCAAAATGAACAGCTAGCCATGTGAAGCTAACACAGATGGAGGGTAAATCCAAACAGGTTCTGAAGCTAAAAGAGAAAAGTAGGTCACTGAAAGAAAGAAGACTTAACTGCATGTTAAATGGTCTTGTTAAAGGGGAACTCCAGTGATTTTCCTAAATTTCTGGATAATTCTATCTAATGATGTGCAAACACAGCCATTGTGAGTGCTTAGATGTTACATTCGGCATTTCAGATAAATCAGAAACAGACAGATTTTTTTACACTGGTAGCAAAAGGAATCACAGAGCGTACAAAAATATAGCCTTTTCATGCAATGTTCAAAGTAACCAGTGAACCTACATGTCTTCCAAGATTTTCAAAACAGAACCACAATGCCCTCCAGAATTATTGGAACTTTATTAGTCATTCTCTTAATATTACATACAAATCTTAGCTTTATTTGAGGTAAGTTTTGGCAACCATTTGTGAAAAAAAAACATATTTAAAACAAAATCCTATCAGAAGTCAGAATTATTGCCAACTTACAACATTTTAACTGAATAAAAATAAATGGAGTGCATGTAATCCCACACATATTTATTTTTAAGTTAGCTTGAGTGTTTTGAAGTCATCAGTCATCAGTCATCAATGATTTCCTGTTTCACTGGAGTTTAAAAATTAGATGACACAGGGCCCTAATCCCTTAGTCATTTATCAATGTCCTTCAGAAAGATTCAAGTGAATTCCATTGCAATAAGGCATAAATGTACTTCCACAAATTAGGGAATGGGTACAATAAAATAGCCGGTTGACTGAACAGCAAGTTCAGAAATTAAAAACTGTCTTTATCCAGCCTGGAACAGAATGCGTGGCTATTTTGTCAGCCGTCACAGTGTGGAGGAAGGTCAGAGAGGTAAAAAAAATCTCCAAAGACCACAGTTTTAATATTGCACTTTTAATTTTATAGCAACAAGGGGGTCACTACATCTCCAAATCCACCATAAAACAAGGCTGTTTCTCCTCTAAAGGCCCTGGTAGTACCCATTGCATACATGGTATAATGTATTCCAGGAAGTACCAGGAGATTTCAAAATCAAAATCTTTCTGCCTCTGCCAAGCAGATAAAACTTGGTTGTGGTTGGATCTTCCAGCACAAAAACATCCACTCAAAAATGGTCAGGCAAACAGAAAAATAAAGCCCCAGTCCCCTGTTTCTCTAGAATGATGCATTTTATTTTCAGTTTTAAAAAACATTTTTAAATTGTCTGTCCATGTTTTAGAACTGATTTATTCATTCATATTAATGTGGATGACCTGTTTTGGGGGGTAATGATGAGGAACTTCCAGTGCTATTTAATGCATAATGATCAATCATTCTGACAATAAACAGTCTGTTCCTGTTGGGAAGGAAAAGCCTTTTCAGGACATTGTCTGGTTCTTGTGCTGACTCATTTCATCCATTTATGTCTTATTAGTTTTGGTACAGAAGCAGCTCAGATCTTTCTGTAAAAACATGTGTTTGTGACACATTTCAGCAAAACAACAGACAAATATGATTTGTAGTGTCAAATAGTTCTTTATTTAATTAGATTACCAGCAGATTTTTTTATACATAGGGCTATATCATAAATATTATGAGCAGAATTATTGTTTTCATAGCTGAACTGTATAAAGAAAATGAAGTCAGACAGAAAGAATATTCATAAATGCGAAAGTGTGTCCATACTGAGATTGCAAATGAAAGAAATGCAACCTGTGGATGTGTGTGTGGATGTGTGTGTTGGATGGTAATTGATCGTATCTTGGTTTTACAAAATAGGGAACGATCAGGCTACAAGGCAAACGTTTGAGTATTGAGAATGTTTTGTTTAAAAGAGTTTGCCGAAAAACATTACTAAAAAACTGTTTAAGAAAATTGTCCTTTTCTTCAAAATAGCTTACCACAAAGCTACCTGAAACAATAACTTCTCAAGTTACCTCCTAAACAAATCTGAATCAGAATTTCAGAAGCATTAGCCACCATTTTGAGACATCTTTGGCCATATTATATTATTATTACTTAGTACATTTGAATAAAAAAAAATCAGTAATTCACATATGATTGATTACCTGGTTATAGAAATATCATTTTATTTAAAAAATACTTAAAGAGAATACAGACAAATTAATACATAGATTTAAATCATCTTCTTCACCTAAACCTGTGAGTAGTAGTATAGATTTCTGGATGGGTTATAGCACAACACTACATTCTTTTATTTCTAACCCATGCTCATTAAACAAAAAGTGAATGAACACCCTGTACAGGCCGTCAGTCCATCAAAGGGCAGACACACATCTCCCTGAATAACAATAATGACAGAAGATGTTTTGGATTTTATTCCACAGGTTCAAAATATAGCACACACTTCTCACCCAGATGTACTCCAGTTCTGACCTAGATTCCTGGAATGATTTCACATATGCAAACACAGCTTGTAACTGTAGGAAACTGTGACATTCAGTACATTTAAATACTAAATGCATTTTTGCACATCTGTAGAACACTCAAAACATTTGTACTTTGGTATTAACATATTGATGTATCAAGAGCTTAATTTTATGTGGCCATAATTTTGTTCTTCTAACTGCACACTCCCTACTGTTACTTTTCTTTCTACAGACTTTTTAGAAAAACAGATGGAAGCGGCACACACACGAATATCCTTTGTGGTATTTCTGC
Organism: Brachyalestes nurse; assembly: GCA_037974405.1. NCBI lineage: Eukaryota > Metazoa > Chordata > Actinopteri > Characiformes > Alestidae > Brachyalestes > Brachyalestes nurse. The sequence continues at coordinate 12,310,480 of JBBPCY010000130.1, forward strand.
CTCAAAGACCTCACCTGGACTTAGTAGCAACTAACGAACATCTCCGGATCAAGCGTAGAATCTTGTCCAAAACAGCAGGGCAGGCAGCAATGTACTTCGCACATCACTATGCCCCATGGGCTGTGCTGACGTCAGACTTATGGTCCTACTGAAGTTACAGACTGAGTTTCTCCTCTGTTCGCCATGAATATGGGCCTATTGAGGCTTCAGTGGGCACACACTCAAACGTACAACAACTTCATTGGTTCCAGATGGGACTGAATAACTTACATATGAATGCAACAGAACACAAACACTCCATGGTACTGGTAACATGTGAGTTACTCAGAGACTTTATCTACTCACTAATGTACCTCAGGGGTTGACCCCCCACGACCCATCCATATGGTATCACTTGTTCCTTTGAACAGTTAAATGCTGTTTAATACTTTTCGCTGCTACTATGGTACTGCCGTATGTTCATGCAAAACATGGCTATGGTTTCCTCTAAATTACCATTTATTACCATTGCAGAACCACGAAACAAGCATAAGGCTGGTGGGTTCACTTAACCTCACACTACACCGGCTGACATGGGAACTTCACTGTTGATCAGTACTGACTCAACTCATCACAATCAGTAGTTTTCACTGTTGGACTCACCCACAGACAAGGGTGATAATCATCATAATCATTTGCAAATTACAGTGTTTCAGGAATAATATCATTATCATCATCCTGTATTTAAGATCAGGTTTTCATTGAGGGCACGCGTCAATGTCAGTGTAACCATGTATCACAGGGAAAACAAGAAAATTATAACAAACTATGCAACAGACAGCAAACACAATTAAAGTAAAGACAACAGTAAAAACAATAAGCCAATAAAACAATAATAAATTAAACCTTGAAATAAAACAAGGAAAACATCTAAAAAGTAGTTAAAACAACTAAAACAACTACAGCTAAAAGTCCAGCTGATCCTGAGACAGCAAAAAGTGTGGAAAAGATCGTTTTAATCCTGTTCATTTAAAATTCACTTTATGGAGTACTGGGACATTACACCAATAGGAACATTAATGACATTGCATTCAAGTACAAAGAGTTTAATATGGAGTCGGTCCCCCCTTTGCAGGTATATCAGCTTCCACTCTTCTTAGAGGCTTTCCACAAGATTTTGGAGTTTCTGTGGGAATTTGTGCCCATTCATTCTGTAAAGCATTTATGAGGTCAGACGCTGATGCTGGACGAGCAGGCCTGGCTCTCAATCTCCGTTCCAGTTCATCCCAAAGGTGTTGGATGGGGTTGAGGTCAGGGCTCTGTGCGGGCCAGGCAAGTTCTTTCACAACAGACTCATTCAGCTGTGTCTTTATGGAGCTTGCTTTGTGCACTGGGACATACTCATGCTAGAATAGAAAACGTCCTTCTATAAACTGTGTCCACAAAGTTGGCCGTTGTAAAAAGGCTTGATGTGCTGAAGAATGAAGATTCCCTTCACTATAAGTAAGGGGCCACCTGAATTAAATAATTAAGATGTGTGTCCCAAAACTTTTGTTAACGTAGTGTATATCTGTTACATTTTAGCCCTAGTCAGGTTGTGTCTTGTACTCCCATAACCTTCTGATTGTGCAGCCACAATGTAGGAAAGACCTGGTGGGCTTTAAATGTGTTATTCTAATTGGACACGCCTCAATTTTAAATGTTTGCCTCCTCACCAGGCTGCTGAAACTGAACACTGACTGTTCATGCAAGTGCTCATTAACAAAAAAGCACAAATGACAAAGAAGATGAAGGAGGCGGTTCTTCTGAAAACTGAGACAGGGCCCTAGATAGTGTGTAGTAATTCCCAGAGAGTAGAAATTTGAGACAGGGCCTCAGAGCCAGGGGTGTTTAGAAGAAGCCGTTATGTGACGATACAGATGACGTATAGGGACGCGTTTTTTACGATGCAGAAATTCAAGGTTTACTTTAGTTTGATTATTTAGCATTGTCATGTTTTTGTTTAGCATTGACAAACAGCGTATCACTGTATACAACACTGTGCACACACAGCATTTAAAAATTTATTTTTTGATCGATTTTAATTTAATCCAATCATAGGCTGCGAAATGAATCACGTGGCGTTTCAGACTTCAGCCAATGACAGGTCGAGTTTGGGAAGTCAACTCAGGAGCGCGAAGAGTTTGAGAGAAAATGGCGATTTGAACTCTTAAACTTCAACTTAAACAGTAGTTTTAATGTTGATATTTATCGTTTATCGATGTAGTTTCATGGATACATTAAGTAGCCACGTTCGCTCGGCAGGTAACCTGTTAATTAGCGCTACGTTGCAGCAAACCCCTGTGTTTTTAAGTCTCCTTAGCTTATGTTGTAGCAATTAGGCTAGGGGGCTAGCTTGTTGTTATTGAGAGTTACAGTAATGTCGGTACAGGTTAACTAACACGGAGAGGTATTAACTCAACTAATGCCGTCCTTAACTGGAAAGTAATGGCTTCTTATAACGTAGTTTTCGCTGTTGACGTGGATGGTCGATCAGAGGAGCCCAGCGTCTCCAGAGAGGTGTTTCAGGGTTCTTTAAAGCAGTGGGTTTTAAGAGTTCTCCTAGCCCTGGGCAGCAGATATGGATTCGAGAAAGTCCGATGGGGCTACAGGTTTTTCCACTCGAGAACTGTAAAAAGTGCAAGTCTCATAAAAAGAGGCGCAGATTTCAGAGAGCTTCAGGAGAAAGCCTTCAGCGATTTTGAAGATGAGCTTCTAAAATTCGCTCCCAATGACAAGACATCTCACGTACAACACAGACACCAGACAAGCCCGGCGAGCTGCGTACACAACGCACTGAAGGAGATTCTCTTGGATTTCCAATGGGATAGACCTGACATAACATCTCCAACGAAATTAACTTTAAGACCAAGGAGATCAGGTCGGAGCACCAAAAACATTTCTCTGGCAGAAGACGAGCTTTCGTGTATAGGGGAAAATGTTTTGTTTGTGGTGTCCACGTGTCCACACTCCGAGAGAGAGCTGGGTGAGTTCCTACACAGCAACAGCAGTGGAAGGCACAAGGATTTACCTGAGCTTGTCCTGCCAAAACGCCTATTAGATCTGCTGATTCAGCGAAAGGTTGTCCTTCATTGGGCTGACTGCAGTCTGAACAAGGTTTGTTTATACACCCACCCCCCCACGTGTCACTTTACGTAAACAAATGCATATACCTCAATTTTAATAATGCTGCATTCTTTTAACAGGGCACTGAGGAGTTTGATGACAACCTGGGCTTAAAAAGCATAATGGAGGCGTTGGAGCCAGTAGGTGGAAAAGTGATCCCTGTCCTGAACCGCTGGTTGGCCCTAAAGCATGAATGTTCTAACCTGGGCATTCTGACTGATAATGCCTTTCCTGCTGGCTCTAGTATTGACTACATTTTGTCTTCTGAAAAGACATACCAGCGTAGCTTTCCAGCCCAAGCGGGAACTCTTTGCTGGGGTGCAGGTAACAAATAATGCTCTAAAAATGTCACTCTTGTTTTGACACTTGTATGAATCATGAGTACTGTAATTATTGACACCTTTCTTTTTATTTCAGATGAGGACAAACAGATCTGCAGTGTTTCATTTGAACCTGTGTCATGCAGGCAAAGACTTCTGTGTGTTCCTGTAGAAGTCAGTCTGAGAACTGTTCTGCAAGGTTTGGACACCAGCTCCATATGTCAGTCAGTGTCAGAGTGCTGGGTCCTGTCATGCCCAGATAGACCAGAGCAACATCAGCTTGCTTTTCAGAGCTTGTTGAAGGAGCTTTCTGTTCAGGCATTTGCAATGGTAATTTTTTTTTTAAATGCATATTTTATTTTGTAATTTATTTTCATCAAAATAAAAGCAAAGGAACATGTTTTGGATGTAATGTTTACATTACAATATGAGATGCACATTTTCAGCTTTATGCCCCCTCTCTGTTTTTTATAGCTAGCAGAGGTCAGTGAAGGAGATCTGGTCCATTCTGCTGTTCTGTCAGTGCTGTCCCCCCATTCAGCTCTTCTGACAGTTCTCCAGCCTCTGGCGACTCAGTGTGAGGAGGTGCTGAACAAAAGCCTCATTTCCTCAGAAACCACAGACAACTCCACTGACCTTCCTGACATTGTCAACAGTGTCCTCAACACGATTTATGACATTATGAATGATGGCGATACCTCAGGTGTGTCTTGAATGGGTATAAATCATTGTTTTTAATAGGCTGCTGTGACTGCCATCTTGTTAAGTGCAAATATTTATTAACTGACCTCTTTGCTGAAGTGCAAGTTGTTTCAATGGACTTTTTAAAGGCTACAGCTTAAAGCCTGCAGCTTCTTTAAAACAGAAGTAAATATTTTATTAAAAGGACTGCTGTGCCATATTCTGGTATAAAATGTTTAATGAAGCTTTTATTGCATGTGATGTGTGACAGTTTAAATTTCAATTTGAGTGAAAAGTCACAGAGGAGCAGCACTTTATTTTTCAAGGATCCAATTAATTGATATGCAGAATCTTTTTTAAAAAAATCCAGCATCAAATATTCATATTTGGAAGAACATTTATCAAAACATATTATTTAATGCCTTTTCTCTACAAAGTAAATTCAGTTAGGATTGTCACTATTGTCATACTGTTGATGTAGATTGCCTTGTTGAAGCATATTATTCTAAACATTAAGAAATGTAACTATTAAAGTGTTCGTTCTGTGCATCTTAAAATGACAGCTGCTAACGCAGAAGAAATGAATCCATATCGGACTCCTGTCTGGGCAAATCAAGAGCTCCAGCAGTGGACTAATCTAGCAACAGATTTTACGGAAGGCTGGTTTTGTCTGTCTGACCAATCTGGGATTAGCTGTCATCTGATGGAGTCAATGAGGTATTTGAATTTATTAGAAATACACCATGCAATACTGCAGAATTTGGTTTTACTTTTATATTAAAACACATGTTCCTGGTTGTTTCATACCCTAGGCTTTTGCATGCTGCTCCAGAGGAGAAAGAGCAAAAAGAGGAATATGCTCAGTTAGAGCTTACTCACACTCTCGCTGAGCTGTATCAAAGCAATAGAGTTGGAGCCAGCGCTGGCCCAAAAGGCAAAAAAAGTTAGTATGTCTATACTATGGCAGTTAAAAATCGCAGTATTTGCCTTTCTACAGTGTACAAGCATCATTGACATGGTGAATCAGTTCAGTTTGCTGATGGCTTTCTTTGCTCTTTAGGAGGTTCTCAGCGTACACCAGTAAGACAAAAGATGAAGACAATGAGCCGTTCCTTGCAGATGCTGAATGTTGCTCGCTTTAATATAAAAGAACAGAAGAATCAGGCAGAAGTGGACCTTCCCAGCACTGCAAGAGGAGCTGAGAAGCATGGCAAGAGATACTCTGGTGAAAGGACTAAAACAGGTCCCATGTGTAAGTTAAGCAATTTCAGTTAATTTGTAAAAAGATAGCTTATGTCATTACAGAAATTATATTAATTACATGAATTACGTTACAGCCTTCAAAAGTGAAGAGGAGCTGTCTTCCCATTTGAAATTGAGATATCAACAGGCTGTGGAGGACCGGAGTTTGTCTCTTCTTGTTCAGGTCCAGAATTTTCTCTCCGTGGTGAAAACATTCATCAAAAGTAACAGTGATGTAGAGGTGAGTGAGAAGTGCACTTTTCAGATGGTTAAACAGTAATGTACACTCACATTTTTAAGGCCTGTGCATCAAACTGTGAAAATTATAAATGCTGGAGTATTAATGTGTTCTGTCAAGAAGTGGTGTTTATTACAGAACATTTGTTACATCTATGTTACTGAAGACAGTTAATTTATCATATTTTAGACTGTAGAAACATTATGATTACTAAAATGTTTAGTTAAGTGATTCTGTTATACACCATTTCTCACTCAATTGAGGATACAGATGTAGGTTGGAAGCACCCCTTTAATTTATAACACTTACTGACAATTTATTTTTGCTCTGTCTTGGCAGGCTTCATTTTTAGATTTAATCAAGAAGAACCTTCTGAAAAGCGCCCAGTCTGTTCGACAGCTTTATGGAAGTGCTTCAGACACAGAAAGTAAAATCAGAGAGTATGTTCTATTTCGTTTTTAGCAGTGTTTTTACTATACAGTTCTTATACACCGATCAGCCATAATATTAAAACCACCTGCCTAATATTGGTTTGGTACCTCTCTTGCCACCAGACAGCCCTGACTCATTGAGGCACAGACTTCTGCGGAGTGCTGTATTATCTGGCTTTGAGATTATAGCAGCAGATCTTTTAAGACCTCTATGTTGCAAAGTGGGGCCTCTGTGGATTGGACTTTTTTTTCCCGCACATGCCACAAATTATTGATATGATTAAAATATGCTGAATTTAGAGGCCAAGTCAACACCTTGAACTATTGTCTTACTGAAAGAGGTCCCTGCCATCAGGGAATACCATTGCCCTGAAGGGGTGTACAGCGATGTTTAAGTAGGTGGTTTGTGTCAGAGGAACATCTGCATGAATGCCAGGACCCAGGGTTTCCCAGCAGTCTGTCTCACTGGCCCTATCATGCATCCTGGTGTCATCTCTTAGCTGTGTCAGCGTATCACACACCCCTGGCCATCCACATGATTCATCAGATGAGGACCCCTTCTTCCATTGCCCCACCGTCCAGTTCTGATGCTCACTTGCCTATTGTAGGCGTGTTCAGTGGTGGAAAGGGATTCAGCATAGGCACTCTGACTGGCCTGCTGCTACACATCCCCAGACACAGCAAGCTGGGATGCACTGTGTGTTGACTTTGTATTATTTGTGCTTCAGTGACTTTTCTGTGGGTTTGGACCAAACATGCTTACCCCTTACCCCATGCTAACCACTGTACAAGATCTGCCACTTTGGAGAACCTTTCGTTTTGCTGTCAAAGTTGCTCAAATCCTTATCCTTGCCCATTTTTCCTGCTTTCAAATTCAAGGACTGACTGTTCACTTGTTGCCCAGTATCCCTCCCTTTGAGCGGTGCCATTGTAACAAGATAAGCAATGTCCTTGACTTGTCAGTGATTTTAATGTTTTGGCTGATTGGTGTATTGAAAACTGAAAATGGAAGATGTGACAAATAATTATTTTTCCTCTGATACTATTGTGAAACACTGAATTTATCTTTTCAAGTTGTCAGCTACAAGTACTTCTCAGACTTGAGGTGTGCAGACGGCCATCTTCTGATCAAGACCCAGATGATGTGGAAAAGATGGTGGAAGAGGTCGGAAATTTTGTTTCCATTACAATTCAAATCAGTTCTTATCAGTAATCCTTTAATAATTAATGCTCTATGTGTTGTGTGCGGATAACTAAATGCTGGCCAATCAAAAAGTATTATGAGTAATCTCTTCTACTGATGTTTCACTTAGGTGGCTGGAATGCTGCGGATAATATCTTTGACGAACGACCCTGTCTACCTGTCCAAGTTCATGCAGGAGGAGGTTCTGCCATTGTATGTACTTTTGCTGCGATAATTTGAAAAAGATGTAAGTAAACGGATCCTGTTAAACTTAACATTCTTGCCATTGCATATAATATATTGTAGGTGCCTCAAAGACATTCCTAAGATCCTGGCAGACATCTACCACAGTCTTGGCACGCAGCTGCCAGAGGTACTTGTTGCTGTCCTGCCCTCTGACTTTTTCAGCGATGACTCTATGGCGAAGGACAGTGTTTCTGTAAGCCCCTCTCCACTCTCAGCCACACAGAGCATGGCCTCTAGTGTTGGAAATCGACTTGAGGAGTTACGCAATCGTTCTGCTAAAAAGAGAAGGTGAGTTCTTCAGTGGCTCCCAAACTGGTCTTAAGGGACAGTTATAGTCCACATGTTGGCTCTGTTGGTATACATGGGATACATATATAGTGTGTGTGTATGTTTATGTGGACTGTTTGAAAATAATATTTGCGCTTTCAGAAGCAGTATACTGTCACGTCACAAGAGCATGACCGATGCTTCGCAGACCCTACGGCAAATAGAGATGCCCAGAAAATCCACTAGACAGGTGAAAAATCTATACATGTTCTTTTGGTACAAAAAGATGCATGTTTGCTTTTTTTCCCCTTCAAAACGTCATGACACTGCTTTCCCTCGGTTTGACAGGCAAAGCCAAAGATGTGTACTTCTTCAGAAAAAAGAAGTGTGGGGAACGTACCACCTCAAAAACAAGCAGTTCAAGGTAAGTAATGCAAAATCCCACCTTTTTATTATGTAGAAAACATCTAGTTTTGCTGCTTATGTTGTCGTGTAATTTTTTTATAGAGGTGACAAAGGTGAGGAGAAACCTCTTTAATCAGGAGATAGTATCTCCCTCAAAGAAAGTGAAAATGCCTCGCAGCCAGTCTGTGTCAGCATTAGAAAGAATGAAGAAACGGAAACGATCACAGACGGATGATGGTAATTACATTTGCTCGCTTCAAAACACATTTTATATACATTTATACGCGATTAAAAATAAATGCATGTGATTAATTACAAGCTCTATAATTACTGAATCTAAATTAATCGCACACAATTTTGCTGTAAAAAATCTGATGAGAAATGTTTCCTTTCAATTTTCTTCGTCTTTAGAAGGACAAACTCTGTTGACGAAAAAAGTATCAGAAACACCCCTGCATAAGCAGGTTTCAAATCGTCTACTACAAAGACAAAAGATTGGCAGGTCAGTTTTGCCTTAATTCAAAATACTTTGATTGCTTGTTTTTGTAAATGTTTGCACATCATTGAGTACAAGTTGATTTTGATCTTTCAATCTTAATATCAGTCTGTGTTCTTTTATTGTCAGGAGGTCTGGTGATGATGATATGGTCATTATTGAGGAGTCTCCTCTCAAACCTGCTACCGGTCAGTTACGTTACAATAATTACCCAGAATGCAAATTGTACATAAAAATAAATATTTTGTTCATATCTTTGTTTTCGTTGTGAAATTCTTATGTCCTTTCTACAGATTTGAGGAGAAGTCCTAGAATAAAAAGTCTTGCCAGGAGGCATTCCAGTGTCTTCTACTCAAGCTCACAGCCACGGTCTCGAAATTTGGACAGAGCCTTGTCTTCTTCACAGCTTCTCATCTCTGATGATAAAGGTGAACAGTAATACCTCTGAGTTGGCCATTTTTGGACTCACTCACGAGGATGTTAACTGCTGATTGTTAAAAGTGAAGACACCGCTGGTGCAATTTATGGGATGTGTTTTTATTTTTAGGTGGTATTAATGTTGGTGATGTTAAGTCTCCAGTGAGACTTCTTTTTGGTGCTGCTCAGTCTCCTGTACACCCTTCCACATCATCCTGGCGAACTAGGGACAGTGAAAAAGCTCGGCTTGAGTCTACAGATTCTGTATTTGAGGTAATGGTTCTACTAACTCAAATGCTCAGTGATGTGTGCAGATATTACATGTTGTTGTTTGACCGCTGCTAATTTTAGATCGTAACTCACTGGTTCTTTTTTCAGAATTTCAATAGAACTCCAAGAAAATCACCATATAAATCTCCATATAAGTCTGATTCTGCAGTTGGGAGCAGAACTCCACGGACACCAACTTCTTCCTCCAAGGCTCAAGGCTCTCCCTTCCCTAGGAGCCCAGTTCATACTGTTGGGGAAAATGGTATGAGCCTAAGAGGAAGCCCATTTAGATCTCCAGCTGCAAAGAGCCTAGTATTGGAGACACCCAAGAAAAGCCCACTGAAGGGTATCCTCAGAACCCCAGTGAAGAGCTTTACAGAGCATGGTGACCTTTCTGGCTCTTGTCTTAGGAGTCCTAGCATGAGAACACCAAAGAAGAGCGTTACTTGGTCTCCATCTCCCCGGAAATGTGTGCCGTTTAAGGTCCCAGAGTCTCCTCAGTGCGCTAAGATGTATTTACCAAAATTGATCACACCGAGCAAGTCTTGCCGATTTCACAGTGATGAATTTAAAACTCCTGACAAATTGCCCTCAAGAACAGGCAGGATATCCCCTGAAACACAAAAAGTGTCTGAAATCACTGAGAGGTCCAAGAAGATGAGGAGGGCATTAAATTTACCAGAAAAAGCTGAATCACAGAGTCTTGACATATTTTCAGTTGATCATTTATCACCACCAACACCAGAAATAACAACTCCAAGAAAAGGTCCTGAACCAACACACAGAATGTGCACTCGGTCTGGAAGAACGCCTCTTAAAAGTGTTTCTACTTCCCCTTGTCATGAAAGTAAAGGCCCTCTGTCCAATAGCCCTTCTCCAAAAAAAAGTAAATCTTTGGTTATGAAAGAAGAGCTGGCCAAACCATTTCTTGGGTCACTTTCATCTGGTTATGCATCTGCTGGCATGAGTCATCAGAGGAGTTCACCAAGTCACATTGGAGTTATGCACACACCAGATGGAGAGCCTTTGACAACAAAGACTGTCGATGGACAAAATCCAGAATCCACCAAAGGAATAATGGAAGAGGGGTCATCTTTAGACTCCCAGCAGTTTAACACCTCCCATTATAGTACTACCACCACAGAGGAGAGCATTGATATCGAAGAAGCGTCTGTAGTGAAGACTGAATTAACAGGCGGCATTAAGATAAACATTTCCTTCTCACGCAAATCCTCCAAATCCTCTGGAGTTTTTGAGTTCACAGGCACACCATCCCTTCCTGATACAGCAACACAAGAACGAAGATATGGCTTCCGTCAGACTCCAGATCGGCAACAGAGAAAGGCAGCAGCGCGTCTTGGATATTCACCTGGTCTGCCAAAGTTTTCCACTCCACGAGCATCAGGAACACCAGCACATGGGAAGGCGCCTGCTGAGCCCATTCCCCTTACTTACCAAGTAGAATTGGAAATGCAGGCATCTGGTTTGCCTAAACTGAAGTTCAAACGTACTGACTCTTTCAATTCAGGTGAAGCCTCTGACCATGTAGTTAAAGGCTTGGCCCCACATGTTACGAATGCCAAGGCATCAAGGGTTGAAAGCCCACTTATACATTGTTCAAAACATCGAGAACCGGGTTGCATATCCCCTTCTCTTTGTACTCATGGTACACCCAGGAAGGGAAGTGTACAGACATACATCTGTCAGTCAATCACCCCAACAAGACTTCCTAATAATAGCCCCTCCCCCCTGGGTGTAGGTGAAAATATGGCCTGGACCCCATCTCCTCATAGCCGAGGCTTGTCAACCCCAGAGAATTTAAATAGTTGGCCTCGTAAGAAAAGAGCACGGATTGATATGTTGGGGACCAAGGAAAATCCTGTCAAGGGAGAGGTTGAAGTACTGGAGGACCCAGAACTTGGTGTGTTCAGATTACAGGGGACAGAAGATTTTAAGGAATCAAGGACCCCTGTCTCCAAGTATAAATTAGGTATGACACGAATGCTTTGTTTTCCAAATGAGAGAGTGGTCAGAATCTGTAGTGCAGAAATGTAATAAAGATGCTGCAATATGTGGGTAGGTGAGAAAAGATTACTTGTGCTAGGTAAAAGAAAGTTAAGTCTGGACCTAGTCTGGACCTGGTCTGGACCTGGTCAGGACAGAATATGTTATAGTTCAATGCCAGTAGGAAACTTGGTCAGCATCACATTCTGGAATCAGTTTTGGCAAGTTTGCTTTTGTAGAAAAAATTTTTTTCAGCTAGTTACAATAATTTTGCATAGATGCTCTTACATGGATAAATAGAGAAATGTAATGTAATACATTTACATGAGTATACATCTCAAGAGTTTATAAAAACAAAAAAGCCGTGTTCATAATTCTGAATACAATCTCTGGAACGTAAGGGGCACAATCATTCTGTTTCCATTTATCCCAATTCATCATATTGGATGCTGCTGTGCTAGTGTTTTATAATAAATATGAAAGCTTTGGATTTTAGTGACCTCTGTAAGTGCTGAAGTGCTACCTGACAACAACTTTAAGCTTTATGTATTGACATAATGACTAGTACATCTTGTCTTCATTCAAATTATGGTTGATTGTTTCTCCACAGTGGCGACCCCTCCAAGCTCTAAAGTGAAGAAACCCGTGTCTGTCAGTGGAATCCTTGCTCTCACTCAGTCACCCTTATTATACAAAGAAGGAAAGGCCACTGTTGCCAAGGAAACCGCACAATCTGATGGTGAGATTAAACTGCATAGTAGTTAAATAAGCAGTTCTCCAACTTTTTAAAGCTAAAGCTGCTTTTTTGGATATCAAGTGCTTCGACGACTCCCTTTACCCTCCCACTCATCAGAACTTTGTCCATTTTACCAGCTTTTTCCTCAGCTATCTTTGTCCATTTTATAGAGTTCCAACACATTATAGATAACTTGTTAATTAGCCACTGCGTGTCCATGATTTGTGTTTGGCTAGTGCGTATATTAAATTCCAGTAAAGTTTACAATCTGCCATTTTCTACAAGCATTACTTTTTAGATATAGCCAAAGCAGATTAAGCAGACAAAATAAAAAAACATACAGCTTCTGAAATTCCAGTTTTAAAAAAAAAATTCTCTTTTAAGGTTCCTATTTACTTATTTGTAGTAGTAAGGTTGTTGTGACAATGTAGTAGACCATAGCCGCCATTTTTCCAGTTTAAACAGAAATTTGTATTTTGTGCATTTCAACATGGTTATAGTCAAGGGTTGACATAAGTGGTACGCATTTGCGGGATGTACAGTATAATGTGCTGCAGTTTTCAGTCTTCACTGCGTAAAAGTGTACCTAATTGAACTTCATACGGGATCTCTAAAAACCACAACTCAGGTAAGGAAAACCTAAAACCAATAATAATAATTACGTTTTAAAATAGGGTTCCTGCTGGTCCGGAGAGGTGGAAAATGTTACATTTTATTAGAGTTCTCTAATTTTCATTAGAGTTCTTGAGCAAAAAATTATGTCAACCCCTGGTTATATTTAAATACTGATTTTACCTAGATGACCATTCTGCAGTCTTGTGATAAGTCTTTTGTTTAACCTCTCTCCACAGCATCAAATGGAAACTTGGAGCAGTATGGTAATAGTATATTGACCTCAGATGCCTCACCTTTTAGTCGACCACGGAAACGCCAGGGATGCGGTAGAACATATAGCCGGAAGAGACTGCTGGAGTCATGAGGTGCAGAGATGCATCTGAGGACATTTTATATTTATGTATATTTTATCATTGTTTAGCTTGGTCATTTTTTCTTCTTCCTTTTAATGGAAAAGTTTTACACATCATACTGTCGTGCATTTATCTATGTGAAAATATGCCTCAAAAAGGGGTCAAATGCAATTATTGACTTTTATCAAGTTGTTTATTTATGTGGTTGTCCATTTTTAAAATTGTCTTATTCTGTGCTATTTTTTCTATTAGTAAATGGATTGTTCAACATGTTGGCAATTAAATCTTTTTTTCCCTACTTAATTCTAAGCAAATTGAATTCATCACTATTTTTCCTCTCTTCATGAGGATGGCTGTTAGCATAATGAATCCTGATCTATGGAAAATCGTCTCAAGACCCAGCATTTGTTTGTGGTGTGACAAAACAAAAAGGTTCCTTACCACACGACATCAGGAACTACAAGACCAACACCGAATAAATCAAAAACCCATGATGCTCTAATAACTTCAAAAGCGAAAATCGAACTATTCATGTAGAAGAGAGATACTATGGTTTAGAAACTTTCTTACAACACTAGACAGAAAGAGTACTTTTTGTTCATCCTGCATAAGTAGGAAAAAGAAAAATTGCTGAACCAGTCCATTTCAAAATGCCGATCTTCATCATGCTGTGTTATAATGTGAAATATGTGTAAATGAGAGATTATTTTAATAAAGAAATTGTTCTGAAGAATTCTGCTTGGTTTCTTTTAGAAACAATTGCTAACATTTATTGATGCTCCCCAAAAACTGAGAAAGAAAACACTTTTTGGGGCTAAAGCCTAGACAAGAGCTATATTTGATAACATTTGATTGATATAAGTCTGCTACTCCAAACCAGTGTTTGTGTTAACTAGTCACCTTCATAAGCAGAATTTATTGATTTAAAGGGTAGTATTTATAGCCACCTCTCTTACAGGCCAGAGCGGTTAGTGTATTTAGTACTAAGCAATTTTTTTTGAGTATTTTCTTGATCTTTTTTATGTTTGTGTTTTCTATTCTTGTCTTTGTGTGTCTGCTCAGAAATACCGTGTTTCGCTGTATTATGTTATTTTAAGGGCTATTTGTAGAATTTGTCGCCATCTATTGAACATAAATTGAACTGCGTCTTGCCTTTGACGCATCAATTTAATACGTTAATTAGAAGCACAGAGCTTTTACATATTGTCTCATTTATTGCTGCTTTTTCTTACCTAAGAAAATGTGATCCTTATATCATGTTCTCACAACTGTTTTCCAAAGATTTTCTTTCCACACGCCCTCTTGCTCCCTGTAATAAATGTTTAGACTGTATTTATATAATTGTAACTATAGAGCCACAAACTCACCATCCTCGTCAGAGCTTCCATTGTCTCATTTGTTGCCGCTGAAGCTGTCCCATACGGACCCAGACCTATAGCCAAAACAGAACATTATAATTAAAACCCAACAGGACGCATCTATTTTCACCGGCTCAGCTTTTACAGTCTTTACGGTAGCGCCTTAGAGGCAGAGGGAACCCACAGGCCAACAGCATGCAAGTTAAGCCATCCCACGCCATACCTTTCAGTCAGTACGTTCATTCAAAGCGGTAAACATTGCAACTCTACAGGGCAATATGCGAGTTAGAGGCAAGAACTGGTGATGGTAGAAGACGGTAGGGAGAAATAGAAAGATAGCGACACATGAGCAAACAAAGGGAGACAGACAGACGACTGAGTAAGAAAAAGGGAGAGATACAGACTCTTGTGGGGGAGTTGAATATAAGAGGGGAAGAAAGTGAGCCTCTAAAACTGTTCAGCTGTTAAGATCACACTAAATAGTTAAACATTGTGATCTTCTGGACCTTTGCTTCTGAAAATTTGCTGGACCGCTTAAAATTTTAGTTGAATACCCCTGCCATATACCATTCCAACTGCTGTCAAACTCCCAACAAAGACCTTGCAGATGACCTCACACACATCCAATACAGCATGGTAATTTCACTTCTGTGCAGTATTACTTGTGTGCATTTTTTCTGATGCAACATGTGCCCTTTTAGGGGTGGAATACTGTTCAGTTTATAATGTGCAATATTTTCTGGTGCATTGCTACTGTTTTGCCAATGCCTATCACTCCATTCTGTACCTGTATATATATATATAATATACAGGTACAGAATATTATACGCACACATGCATTGGTTACACTACACATTCTATTCCAAACCAAAACATGAAGAAAAATGTATCAAATTTGTGTTATTCCTTTACAGAAAGTGAATAAAAGTGAATTTTAGACTGTTAAAAAAAAATAGCAGTGTCCGCATTCTTCTTTACAAACTCAAATTCACTGTATAAACTGAAAAATGTTAAGATTTTGCTTTCTTTTGAATCACTGAACTAATATTGTGTTATATAACCACTGTTTAGAACTGCTGCACGTCTGTATTTTGTGGAGCCAATCAACTTCTGGCACCTGTGAACAGGTATTCCACAGTTCTTCTTCTGTGGTTCTTGGTTTTGCCCCAGAAACAGCATTTTTGATGTCAAGTTTTCTATTGCATTAATGTCCGAGGATTGGGCTGGCCACTCCATAACGTCAATCTTGTTGGTCTGGAACAAAGATGTTGCTGGTTTACTGGTGTTTTTGGGTTTGCGGTCTTGTTGCAACACCCATTTCAAGGGCATTTCCTCTTCGGCATAAGGCAACATGACCTCTTCAAGAATTCTGAGGTATTTAAACTGATCCATGATCCCTAGTATGCGATAAATAGGCTCGTACCGTAGTAAAAGAAACATCCCCATATCATGATGCTTGAGCTACCATGCTTCACAGTGTACTGTGGCTTGAATTTTGTGTTTGGGGGTCAACTGTCTGTGGCCACTAGACCCAAAAAGAACAATCTTGCTTTCATCAGTCCACAAAATGTTGCACCATTTCTCTTTAGGCCAGTCTATGTGCAAATTGTAAGATATTCAGCACGTCTTTTTTTTCCCAACAGTGGGATACTGTGGGGTTCCATGCCGATACGTTCCATGCTGATACGTTCCATGCTTGGCTTCACACAGGCGTCTTCTAATTGTAACAGGTAACTTTAGACCTTCTTTGAGCTTCCTGGAGCTGATCATTGGCGAAGTTTTTGCCATTTGGGCTATTCTCCGATCCATTCGAATGGTAGTTTTTCATTTTCTTCCGCGTCTTTCAGGTTTTGTTTGCCATTTTAAAGCATTTGCAATCATCTTTTTTATATGTTTTACCTTCTCCAAACAACTTTTTAGTCAACGCACACTTTTCTTCTAAACAATGTTTGGAACGACCCATTTTCCTCAGAATTTCAGAGAGAAATGCACTATAACCACCATGTACAGCATTTGCTGCCTTCCTTCCTTAAATAAGGGCAATAATTAGCACCAGTATTTTCCAAGAATAAATGACCTCACTAACTGAACTCCACACTGCTATTATTTTGACCGCGTCCCTGTCTATAGAGAGTATGTTCCCATCTCCCATGCCCTCCACAGTTTTACATAGAAATGTTATTTCTACATGGCAAATAATTTACTTCTGTGTAATTTAATCATTAATTCAATTACACAGAAGTAAATTATTTGCCATTTCGAAATAACATTTCTACGTAAAACTGATTCATCAGGTTAGTGATGTCTTACTGCTATTATTTTGAACACAACTGTATAAAGTCCAGTTTTGTTATTGAAAGACATGGCTATATACCATTAGGGCTGGGTGTGGAGAACCAGTATATAATAGGTACTAGCTCCTGACTGACTATGGTGTTTTATTTCTGCAAACAATCATCAAAGCAAGTGATGCATCACTTAAACACACAAATAACATACACAATAAAAGCCAATGGTTACCTAGAAATAATAAATTGGCCCAAAACATGTGTAGTCCACTAAACGTGCTCAAGCGTTCAGAACAGATTTATAATGTGTTGTTATTTGGGTTTAGTTACCACATATTAATGGTCCCGATGCTGATGCTTCAGTAACATTTCTTTATTATACAGCAGAACCATGAGTTTCAAAAAAAGTAAAAAAGTGACAAATTTGTTTTCCATGATGTGCCCTTTAAAAACCCTTTTTAAATTCAGTCAAATCAGACTCAAAACATTTATAGTTCCCGCACTATAACAGGAGAAACTTACCTAAAGAATGAATAAAGAAAGTATGTTCCCATTTCCCATGCCCTCCACAATCTTCACCAGCTGCAGGGTCATTCTAGGGCCAAGCTACACCAGAAAAATGAAAAATACAGCTGGGTACCTTTGATAAACAAATATTTATATTGATTAAATGAATATTTTATATATGGAAATGGGGGGATATTTTTGTTGTATTCTGAAGCTTCTTTCCCTCACCTCTGTTCGTCTAACAGCGCTCTGCTGGGACTTCATGTTCCCACGGCCCGAATACACCTGAGGAAGCTCTGTGAAGTTGTGATCACCATCTTGCTCGGCTTCACGCCACAACAAACAAAAAAAATTTCTTAAATTAGAATCTGAAAGAACTCGAGAGACCACTTGCAGATCAGACTATAACTGATGCATCAGAGCGTTTACTTTGAAAGATCACTGAACACTCAATGACATTTGTGTCCTCATTTGCATCAAGTACAAACTTGGAAGTGAAATGTGAAGGATTTCCCATTTGGGCTGACACCACGATTATAAGACCACCACAAAAGCAATCGGCTACAACTCTTTAGCATTATTTAGCAGCCATTTCCACTATTGTGGAAAGGGAAAAAACTAATGTTCTCAGATTTGAAAATAGATTAAGAATTTACACCAAAAAACAACAACTGGGCACAAATCATGCCCCAGGGTCCTCTGGGTGACTTACTTCATTAGAAGCTCGCTGATGTCCTCCAGCTTGTTCATGTTGGGGACCCTCTCTTGCATGAGTTTC
>JBBPCY010000130.1:12328558-12353970 GCA_037974405.1 Brachyalestes nurse
GCTTTGGTTTTATATTTGATTTGATTACATTAATGTTTAAGTTGAGATTTACAGAAATATTTGAACTGCAGTTGTGTGGCTGTGTTAAAGGGGACACTGCTGTTAAAAAGCCTCTTATTTGTTTAAAGTGTTTGCAAACCAAATGGTTTTCAACTTTTGTTCATATAGCAGTACTTTAAAAAGAAACTAAAAACAGTATGTTTAGGACAGACTTAAAAGGTGCGATTAATCGGGAGTTAACTACAGCAAACATGATTACTCACGATCAAATATTTTAATCTACCGACAGCCTTAAACTACACTTATATATTGTATACACTGAAAGAAATGGCAATACATAGATCACTCTTCTAGAATAAAAGAGGCTTGAAGAATGTAAATATTGTTTCAAATTTTACATTCACAGTCCACAATCAGACACTAAGCTGCAAAAACAGACAGGTTTCAAGTCATAGTTTTTGTGATGTTATGCATTTACATATATCTTCTCATTCAGCCTATAGCAGTTTAGCTCCGCCCCTTCATGCTGAAGTTCTAAAGAGCGTTTTCAGTCCTGTGTTGCCTTTCAAATACACTGCAAACAGGGGAGTCAATCAGAAACAGATCATTCACATACACCAGTTTCACAGAGGCTGGAACACTGTCATGTAAGAATTAACTGTGAAATTGTGAACATGGATCCATTTCTAAAGGATCCATATTCTACATTTTTCTTTTTTCCCCTCAAATTTCGCAAAATTTAAGAAAAAAAAAAGAAAAATGTAGAATACGGATCTTTTAAAAACACCATAGGGAATCTAATGGTTAAAAAATGGCCAAAATAATTTGACTTGTGTTGTATTTCATGAATAACTTCCTGTAACACTTGGAGCCGTGATTGGTCAACCGTGTCAAAAACACTGGTTAGAGGCTTATTTGCATATTGCAGCCTCCTACGATAGCAGTATCGCAGTGACCAATATTACAGTAATGGTTAATTTGTACAGTACAGCAATTGTTTTCTTTGTATTTTTCCAAACCATAGAAACAAAAGTCTAGAGAGGCCACAACACAGCTGCACACATCAACAATCTTAGCTGAGAACTATACAGCTGTAATTATAACAGGTACAGCTTCAAACCAGTAAAGCACTAATACAGCAAAGAAAGACAGATTACTTGATTATTCTCTGCTTTTCTTGAGATGTGTAAGACCCAAGATGGCGGAATCACACTCGTTTGGTACGTTCATTCAGTGTGAAAGGATGAAAGAAGTAGTTAACTCACCGAGTAGCTCTTTAGCCTAATGAAGTCCACAGTCAAGGGCACAGACTTATCGCTGTTCTGATTCAGTGCCTTAATGTAATCCATCAGGTCTGCGAAGAATTTATACCCTCCTTTCAGCACACACAGAGCCACAATATGGTTCCCTCCCATATCTCGAACAATATCCCGGGCCAGCCGCTCGGTCCTACAGAAAAGTCAGAAGCAAGACATCCCATACAGGCAAAGCACAAAAGTAATTCAAGAATGTTTTTAATTATCAAAAGTACCTGACGGGCATATTCTCAGGAGGATGCACAAAAGCAACCCCATGTCCATGATGGACATACTTGAGGGGATTTGTTTAACAAATTTAGAGAAATGTAGAATTCAAATCACATGCTTATCCTGTGGCCTTGCAAACAAGTGCCTGACCCACTCACGCACCACTAACTAAATTCACTGTATGAACACAGGATCTTTTGACAAGCCCGGTCACTCCGGGGCCAAGTCATTAGTCCAGCAGAGCATCATATCACCACATAAGTGTGCTCTTCTAAATCTCCAAAACAAGCACCAGCATCTTATTTCAAGGAAAACCGGAAATGGAGGGGAAATCCAGCATCCATGAGAAACCTGCTTACTCCATTAACAGGAAAACTTACCGATCCTTAATAAGACCATTGGGGATAATAACACTGTCTAAATCTTCTTCATAGTGTTTGGGAACACAAAAAAGACTGAGCTCATGACCCTTGTCATCATCAAGTATCTGCAAAGATAAAGAAATACAGAAATACAATTACACACACACACACGCACTACTCTTACACAACACACAAATTTGCACAAGGTGGGACAATGTCTCTAAATCTGATGACAGACTGTTGAGGCCACTGCTGCACCTCTTATTCTTATTCAGGCCTGCCTGCTCTACATCGGTCAGCAAAGGTGCTTCTGTATGAATGCAGGAAGAAAATGGAGGTTCAGAGAAAAGGCTGGATACAGGCACAGGTTAACAGGTAGGCAGTGGGCTGAACTGCTGCTGTGGTCCTGGCAGCAGCTCCTCGCCCTGTCTGCTGATCACCCCCTGCTCAGAGAGAGTGCAGGGCTTGCTCGGGCTGCTCTTGCTACAAACCATCAAATGCAGGTGCGCGTCAGGAATCTAGCAGCTTCTTTCCTACGAAACAAACGAGTGGCTTTCGTGGAGGCTCCAGACAGAGAAGAAGCCTGGCTCGTTCCACACCGCCCCAGGCAGCCAGAGCACGCTCAGAGCCTGCAGCACTCACATCCCACCACTCACAACCCCTACAACACGAAATCCACCTTACCTCCAGATAGGAGGCCATGGTCTGAGGCTTGTAGATGGAGAGGCTGTTCTACGGAACCACTGGTGCAGTCATGCTTGCCTGTGCAGAGGAGAGAGAGGAGGGAAAGCAGATCGAGACCACCAGTCCTCAGCGCCGCTCCAGCACGAACAGCGCGAGAAGACGCTGCCCGGTTTTAAACCCTGACGTCACAATCCAGTTTACCCACTAATCTGATTTAGAAGCAGCAACACGCTGCTCTGCCCCTCCCCTCCCCTCCCCCCCACACACCCTCCCACAACACCAAGACCCTCAGCACCCAGACCACGATCTGGACCAGGGGGGAAGAAATTATACATAAACAATCGAATCTATGGTCCCCGGCCATATATATATATGTAGCACCTTCACAGAAATTTAGGTATGTGTATCTATATATATCTTTATACATAAAAGTATCTGTACAAATACATGTAAAAATAAGTAAATACATAGAGATAGATACTGTACACATACTATATATACATATATATATATATATATACACACAGTACTCAAAAAGTTAGAGATATTTGGCTTTCAGGTGAAAGTTATGGAAAACGTAAAAACACTACAGTGATATCAAAGCCAACAACAGTGGTGACTATATCACAACAAAATATGTCAATGTCTCAATAACGTGTCATGTGCCCTTGAGCATCAATTACAGCTTGACAATGACGTCTCATGCTGATCACAAGTCGACTTATCGGCTGCTGAGGCATGGCCCTCAGGTCATTGAGGTTCTGGGGTCAGAGTTACGAACCTCTACACAGTGACTCAGCTGATCCCATAGATTTTCTATGGGATTCAGGCCTGGAGAAAGTGCAGGCCACTTCATTCGAGATACCCCAGTCTCCTGCAGCCGTTCCCTAATGATGCGACCTCGATGAGATGGAGCACTGTCATCCATGAAGATGAAATTAGGCCTGTGTTGTTCATGCAGGGGCACAATGACTGGATTAATGATGTTATTCAGGTAGTATGGTCTTGTCACTATACCATCTACAAAGTGTAGGGCAGTTCTGTATAGACTAGACACACCTGACTGTAACCCCACCACCAACAAAGGCTGATCCATAGCACTCTCCTTGACGTCTCCAACATCGCTGGCGGCCATCATTACTGCTCAGCATGAATTGACTTTCATCAGAGAACAGCACTGAGGCCCACTGGTCCGTTGTCCAGCGTAAATGCTCCCTGTGCCTGGCGGTGTGGTCAGGTACCCTTGCAGGTCGTCTAGTGCAGACCACGCTGATGTAAACAGTCTCTAATGGTCTAACGTGACACTTGGGTGCCTCTCACCTCCCTTAAATGTGCCTGGAGTTGAGTGGCATTCATCATCCAGTTCCGCAGGGCACTGTTCACAATGAAGCCGTCATCAGTGTGGGATGTGGCCAAAGGACGTCCACTTCTATGCCTTTCTGTGACTCTTCCAGTCTCTCTGTATCTCATTTGCAACATGCTGATGACACTTTGGTCTGAGAACATCCTGTTTGGAGCATCGCAATGGCGAGGTAATGTCGATCAATTCTTAGGTGTTGTCTTGGTCTCATGATGTCAAAATGTGAACATGATGAGGAGGACTGTTTAAATACTCATTCTGATTGAACCAGGAAATGTATTGGTCAATTCATGGATCAAACACCTGAATTGTGCCGTTAAGCTTCTTGTCAGAGAACAGCAAGTTTTGTAAAAAAAAAGTACTGAAACATTGAACAGTTGGACATGTGCATTCCAACAAGTCTACATATTCATATACATATATCACTTTGTAGACTTAGTACTTCAAACACTCCACTATTATCCCGGTCCGCAAGAAATCCACCATCACAGGACTGAATGACTACAGACTTGTCGCCTTGATGCCTGTGGTCATGAAATTCTTTGAACGCCTGGTTTTAGCCCACCTGAAGGACATTACAGGACACCAGCTGACAAACAGGTCGGTGGATGATGCAGTGAATATGGGACTGCATTACATCCTGCAACATCTTGACCATCCGAGAACTTATGCAAGGATCATGTCTGTGGACTTTAGTTCAGCTTTCAACACCATTGTGCCTGAACTCCTCTCCTCCAAACTCTCCCAACTTGATGTGTCACCTGCCACCTGTCAGTGGATCACCAGCGTCCTGACAGACAGGAAGCAGCAACTGAGGCTCGGAGAGATCATTTTTGAAACACGGTCCCTCAGTATTGGTGCCCCTCAAGGTTGTGTCCTCTGCTCTCCTCCCTGTACCTTCTGACTGTACCTCCAAGAACTCAACTGTTAAACTCCTGAAGTTTACAGATGACACCACCGTCACTGGACACTGGATGGTGATGAGTCTGCATACCGGCAGGAAGTCGCGCGGCTGGTACTCTGGCGCAGTCAGCACAACCTGGAGCTGAACACGCTCTGTGTAGAAATGATAGTGGACTTCCCTCAACACTGCTCCCCTTCACCACATCAAGACAGCCAGGCGTCTACTGTGGAGACCTTCAAGTTCCTGGGTACCATCATCTCCCAGGACCTGAAGTAGGAGACCATCATCTCCTCCATCCTCAGAAAGACCCAGCAGAGGATGTACTATCTGAGACAACTGGGGGAGTACAGTCTTCCACAGGAGCTGCTGATCCAGTTCTACACTGCAGTCATTGAGTCTGTCCTGTGCTCCTCCATCTCAGTCTGGTATGGAGCAGGACAGGAACAGACAAGAACCAGGAAACAGGCAGGGAAAATCATCACAGACCCCTCACACCCTGGACACAGACGTTTTGACCTGCTGCCCTCTGGCAGATGATATAGAAGCCTGCATACTAGGATATATGTGTTTGTATATATATGTCTACACATATAGACATATATATATATATATATATATATGTCTACACACACTCACACACACACATACTCATATAAGTACAAATAATACTTATATACATATATTAATATTTATCTTTATATTTATATAAGATTATACTGCATATTCATATTGTAGATAGTATATTATTGTCCATTATATAGTTTAGTTTAGTAAATTTTAGTATTTTTTTTTTAGTATTTTTAATATATTTTTCATTGTGTAATTGCATATTGTTGTTGTTTTATACTGTTGTGCTTGAGAGACACCATCGACTGGAATCACATTCCTTGTATGTGCTCGCTCACATACTTGGCCAACATGTGTCCCAATACTTTTGTTCATGTACTGTATGTAGAGACAGAAAAGAGCCAAAAACTCATTATCTTCTTGAGATCTCAAACATATTTTTCCATCTCTTTGCAGCTGTAAAACGGAGCTGACATGTTAGTGGTTTGCTTATTTCTTACTCAAGAAATTGTGACCACAGCTCCTTGTTTTCACAACAGTTTTCCAAAGATTTCCTTTGCCTACACTCTCTTCCTTCATATTGTATTAATAGCAGTCAGGAAAATCATTATCATATTTCTTTATTTAACTGACATTTAAATACTGTATTTGACCGATTAACTGACTAATATGGAACTACTAAACGAAGACAAACTCTGTTTTTTTACTGAAATGTGCAATTGAAGGGTGTACACTATATGGACAAAAGTATTGGGACGCCTGACCATTACACCAAAAGGGATTTTGTCATTGTATTCAAATACATAGACGTTAATATGGTGTTGGTCCCCATTTTTGCAGCTATAGCAACTTCCTCTCTGTTTCTTTGGGAATTTGTGCTCATTCATTGTGTAGTGCATTTATGAGGTCAGGTACACATGTTGAACGAGAAGGGCTGGCTTGAAATCTCCGTTCCAGGTAATTACAAAGATTTTGGATGGGGTTGAGGTCTGTAATGTTGTGCATGATTCTTACAACACCGAACACCGACCATGTCTTTATGGAGCTCGCTTTGTGCACTGGGGCACAGTCATACTGGCATAGAAAAGGGCCTCCCCCAAACTGTGTCAACATGGCGTTGCCCAAAATGTCTTGGAATGGTGAAGCATTAAGATTGTCCTCCTGGAAATAAGAGGCTTAGACCAAACACTGAAAAACAGGTGTGTCCCAATACTTTTGTCCATATAGTGGCCCGGTGTGTGATTGGGTGTGATGGTGTGAGTCAGGAGAGAGAGTGAGTGGGCGGGTCTTTATCGTGGCGCGGACTTCAGACACCAGAGTTGAAGAGCATATTCTCTGTAGTCCCAGTCTGCTTATAAACTCACTGATCCCGGTGTATTTGCAGCTAACCAGCCTCCAGTCTGATCCAGGTCTGTGTTGGTCAGCTCATGAGTGATGGCCGATTAAATGTGGCAGAAGAGTAAAGCCCTGTTTTTAAGGTAACCTCAGTGTTTTTGTAACGTTAGCCAAATGCTCCTTAGCAAGCTAGCTGGTGGTCCGTTCTTTTTCAGAAATGGATCATGTCATATACCACATTTTGATAACCTTAAAAGGATACAGAAACCTTTATGGATTAGGTGAGAAATGCGTCGCTTGGTTAACTAAAGTTACCTTCTATTTTAATTTTAGCATTTGGTTGGCTAGCCAATATTAGCCAGTTAGCCACATGATCGAAGCAGTGTTTGCTATCACATTTTGTAAACACATTAACATCAGACTAGGCAAATACAAAGATTTACGTTAATTTAATGCTTGATTTAAGATCAAGATGGACTCGTTTGGAGCCAATCAGGTATGTGCAGCTAACGTTAGACCTAAAATGTCTATTTCTAGCTACCCATTCGTGCCATGTTTACTTCAATAGCATTCTACTGTGGATGAACTGGACGCATGTTAGGAAAATAATTACATTTATTACAGTTCAAAACCATGTTACTGAACATTTTTGCATTCAATTTTAGCATTGTACTAAGTCAAATGCAATTATCCATCATCTTCCCGTGTCTGACAGACTTGTCTGGAAGTAAATTATTGACACAAGTATTTGAATAAAAAAAAAAAACATTGAATTAAAAACATTTAGCCATTTCAACATTTAACATTTCAAATTCAGCAAAAAATTACAACCATAATTATTCAATCCGTAGGCTATTTCACCTGGACAAATTCATTTGCAAATTCAGCTGGCATCCGGGACCTACAGGAAAAGAAGTAGAGTGTAGAACGCAATCCTCACGGACTGAAAACCCGTTTTCGGCGAACTCACCGTCTCCGGCGCGTTCAATGCATTGGTGACCTCTATGTCCCCTACCCCATCCTGTCTCTATCGTCTTTACCACTCATCATTTTACCATAACAGCAGCAGGCAAAATGTCAACAGGCATTTCAGGATATAAAAGCTGCAAAAGGCTCCATCTCAAAGACAGATCCGAGTAGTATTTCACAAAACTGTTTTTTTTCCCCAGTTAGCAAGATAGCTTAAACTCAGTCAGATTTTTCAGTTTCAATTTTTACCCTAAAGCATTGATGCGATCAGTCGGCGCTAGGCACTGGTCCAGTTCTGATGCTCATGTGCGTTTTGTACCAGCTTTCAGTGGTGTACAGGGGTCAGCATGGGCAGTCTGACTCGTCTGTGACTATGCAACTCGTCTGTGACCCTACACAGCAAACTGCAGTGTACCATGTGTTCTGACTACCTTTCTATCATAGTCAGCATTAACCTGTCCTACAATTTAGGTTACCTTGGCGCTTTTGCGGGATTAGACTAGCCTTTGCTCCCCATGTGCATTAATAAACCTTGGTCGTCCATAACTTTGTCTCTTGTTTACTGGTTGTCCCTCCATGGATCACTTTAGGTAGGTACTAGCCACTGCATAACAGGAACATCCCACAAGAACTGCTGTTTTGGATATTATCTGACCCATTCATCTAGCCATCACAATTTGATCCTTGTCAAAGTCTCTCAGATCCTTACACTTGCCCATTTTACTTGCTGCCAACATCAGTTTGAAGAATTGACTTTGTTTGCTGGCTAATATATCACACCTCCTTGATTGGTGCCATTTCAACATAATTTACTTCACTTGTCAGTGGTTTTAATGTTGTGGATGATGTGTGTATATATAAACTGTATTGTCTATCACACTGTATTCCAGTATATGTCACTTCAAGCTTTATACATATGTACATATTCACAAATCAACTATGATTTAATGTTTTTTTTAAGCATTTCTCTTGAACGGTTGTTCATGTGTGGAATGCTTGCTTAGTCTGTTTAGTATATTATATGTTTAATAAAAACATGCTTGCTCCCTTAACTCATGATGCTTGAATTTGAACTGTTGTTCCTTGTTTTCCTTTTTGTGGTTTTCCTTTTTGGAATGGTCTTTCTTTTTGTGTTTGTCTTTTAGATGGAAGATATGGAGGTGGATGTGCAGTTAGGAACAGCAGGGGTAGCTGTTGGCTCTGCAGGAGTGGAGGTGCCCATAATCATTCCTGACTCTGGGAGCAGCACAGAAGTGGAGGAAGATGAAGATCGTGTTAGGCGACCCGAAGGAGGAAGCACTGCCCCTGTTGACAGACCCCAACGTGCAGCAACGCAGATTGTTAGAAGACGACGGAGAGCAAGGTATATAGGAAGATTATGGCTGCTGCAAAGTTAAGAATTGTTATGAGGGACATAATACTGGGATTTTCATTAAAAAAGCCCATAGGGGTCTTTCCATCACATCTCCATTTAATAGCTTCTACATATTTTAAAAAAATATGGTTGGGGTCCCAACAGTTATATGATGTATTTGAGAATACATACTGAATATTGTTATGAGAGACCACTGAATGTGAACACATAAAGGATACCAATAAGGGTAAGGGATGCAACACTGATACTGATGACTTTAAAAGCAGGTACTGAATTTAATTCCAAACATCAGTTGTTAAATAACTAAATTGAGTATAAGCCCTGTTTTATTATGCTTTATTATCCTATTGTTATATCACTCTATCCAAAAAATCAACTGTGTCTGGACCTCTGTTTACAGACCAGGTCTGCGGTTCCAGTACTCCACTCAGACTACACTTCAGAACGGAGGCCCTCTAGATTTTCTGCTCAGGGTGTCAGCAGGAAGTGACACAGAGCTCCTCTCAGGCAGCACAGAGGAGGTGAGTGAGTCTGATGAGGATGGAAACAACAGACAGAGCACAGATTCAAGACCTCCTGCAGAACCTGTCCCTGGGCCTAATGCCAGCCAGCCGGCTCCTGTGATGGTTCCTCTCCCTCAGGAGTCCAGTTCAACAGGTAGACTTTTATGACATTTGTTTTGACTTTGACAGTAAAATGGTCATGTATTGCAATGAGTTACCTGGTTGTTTTAAGTTATTTAAATGAAGTATTTGTAACCTTGCTTCTTTTTACACAGATGCCAATGTTTCTTCTGAAGCCACAAGGACAGAACCTCTACCTCAGTCTGAAGACAAGGTATTTAAAAAGCTTTATATATTTAAATTATATTGAGGTGGTGGCCTAGTGGGTAAGATACTTGCCTCTGGACCAAGAGATCATGGGTTCGGATCCTACTTTCAGCATACCACCACTGGCTCCCTGAGCAAGACCCTTAACTCCAAGTTGCTCCAGAGAGACTGTCTCCTGTAGTTAGGGAATGGAAGTCACTTTGGATAAAGCGTCTGCTATGTGCCATAAATGTAAATGTATATAATGATAGGATAGTTTAATTCATTTTAATAAGAAGCTATGACATTATTTTAGATTTTTGCTCTTTCATGTGGCCCCTTTTTTACTGTGGTGTATGCCATTGTCAAAAGCATGACTCTCTCAGGCTAATTACTGGAGATATTAAGTGTAATATATTCATAGTATAATTTTATATTTATTGTACTTTAGTCTCTCAAACCAAAAATACACACAACACGACACTGTCCTTTCACGAGGGCCTGCCCCCAGCCTACAGAATAGTTTTTCTATCCCTTATTTCACATAGAAGCAAATCCACAATACTTTATTGTACTTGCCCATAGGCTGCTGGTGTGTTTTACTTATACAGTAGCCCTCTTAGATGGATCAAGAATAAACTTCACACAGAAGTTAAAAAATTAAGAGCACCATCTTTAGGTTGTATGTATTGTATATGCATTTGATTGTAAGTTTAATTGTATGTCTAAAATGTGCCTGTGTAGACAGATTCAGGGCCAGCGGAGACAGCTGCAACCACTGCTTCCGCGACTGCTGTGGAGGAGGGTGAAGAAGGGGAGGGTGAGACCTGCTCTATATGTTTTGAACCCTGGACCACTTCAGGCGAGCATCGTCTGGCCACACTGCGCTGTGGCCATTTGTTTGGATTTACCTGTATAGACCGGTGGCTGAAAGGCCAGGGAGCCAAATGTCCGCAGGTCAGTTTTCCTTTGTCAGACTGTGGTGTAGCATAAAACGAAGACATATGAGAGTTGTTTCGTAAGTGTTTTGGAAATGGTAACGTTTTGAATAGAAATTTCTTCTTCTGTCATTTTTAGTGTAATAAAAAGGCCAAGCGGGCTGATATTGTCTTGCTTTATGCACGTAAACTGAGGGCAGTGGACAACACAGAACAAGAGAGTTTAAAAAGGTATAGTAATTTAGGATTTCAAGTAGTATACAACATTTTTCGTTGTTTTTTTCTGGACTTGTTTCGGATGACTGAAGAGGTTTGTGTGTTGTATGTGTGTCTAGGTCATTAGAGCAGGAGAAGAGCTTGCGGAGGAAGGCAGAGCTGGAATCTGCTCAGTGTCGTCTGCAGCTGCAAGTAGTAACAGATGAATGTGGGAAACTCCGGAGAGAGGTTCAGGTGAGACCTGTGTGCACACACTTTCTATTATTGCCCTGTTTGTTGCTAAACATTTGCTTCTTACATTTTAAAACGTGTGATCTGTGTTGTTTGTGGTTTATGTGTAACCCCTTTGAATAGTTCCACTGAAAAACGATTAAGCTCCATTTAAAATTAAAAAAATGAAATGTGCTGTTTTAAACTGCACTCACAGATACTTTTTGAAACGCGTGTAGTTCCACAGTGTTGGTGTACTGTTGTCTGCAAGCATATGCAGCAAGATGACACACTGTCCATTTTGCCTGTTTTTCATCTTTAAGAACTGTTTACTTGTTGCTTAATAAGACCTTGACTGGGCATATTCTACTGAGTCAATGCTGTTCCTGTCTGTATGTTTCTAGTTACATATAAAACACATGGTTCTGTCATGGCACCATGTGTCTGCATGTCCTGTAAAGCATCTCTTTTCTCTGTTTTCTGTCCACCAGGAGTTGAGGAGGTTGATGGCTCAGACCGCTTCTACCTCCTCTCAGTCCCATACCTCTACTTTGTCACTGTCTCAGAGACAGGAGTCCATCAGTGGAGGACATTATGTCTTCTCAAAAGCAGTTCTTGTTTCTCAGACTGGAGGCTGTCGTGTACTGTCTTACTGTGAGCCCCTCAGCTGTCTCTTGGCCTCTCAGGCCTCCCCCCATGCCACCCTAGTCCCTGGTGAGCACTTGTCTCCATTATCATTTCATGCCACAAGTATTTAAACTTGCATAACATCCCTTCTGTAACTTTTTTGTCTCTCAGGTTATGGAGTGAAAAAGATCAGCGCTGTGAATCTGAAAGCCAGTCAGTATGTTCCAATCCACATTAAACAGATCAGAGGTCTTGCCTTCAACAAACAACAAGATAGCTTGCTGCTGTCTGCTGCTCTTGATAACACTGTCAAACTCACCAGGTATGCAACTGGCTATGCTCTATGCCAGTATTTCCCTGCTATTGTGCTGGAGATCCACCTGTACTTCACAACTCTACATTTTCCTGCTCTTAACACCTGATTTTGTGCAGGAAGGCCTCAATAATTAGCAAATAACATGAATTGTATGCAAAGAAAACGGTAGGTGTAGTATCTGCGGGCCCACAGATCTGCAATCCTGTGATCATTAATCTGATCATTTTAAATCTGAAATTAGAGAATTCTTATCAGTTAGTTGCATCTTGCTTTGTAAGTAACTCTCCTGATGCCATGTTTTTTCTCTACAGCTTATGGACTAACACTGTGGTTCAGGCCTATAACACTGGTAAACCAGTCTGGAGCTGTTGCTGGTGCCATGACAACAACAATTACATCTATGCTGGGCTGAGCAATGGCTCTGTGCTGGTGTATGACACCCGAGACACCAGCACTCATGTACAGGAGCTCGCCCCGATTCGTTCCAGGTACGTCAACAAACCGAAGAACTGCTTTCGAATTTTTTTTCTCTCCTCAAGTGTCATGTCTCCACTTTGATATGTGATTTTTTTTTTAATTAGTTCTTTCTTTTAGGATGCCATGGGAAATACTGAAGGGGGGCTGATTAATTGTTTTTGAGCAAATCTTCAGTTTTCAGTTAGATTTTTTTAATGCAATTATTAAAATTGCATGATTTATGTTGCTGGACATTTTTGGACACTGACAATTATGTGGGAGAGGGGAATCAGTTTGGTGCAGCTTTACATGTTGTATTGTGTATGAGAGACACTGTTATGCCTGCATGTGTGTGTGTGTGTGTGTGTGTGTGTGTTGTGTTATATTGCTCAATTAAGCAGATGGCGCAGCATAACAACGCTTTTAGTTTAATTGTAGGAGACCTAATATTTACGTCATTATTTTTTCTCCACAAGATATTATAGACCACATCTTTGAACATTTTGTGCTGTTCATTTATGAAAAAGTTTTTCATTCATAGTTGTTCTGTTTGCAGTTGTCCAGTTGTGTCCCTGTCCTACCTCCCCCGCGCTGCCTCCAGCCTTTTCCCCTGTGGTGGCCTCATTGCCGGTTCCCTTGAGGGGGGATGTTTCTGGGAGCATGTAGATGGCACTACCTACACACCTCACATTCTGCCATTAGAGTCTGGGGGCTGCACAGATATACAGGTGGAACCGGAGAGTAGACACTGCTTGGTCACCTATAGACCTGGTGAGAGAAAAACGGCTCTCTTTAAATATAAAATATTGAATGAAGTTGTGTATATTTGATTCAAAATGTTAGTTTATATCAGGGGTGCACAAATCATGACCTGTGAAGCTGATTGTCTGTCTTGGTCCAGGTCGTGCAAACCCATCTCTCCGCTGTGTTTTAATGGAGCTCAATCGAAGCCCTCAAACCGACTCTTCCCAAGCACCTGTCTGCTCCTGCTCTCCTGTACAGACCTTCACCGCTGGCTCCTCTTGCAAACTGCTCACAAAGAATGCAGTGTTTAAGAGTCCCGCTGGCGAGGGTTCCACACTGGTGTGTGCAGGAGATGAGGGATCCAATTCGACTATGGTGGGTTGTTGTGTTTCTTACGTTTGAGTGTACGTTAACTAACCTTTCAAGGTGGGTGAAAGGGGCACTCAAACTGCTCTGCTTTCATTGTAGGTGTGGGAGGCTGGAAGTGGTGCCTTGCTTCAGAAGCTGCCTGCAGATCTTCCTGTATTGGACATCTGCCGTTTTGAGGTGAACCAGGAACACTACTTAGCCTCTCTGACTGAGAAGATGCTGAAGATCTATAAATGGGAGTGAGCAGAGAAGCACCCTGAGGTGGTGTGTAGGCGTTGCCTGTGTGAGACATTAATAATAATGGATAATAATGGACCTTTTGAGGATGGTGCTCCTGACTGGACATTTGAACACAGAGATCTCAGCACATATGGAGCTTTTAGGGTTTCGGGCCTACTTCTAATCTTGTTTTTGATCTAAATCAAGTGAATGTCTTATGGGCATAAGCTTTGTGATAAAGGGAATATAAAGGCATGGCATGTGGCTCCTTTGTATTGGAATAAGTTAGCAGACCCAGAACATGTATAGTCAACATTAACAGCTCATGGTAGAAGAAAATCAGGATTTTGTCAAGTGCTGTTTTCATTTTCTTATACTTGGCTTTTTTTCTCCATGCTGTGGGAGGGAATGCTTGGATCTTTCAGTAAGTTAACTGTTTTGAGGCAGTGGTTCTGTTACATTCTCCCCTAATCTACACCAATTTCACAGCAGAAGTAAATACAGCAGTTTGACTGTGCAAGGGAGTGGCATGCCTGCATATTTTTCCCTGTGTATTTGTATGTCATGGCAAATGTAAATATGTAAATGCGTTTTTAAATTAACGTTTGTGTGGTTGTTCTGTTCAATAAAAACCTTAACATTTATTGTATTGGTGTGTTTTAAATCTTCTGCAGTTGCTGCTTTACGTTGATTACATTTAACACCACTTGATGCTGTTTTTATAACTCAAATACAAATTCGTGCTACCAGTACCCTTGAGTTGACATTTGGTGGGCATAAGGAACATAGATTCATATTGGTCCCTATATAGCAGGATGATACACTATATGAACAGAAGTAAGTTACCTCTGAATTACTGAACTTTTTTGGCCCTTTACTTCCAGTGAATGGCAATCTTAATCCTTCAGTAGACCAAGACATTTGTGGACAGTTTGGGGACAAAGCAAGATCCATAAAGACATGGTTGAACTTGACTGGCCTTTACAGAGCCCTGACCTCAACCCTATCCAACACCTTTGGGACAAATGAACAGAGATTGTGATCCAGGGCGCGTGCTGTGTGATTTCCTAATGTGCAGGCGTCCTAATACTTTTGTCCATATGGTGTAATGTATATAGGGACACTGTGGCGACCCCAAAGAAGAAGTACATAGGGGAAAGTTAAAAACAATATTACAATATTTATGTGGTTATGGACGGAATTTTAATCTATCGACTATTTTCTATTAAGTCCTAATTGCCTGATCTGTGCTGGGAGTGCACATATAGGTGTGGGTCCCTCAGTGAGGCGTGCAACAGTCTCTACGTGTCCTCCCTGATAGCTTCTCTCTCACGCAGGCGCGGACTCCACTGCCCCGGCTGCCGTAGCTAACGTAGTTTACCGAAGATGGCGGCGTGTAGACGTGTGCAGCTTCTCTTAGTCTTCGTGGTGCTCTGTGCTCGTAGTCGTTCCACTCAGGGAGCGAAGGGCAACGTTAATGATAATTTAGCAGAAAACCCCGACATTGGTAAAAACCCCGGAGTCTCGCTGCAGGAGGGGAAGCTGGCGGCTGCAGCGGCCGCGGCAGGGGCCTCTCAGCCTCGCCGGAGCACCGGCTGGAAACTGGCGGAGGACGAGGCCTGCCGGGAGGACCTGACCAGGCTGTGTCCCAAACACTCCTGGAACAACAACCTGGCCGTGCTCGAGTGTCTGCAGGACCGAAAAGAGGTGAGCGGACCCTGTTTCTGGGTTGGGTGTGCCGACAGAGATGAACAGGACCCGGGCAGCTGGAGTGCTCCTCTGCTGTGGGAGGAGAGAGTGCTCTGAGTGCTGCCACACTGTTTGTGTGTGTGGTTCAGTATGACTCACTTCTGCAGTAATCTATCTCAACTACACCACAGATTTTTCCTCAAGTTAGTTATCGTTATCTGTGGTGTCTTCTCTAGCTAAACTTCACAGACCGCTCTTGTTTGGAGGTACCAACTTGGCAACTGATGTTAGCAGCAACGGCTCCCGTAATTCGCAAAACAAACCTCGTTTAAGTGTTAAAACTGGTTAACTGGGTTTACTCTAGTGTTATGGAACACTATAAAATATAAAGCTATATTTTTAGCAGAGACGCTAACTTCCGCCCTGTAACCAGAGGGCGTTCGCTAACTGGCTAATGTTAGCTGAGAAAACAGTCGAGGATGAAGTTACAGCTCTTTTCTCCTAAACTGCATTGTCTGTGCAAGCTGCCGGGGAAGTTGTGTCCTCCTGCTGTTTTAAATCAGTCTTTCTCACTCGTAACTAATGAACATGGTGACCGTAGCGTCTGCTGAACATTTCTAATGCTCAGCTTCATTGTCTTCCCAGGGATGTTTGGCTAGACAGTAGTGGAGTCTGTTTTACTACTCTGTTAATCAGTTTTCTTTTCTTGTTCCCCACTATCGTAAGCAATGAGTGAAGTGTGTGTCCTGTGTATTCAACGCCCCTCACGAGACTAATAAAGTTAGACATTTTTAGCTGAAAGGTAATTATCATAGATAAAATATTTCCATGTAATATTGGTTAAAAACAAGGTTGTATGCTGATCATATAACGTTAGTGTGTAATTTGTACATGTAAGTGTAATTCATCAAAACAGGTACATTCAGCCTGATAAAGTAAGACTTTCTAAGTGTTCTGACTTTCGTAGAAAAAACTGATTAGAAGTCGTGTGATTGTACTTTTAGCTGTTGTGTGTTTTAATTTCTTGTTGCTTTTTTGGTGAGACCGCACTACATGTCCAGTGGGAACAGTGAAGATTTAAATTGCCACAATAGCTTAAATCTTTCAACCATCTCCTTTGTTTTTTTCCTTTTGCTGTGAACTGATCCCTTTCTCCTTAAATTGTCTTTTTTTCTCCTGTTGGGGTAAATCTATGAGCAAGTGAACAGTGAAACAGTGCCGCTGTATTCTCTGTTCATCCACCACTATTACTGCCCACAATGAACTGTTGTATGCTTAACCGTTACTGCCTGACACTGCAGAGCATCATGAATCAAACTGTGATGCTGCACACAATGACAGTGACAACAGAATTAAGATCTAAGGTGTGAAGTATTTTATTCTTTTTGGCAGGTTTCTCTTGGTCTAAAAAGATGGCAGACCAGATTGTGTTTTCTGTTTCTTTCCCTTGGCAGCCGTGTGTTATCCTTACACAGATCTGCCCTGTTGGCAACAGAAACCAGCGAGTCTTTTTCTGGAAAAGGGACGAGTTGCTCGTACCCAAGTGTAATTGGATTTGTGGAGCTTCATTCACTGTCTCCTCCTGTCTGAGTTGGTCATTTTATCCTTGTTTTCACTACTAAGATCTATAAAAAGATGGGTTGTCTTAATGAAAGGCTTTGGCACAGACTGAGGGAGTTACTGAGACAGTTTGATGTTGGCAGGATTGTGGAAAGAGGGTCAAATGTTTTGGAAGACTTCTTTTAGTAAAATGATATGAATGTTCTCTTTGATGCTCGGGCATCTGGAAGGACTGATGAGACACAGCTTTGACTGTGGTCCTCAAATTGCCAGTGAACCAAATGTCATGTGTTTACTGTCAGTATTTTAAGTTTTATATGCCTTCTGACCCACTGGCCTACTTTTGCCCATTACAGTGATTGTAGGTTTCAAAGTGGTGTTTATGATGTGTAGTAAAATGCAGTAAACCTGTAGTTGCTGAATGCAGTCTGTGTGGAGTATAAATGTTGGGAATCTCTTGATCTTTTTACCCCTAAGTTTAATGTCCACAGTTTAATGAGTGAGAATCCCTGGTATGCCTCTGCTGTTGTCTGTGCTAGAGTGAGTTGTGAATGGGGTTGAAACAGGTTGCACTGTGTCTGATAGGATTTGGGTGCCATATTTAGTAGCAAGGCACCACTCAAAGCCTGGCTTCAGTCTGCATGTGAATGAAATATTCCAGCCCTGCAGTCCTTGATACCTTTACTGTGTGTGTTTGAGTTTCAGCTGTTCAAAGAGAGACTACATTGTTTTAAGGTGTTTGAGAGGGCTCCTGACTGTAAGAGAAACTTTATGTTTGATATACTGTGGTGACAGGGGTCTAAGACAAGATGTTCCACTGCTGCATTTACCCAAGGCAGTGTACCCAAGCTACTTGATATGAGCACCTGCTATGATTGTGGGTTCTTGAGTATGTTTGTTTCGTCATTGTTCTCCACTCGATTTGACCACTTAATTAACTAGTGATGGCAGTCTAAAGAATTGAACCACTTAAAGGAGAGTAGTTAGTGTGGACTGTGCCATAGTTGAATATTTGTTGTTAATGTTCTCTCGTGTTGGACATGTAGGGCGTTCCTTATTGACTGTTGCACCTGAAATTAGCTTAAACAAGCTAAAACATTTCAGCTATCTAACAAGGTATTCTGCAGTTTCTTTGCATTAGACAAGGATGTAAACATCTGTTATCCTGTCATTGAGCTTTTGTGTCTATGCCTGTGATGATTATTTAGTTCTTTATAAAACATATGGGAAATGCTGGATAATCCAAAGAGCCGGTCTGGAGTCACACAAATCCTTGTCGCATAAACCATTTTATTCCCATTTCTTAATTCTACTCTGTATACTAAAGATAAGACCGTTTAACTGGCATAAAATTGCATTTGCACCAACAAGATGATTCAAAGCAAAATATAAGGAAATGAGTCGTGGCTCAAGACCTTTGCACAGGACTGTTGCTCTGCCAAATATGGGCTCATATTTAAAACACTCTGTGCTTGTAAGAAATTGGATGTGCAGGAAATAAAACAGTGAATTGATCACTGAGGATACAGTTTAGTGCTACTAAAATGACACTTTTGTTCTAATTTTTGGAACCATAAATGCTTAAACAGGTGTGGGCTAACATCTTGCCATATCAGCATGAAAACAGTGAATTACAGAAAGTTTATTCAAAATGAAAAACTTTGCTTTTTGACAGCTTAGTTTATTTCATAGTGTTAGATACTAAAAGTCTTAAAGTCTGACCATATTGCAGGGATCTGGTCAGTTTCAGGCTCAACATTTTATGTAGGTCAGGTTGGGTTAGGACAAATTTTGTCATGCTCTGGCTGTGGTTTAACTCTAAACTTGATGTGGTTTGGGCTGGAGTTGGACAGATAATTCCCGGGCTGAATTTACATTCAAACCAAAATTTCGATCCTGATTAAAGCTCTAGTGCGGAGTGAGAATAATGCTCTAGCGTCTGTGAAACTAGAGACCTAGTTTCTCCAAGTTCCTTCACACTGAATTAATTTTAGCTCTTAGAAATTTTAGCATCTCTGGCTTCTCTCCAAATCCCAGCCTTCCTTTGTGGTATAGAGGGGAGGAAGAGTATACATGAGTGAACGTGGAACTCCCTCTGAGCCTTGCCCAGTACTAATCCCACTCTGCTCCTTACTGGGAAAGTCAGTCTTTATTCTGTGTTTGAGACGTTTAGCATATTCTCTGACATCAGCCTCTTCTATCCAAATTCTTACCTTAAAGCCATCCACTGGGGTTTGTATCAATACCCCTTCTGTTCATGTACGCCTTATTTGTGACAATAATTCCAGTTGCCCCAGGAGCCTGGAGCATTTTTCCTGCAGTCGTCATTCAGATTTTAATTGTATAGATTATAAAACAACACTAATGTAAACAAAGCAAGTAGAATTTTCTTATGTATTCTATTAAGGGTCTGCTTAACAGACTATAACATCTCTGACCCCTTGCCTCAGCTGTATTGCATATCATTTAAAGTGATTATTTAAGTGGTAAACAGTGAGCGACACATGGAATTAAACGGCTAATTTAAAAAAATAAATAAATAATTACAACTTTTTTACAGAAAGTTAGCAGTTTTGTGGTTCCTTTAAACACTATTTGAGAGACTATAAAACGTAACTTAGATCAGTTGGTCCCACGTTCTTTGGTACAGTAGACCCTCACTCTCTAGGTGTGTTTAAAAATGTTCAGAACAAATCTTACCAACATTTTGTCGAATTTTAATACAGTTAAACTGTATTAAATCTGGAATGCTGAACTTGTTTAACTGTTATTTAACTATGTGGTATTACAGAATATTGTTGATGTGAAGTGAGTGTCATTAATTTTATTGCTAGTCAATGGGTACATCACTATTCACCTTATAATGACGATAACTCCTTGCTTGCTATTACGTTCTGCTATAATAATCACTGCAGTAAAAATAATGCACAAAAGAGACATTTTAAGTCATGTGAATATACTGACGGGGATATTTATTTGCTGATGAAATGGTAGCCTTTATGAGCTCCACTGCTGCACAATAAAAGCATAGGTATTTATACAGCTTATCTGGATGGGTAATGTTTAATGATTGTTCAGTCTTAGTTTAAACATTTAATGTTTGCATCTGAAGTTCTGCTTTCATGAGAACAGGAGTAAATGTAGACCGTTCCATGAGGACAGAAATGGGTGCATGAGGCTGATGACTGACTATACACTGAGGGCATTTTGAAAGTATAAATAAACATTTAAATAGGAATCTGGGTTGAGTGTACTGTTTTGTATTTCTCATGGACCTAGCTAATTTGTTTCTCTGTCTTGTTGTTTTACCAGACAAGCTTGTTTTACTTAGGCGAGACCCAGATTATTTTTACAGCAGCTTGCTTAGATCTTGTGCCAGATCACAAAATCTGGAGGCGATGGGATTGAGGAAACCACAACCCCCCACCCTGTTTCTTTTCATAATTCAGACAATGGACAGCATAGATACTACTCAAAGAATGGCAAATTTAAATGACCGTTTAAGTAAAGTGTCTTTTTAAAGCACATTTTACCGATATAAATATATACCTGACATGTAGGCCCCTTGCAAATATCATCTGTTGAGTTTTCATTATCAGCATTTTCAAAGCTCAGTTGTACTGTTCATTTTATGAGTATGTCGATAACAGGACTGTATTGTTCAAATCTGGACTCAAGACATTTACTTTACGGTCTTGGACTTGTCTTGGACTCCCTGGAATTTGTTCTAGGACCCGTCTAGCTCTCTTGGTTTTGACCAAGTGGAGTCACCTCTTAAATATACATTGACATTTCTCTGTGGGGGCTGACTATGCTTTTCTCACAAGGGTTAATAACCACTTCCCCTGCCAGCAAAATGAAAATAGCTGCAATGGTTGATAAAAATATTAAGTGGCATTCAGAAAATAATCATTGGTATGATTACAAAAGCTATCTAGAACAGAACCTCTTTAGACTCGATGCTGACTAGTCCTGGTCTTGGACCCGACTAAGGTAGTCTTGACTACAGCTATAGTTGGTAGTTACTTGGTTAGCTTTGGTCTTACCTTGCAAATGTTTGCTGTTCTTAACCAGCTTTTGTCTCTTTTTATTCTGCAGGACATGGAAATTTCTACTGATTGTAACCATGTAAGTGTCCGTTTCTCAGCAGTTTCTTTTGTCACACATTTCTTTTGTGGTACATATGTGTGTATGCATCTTAAACGAGAGAAACATTTTCACTAGAAAGCTTCTAGTGAAAATGTTCCTCTCGTTTAAGATGCATACAAGGCTTATTCATATTCTCAGAGCATATGTAAATGTGATATTATTATTTTTGTTTGTTTTTTTTTTGGTTTTTTTAGCAATGCTTCCCTCCTAAGTCATTTTATGTGGGCTTTGTTGTTGGTAGCCCTAAATGCTCAAATGCAAGATGGCAGAATTCTTATTGCTTTGCATGATCTTTTCATTTACTATAGTAATTACTGTTACCTTTAGCTCCTGTGGAACTATAAGCTGAATCTGACGACGGACCCAAAGTTCGAGTCTGTGGCTGTGGAGGTGTGCAAGAGCACTATCAGTGAGGTGTGTGCCCTTATGTCAGAGTGTCTTTGATGTAGAGATGGGTGACAAATGTTCACAGTATCATTAAAAATTTTAATCATTATATAAATTGTGGGTGTATCTTAATGTTTCATAAAAGCAAATTATTAATGTATTACTGAGCCTCTCAAGATCTCTGCTTAGTAATAACCAACTGAACATGTGTGCATTATGACTTTATTAGTTATTTGTCTTCTTAAATTTTTTGTTTTTTTAAATCTTAACCTTTTTCTAACTTTTTTTTGGCACTGTTGCTGTTTGGCTAGTATTTTTGTATTTATTTAGTAAAGTACTTAATTTCAAATGAATTGTTCTTGGTCCCAGAATCAATGTATAGTTTGACATGAAATTCAACTTAAACCATTTTTTACATACTCCAGAAATAGTTTATTAGCTAAGGCATGTTTGGTGTCCAAATTTTGCTTCTTTAGTTTAGTTTTGTAACTAGAAGGCTAACACTGCTAACAAACACTACAGTAGTCACCCAATTATTTTCCACAATTTCTATCAATCCCCCCAAACTGGATATAGCTCTTCATTAAAGTGGTGCAGACTTTCTAATGGTTTATAATATGCTATGAGTTGATGTGGCTTGCCTCAGTTATTGCAGTGCCCTCCTAGTAGGTCTCCCAGCTTGCGTGGTAAGATCCTTACAGCTGATTCTGAACACAGCAGCTTGGCTGGTCTTCGACCAAGGTTGTATGTCACCCTACGGCTGATTGACCTACACTGGCTACCCATGACTGCCCAAATTAAATTCAAGTCACTAACTCGTGCCTACAGAGAGACATCCAGCTAGTCCTATCGTTCAGCCTTGTTTTCCTACTCGCTCCCTCCGCACCTCCAAGGGACATCATCTGGCTCTGCCATCACAAGGCAAACCCAGTCCAGACCCTTGGTTGAATGAGCTGCCTTAGCCAGCAAGAGCAGCAGAATCCCTCACTAACTTCTAAAACCTCCTGAAGACTAAGATCTATTCAGTCTTCTTGCACTGCTCTTGCATAAAGCGTTAGCACTTAGTACTCTCCTCTGATTCTCCCACTGTCTTGAAACTTTTGAGGTTTAGGGACATTTCTGAAAAAAGATTTGAGTGGCTTTTGACTTCTAGTGTTTGTTAGCAACATTACTCTTGTAGCTGCTAAACTAAAGAAGCTAAATGTGGACTGAAACCATGTCTTGATTTATCAACTACATCTGGGTAAGTATAAAGTTGTGTAAATTTGTAAACCATAGGTTTAAGGCTTACAAGACTGAAGAGAACACTTACTGTGGCTGCTTTGCATATAACAAAAAATGAATTCTTGATTCTTACAGATTAAGGAGTGTGCTGCAGAAGAGCGGGGAAAAGGCTACCTTGTGTCATGTTTGGTGGATCACCGCACGAACATCACTGAATACCAATGCAGTCAGTACATCACAAAGATGACCAGCATAATCTTCAGTGACTACCGCCTCATCTGTGGTTTCATGGACAAGTGCAAGGATGATATTAACACACTGCACTGTGGAAGTGTTAACACTGGCGAGAAGGTGAGTCTTAACCCTCTGGGTTGGCAGACTAATGAGTCCACAACTAAATTACATTCTTAATTGCTGTTTAGTTTAATGTGTCTGGGAATCAAGCCTTGTAAAATGCACCTTTATTAAAGCAGTGAGAAATGGTCACCCACCCAAGTGTCAAAACTGTGACCCTGAAAAGAAATGAATTTGTCCAGCCTGTGTCCTCTTGTAACTTTCATCATCCTACACTGATGAGTCATGAGCTGCTTTTTTATTCTCTCAAGAGCTCATAAGCTGTACCCATGTCTGTCTTTTCAGTATGTGAGACTTGTTTATGTAATTGGTTTGGGATCTTATGTGAATAGAAGGTTTGTAAACAGATCAATATGTAGTGAGTGCTTCTTAGTCAGCGTGGAATGCTCATTTACATTCTTCACTTTACTTATTCTGTAGTGAGGTCAAGGAACAGAGATAACATGGTTTACCTCCTCAATAAGAAATAAAGTTAAAACACACATGTATACAACTTATTTGTGATACCAAGTGCTACTAATAACTAATACTAAATTCTCTCTCTTAGGATGTTCACTCACAGGGGGAGGTGATAGCATGTCTGGAGAAAGGATTGGTGAGTGAAGTGGAGGAGCAAGCAGGACATTATGCTATTAAAGAAGAGTGTAAGAAGGCCATAATACGCGTGGCTGAGCTTTCGTCAGATGACTTTCACCTGGACAGACATCTCTACTTTGCTTGCCGGGACGACAGAGAGCGCTTCTGTGAAAAAGTACGCTTTTGATTTCACGCACACAAGGGTGGGCGATATGGCCAAAATATCCTATCACAATTTTTTTTATAATGAAATCACGATTTTGATTTTGTCATGGTATTTCTATTGATTTGTAGCTATAGATTTTTGTTTTACTATTCTGCAAGTTGCTGAACAGTACATACAAATTATTCTCCTTTGTAAAGCTATGGCGCCATTTACTGGAAGCTTTGAGAAACGACAGCAGGAATGACTATTCAAATATTTTTTTCCTGTTCTGTTAGCCTTTAGCTTTGTTTTAGCCTCATTTAAGCCTCTTTTTAAACATATAGCTCCATTTTGGCCTCTTTTGTAGCCTTTAGCTCCGTTTTAGCCTCATGTTTAAACTTTAGCGCCATTTTAGCCTCTTTTGTAGCCTTCAGCTCTTTTTCAGTTTCATTTTAGCCTTTAGCAAATAG
Source organism: Brachyalestes nurse (assembly GCA_037974405.1). Lineage (NCBI taxonomy): Eukaryota > Metazoa > Chordata > Actinopteri > Characiformes > Alestidae > Brachyalestes > Brachyalestes nurse. The sequence continues at coordinate 12,353,099 of JBBPCY010000130.1, forward strand.
TGTTATTTGGTTGAGGAAAAAACATGAGGAGGAGCATAGAACCGCAATAGATAGAATGAAGTTTATATAGACGATACTACAATCTCTCTGCTTTGGCGGATCATCAGTACATAAATTGACTTTACGATCTCATATCATCATATCACCCACCCCTACACACACATATTTGTAGCAGAATGCCTCTAAATTCTTAAAACATGGGAACATTCATTTTATTCTTCTCTCTAATTCAGACTGCAGCAGGAGAGGGAAGGGTCTACAAATGTCTCTTCAACCACAAATTTGCGGACACTATGTCTGGAAAGGTATTAAGAATGTTTAATATTAAATTATTCACAAATGTTGATTCTTCAATTTGTATGTATTCTTAATGGTGTGTTCCTTGTCCCTGAGTGTAATAGTTTTTTTTTTTTCATTACGTAATTTTAATAGAATTTTGTGTAAATAATATATATTTTTAAATGCTCTTTTTTTGCCCCACAGTGTCGGGAGGCCCTTTCCACTAGACAGAAGCTAATAGCTCAGGACTATAAAATCAGCTACTCGCTCGCCAAGGCCTGCAAACAGGATCTGCGCAAATACCGCTGCAGCGTGGATACCACACTGCCCCATGCTAGAGAGGCCAAGCTGTCATATTTGCTGCTGTGCCTGGAGTCAGCTGTGCACAGGGGTAAGAGTGCTTTGTGTTGTGCGTTTAGTATACTTTCTTACCATAAATATTTACGTTAATAATAAACTAGTTGGGTGTAATAACAAGACTGTAATTACTAGGGCTGCACGATATTGGGAAAAAATTACATTGCGATATATTTTTTCCCTGCGATATATATTGCGATGTGTACAAATTTATTTATGTTCATCAGGTGTTTTGA
>JBBPCY010000130.1:12363345-12373851 GCA_037974405.1 Brachyalestes nurse
GTGTGTGTGTGTGTGTGTGTGTGTGTGTGTGTGTCTCGAGGGTAATCGTAGCCTTAATTTATTTTTACTTTAAGGTTTTGGGTTATTTTTTTTGATTGGAATGTTTTCTGGTTGCCTTGTTGTTAGTCTCTCCTAGTTCTAGGCTTGTTCTTTACCTGCTAAGCTGAGGGTAGTAAAAGGGACATGTTTATTAGCTTCCATTCTATTCAACAGGAGTTATTAAAAATTGTGAGGATAATGTTCAACACTCCATGAGTCTTGAAGTATTGATTACTGCCTGCACAACTCCAGTCTTCTGAAATACACTCCAGGGTCTCCCGCATGCTCCCGTATTCCCCTCCCATTATTCATCTACAGATACCGATGCCTACTGTTAAAGTCTCTTAGCATATTACACCTTTGACAACTTGTGTGATGTTTGTGCAAACTGGGAAAAAACTGCATTTTAATGGGTGGAGGCTTTAAAAAAGTAAAAACTCACTGCATATTTGTACATATTCAAAACTCACAACAACTTGAAGCCCTTAACACTTCTATCCTCTGTGGAAGGAGAGACAATTAACCAACTACTGGTGAGAAAAAATGAGTTCTACCATGGTCTCCATTCATCCTTGCCTATTTTGCAGTGTCAAACTTGTATATTTTTGTACAAATAAAAGTGAACTTGGGTTTTGGTTTGTTCAGTTCATTCTGTGCTTTGGATAATACTCTGTTAGAAATCATGTTGCCATGCTATGGGGAGGGGGGAAAGTACTATCCAAATACTGTATATAGCTGTGATTTTACAGAGGACACTCAAATTTTTTTTCTTTCTTTTTTCTTGTAGAAAACTTGGGCATCCTTCTCCAGTTAATTGGTTGAATTCACTGGCAGGAAATTAACTGTGCATTCTGACTGTATTGCAAACTGTCATGGCCCATTTGTGTCCTTGTTAATTTGTTAATTTTACTTGTTTAATTATTCGCTTATTTAATCAACTCCCGTCCCCCCCTCCCCCCCAAGAGTTTCAATTGGAAGGTCTGCTCCACTGAAAATGTTGCTTTGCATTTTAGATTTCTTCTGTATTTTAATTTAATTAAAATTACAGTTTAATTCTCTGCTTGCAATGACTTCAGACTTGGGCCTGGCTGAATAGCTAACATGTTTGAGTAAATAGCGAACAACTTTCAGCCATTCCAACTGTGGGTAGTTTTTCAGTGGACCACACCTTAAATAATTTGCCAGTGTTTGTAAATCTGTGAATCTGGCGCTCATCGTTGCCTAATATTCTGCTGTTTTCACGTGTTCTCCGACGGTGTGAAAACAATCATTCTACACAAGCTTACCTGATTCTGCTGTATGTGTTTTCTCTTTTTTTTCCAGATGTTTTTTTAGTCCAGATGTACTAATTATTTTAAAAAGCTAATTGGTAATGATGCATTTGGATTTTTTTTCCAGTGTACAAATTTAAACATCATTTCCCTTCAAAATCTGATTAAGCCATGTATTATACATATACAAAACTGCTTTTTTCTTGTCTTTTGTTGTTTTTGTTCTGTACAAACTGAAATGGAGAATTGTTAATAAAATGAATTCGCTGGTTTGTATCTTGGACTTTTACACACTATGTATTGAGAAACCCATAGCTACAGGTTCTCTTTGAACTTATATCATTTATATTGCCATTCAAAAGTTTTGACACACACAGATCTATATTTGCATGTTAGTATTTTAGTAATATTCAGTAATGTTTTACTAAAAATACACTCCAGATTCTTTACATAATGTTTACCATTTGAGTTCCTTCATCACTACTGACCTATAAAAAGCCACCTCATTTAAAAATTATAATGTAGATCACCAGACAACTGTTCAATATTGAAAGAGCTATTACGTGGCAGCCAATGGGAACGGTTAAGACTCTGCATCACCACACAGCCAGTTAAAAGGATGTAAGGCAGGCAATGTTACATGTTCTTTCCGTCTTACAAATGAATCTTGTTTGACAGTTTCCTTTATAGTTGTTCACTCAACTTTCCAGTGCTTAAGAATAAAAATCTGCATTTTATGAAAGAAATGGTTAAGTGGTAAAAACCTGTAGTGTACAAAGCCTTTTGACTGGTAGTATACATTGTAAAACACCTAAAACTCTAGGTTCAGTTCTCTAACTCAAAGTATCTTTATTTCAGTAAAGACTTCATAGGAGCGATTTCTGTATTGTAAGTATTGTAAGTCTTAGCAGTCTTGTTTGCATGCCTTTCAGCAAATGAATGTTTGAGACAGAAAGTGTGTGTGTGTGTTGTACTATGTGTAAAATACCTTATATAGTTCTCTGAGCTCTACAGATAAAGCATGGGCTTTGAGGAAAGGTCTGTGAGGTCATGGCTTGGCAGTCCGACACTGAAGTGTAAGATTCCTTTCGGTGGGCTTCTGTTTTTTAAACTTCTACCAACAAACATCTCTGTCCTCTGGCTTAGCAGAGCCATTCGCATGCCTTTTGGAGAGCAGTGTTTATGGTTTGGCAGCAGTGATATTTTCAAGTGGGTTGAAAACAAAGTTAAAGTGCTTATTGTAAAAAAAAAAATTGAAGCCATTATGTCTCATTGTGGGGTGTTTAACCAAAAATATGTCACTTACTCCTTTTGAGATTTTTCTTAAAAGCTTTAAAAAAGGTACTGCAAATCTTTTCCTTTATCCACAACCAGAGAAAGAATACAATGAAGTAAAAAAGAAAGGAAAAATAACTTCTAGGCCTATATAAAAGATTATATATAAAAAATGATCTATTTTAACTACTTGTTATATTTCCCGTAAGGAACGTAAAAAAAAAAGGAACCGAGTCTTCACTTTGGAGTCTCAGGTTACACAGTCGTTTTGTTCAACACTGAGCGTCTGTCCACGTCCTCTTTGCTTCTGTTTTCAGAAGGTATATGGTGAGACAAACAGTGTAACTCTAGTTACATATCGTCCCAGCAGTGTTCTCCTCTCCAGTTCACTCATTTCTATCTCGGCCTCCAGAGTGGCGGGGCCTTGGACAGGGTCCACCAGGAGCAGTTGTCCGGTCTGCTTGTCTGAGCGCTGGACAGCAAAGTGTGCTCCTCCCCGGTTTCCCAGCAGGCCAAAGCGCAGCGTGTCCCCCAGCATGCGCGCCGCGGACACACGGAACAAGACCCGGGGGGCACTCATGTTCGACACCACTGACATGAAGTGGAAGTTCACAGAGACGGGGGCCTGGAGACACGCTTTGTCCCCCTCAACACATGGATTACGCTCACAGCGCCTGGAGAAGAGAGATTAGGAAGCGGAAAGGAAGGAAGAACATTTAGTACTGTGCACCAATGCAAATTGTTTAAAGCCATTTAGTGTGTGATCATGTCAGCTAGCAAAGTTAATACTGGAACGAAAGCAAACAAACAAGAAAACAGCAAGAAGTTTTAAAGATTTGTTTGTAAAAAACAAAATGATTTTTTGTGAGCTATTGAGGAGAAGACAGGTTCGGTTCCAGATTTCTCCTCAGTGTCTCCAGCCATTGTTTGGATGTGTGAAATTCCATCAGCAGCTCCTGAAGGACTGATCAAACAATTTAATGAAGGACTGATCAAACAATTTAATGAAGGACTGATCAAACAATTTAATGAAGGACTGATCAAACAAGGTTTCTGATGGAAAGTAATTCTGGCCTTCCACAAGGAACACAGTAATTTACTGAACATAAATCACCATTTACTGTCTAATGCTTCTGGTATTTATTCTTTTTAGTTTTATTTAGTATATTTAGTAATATTAATGTGGTAAAACACACTGCTAATCTAAACAGTATTTCAATATCATTTTGGCAGGTGCTTCAGTCTTTCACATATAAGATTAATAAAGATTAATAAATTGATTTATTATAAGGTTCAGTCTGTTTTAAGTAATTCTTTTCATGTATAATTAGTTGCTCCAGTCATATTTGTATATTCAGTGAAATTTTAAGAAAACCAAAATAACTGAACTGTGAGTAAATTCATTTTCCACAAAAAATCTGCACCCTTCTTTTATTTCCAGCCTTTTCTTAATGCATGTCACTGTAGAGCTTAATGTGGATGTGGGTAGCCTGTGATACATGTCCACACACAAGTTTTTCTGTGGTGGAAAGTTGAACCAAATAAATGGTTTGCTCTGAAATGAACGCTATTATTTTGAAGACGTGTCCACTTACAAGGATGAGGTCTTGATGTAGGAGGCATTGCGGAAGCGAGGGCACTCAATCTCCACACAGTGATGACCTCCAAATGTGTTCACACACACCTGCTGACTCGTACAGTTGTGATCAGCCCTCTCACACTCATCAATGTCTGTGGTCAAAAGGTGAAAAAAACAGCATCTTCACTTTCAGCTCTCTTTTCTCATTTGAAAGGTCTAATGAGTTGACCAAGACTCAAGAAATGGGAACAATCTTAGCTCCATATTTGCTGGTTTTAAATAAGGCAATGTGTCACTTATTTTGAGCAGCCACCTCAATGCTCAGTAAAGCTGGTTCAAATGAACAGTCAAACATAAAAAAAATAATAATAATAATTGACTTGGAATGGCATCCTTACAACCTACTACACTGTGTAAAAGGCTTAGGCTTTTATCTGAGACTTTCTACATTACAATAAACCCTAACAAAGAAGAAAACATTACGTACTATAAAGATATGTTTTGCTTTGTGAGCTGGACGGAAGAACGCAGGTTCAGTTCCTGACTTTATCAGCAGCTCACCTGCTTTAATCTAATGAAGTATAAACCAGATATAGGAGGTATTTGATGAGAACTACAATGTATGATTAAGCGAACGCATAGACACTTAAATCACTATTTACTGTATTAAAAATATTTGTATACCTTCTCATCAGCTTTTAAAAGCATGTACTATTCAGCTAAACAGGTTTTAAATACAATTTTCTCAGGTGTCTAAGACTTTTGCACAGTACTGTAAGTGACTAAATTGCTGACCAAGCATCTCCACAAACATGCAGGGCACTCCTGAAAATGTTGAAGACCACACAGTTACATGTGAGGAGGTGAGTACAGACCTTGGCAGTTCCTGCTGTCTCTGCTGAGCGCGTAGCCCACAGGACATTCACAGCGGTAGCTTCCGGCCGTGTTCACACAGGTGTGCAAACAAAGACGGCCAGGTTGAGTCAGACGGAAGATTGTGCATTCGTCAATGTCTGAAACACACACACGCAACTTGACCTACATATTTAAACCTACATTCCCCAATTCTATCACATCTTGGACTATTAAGCTCTGTACTGCTCTCACAGCAAATTCCAGCCACTTAGAAATGTGTATAGGGTAAGGATATATGTCCTGATAACTACACGAATCTCAAACGCCAACTGTTTGATTGGATGTCACTGCTGAGTTCTGTTTACAATGATATATATAATTACACAATTATATTGTGTAGGCCGATATAATTGGTCTGCTATAAACTGGTCTGCTCATCATGAAATCCTGACACAAAGTAAAGGCCAGATTTTGTTTTCAGAAAAAAGTGAAAGAAAGACAATAATGGAGATTTGTTCATACAGTGACAATATATAACTGTAAGCCATTACCCAAGGTTTTGTCTGAATAGATATATTTTGAGACCATAGGAAGGACTTTATGCTCAGATCTCAGGGAGGGACATGTCAACAGTACAAATAAAATACCTAAGCTGGCATGTGTACTTCAGAAATAAGTGTGTATCTGAGTCCTTGGAATCTGAAACATGAAAACCAGAGCTTTAAAAAATAATCTTGAGGTCACAGAGAGCCAGCAAAGGGATCTCAGCAGAGGAGAATTTACAAAATGATGGATTTGACAACCTGAACATTCTACAGAGGAAGAGATGATGTATGAAGGGCGACACGCAAGGAGGAAAAACAGCATTTTTGTTTGGAAATTACAACAACTTCTGCAACCTCTGTGGTCAGTATTCTTCTGACACTGTGAGGTAGAAGTCTGCATTATCTGGTGGATATTATGTTGTGAGTGTTCTGAGTGAATGTAATGAGTGCTCATTAAGTATCGCACCAAAGCTTTTAGTCCTGCATGGCAAAGGTGTGGAGGGCATCATTAGTGATAGGTCCAGTGCTTGAAAATGCTTTGCAGGTACATAGACTGGTTTTGTTAGCCAGGAAGAGATATCAAAAAGACAAACATGTATCTTCTGTTAGATTTGGGAGGTTGAGAGAGAAAAAGAGAAGTACAGTTAGATGTCATCAGTATAGCAATGGCAGGAGAGGCTGTGTATGTATGATAAGCTTCTCCATGTAAGCTATGGAAAAGCGTATCAGTGATTCAAGTGATTTAGTGTGGAATGGAAGTGGACCAATGACTGATCCCCAGGGAACTCCAGTTGGGGGCTTAGAGAGAAGATAAGATGAAAAACAAGCAAGAGCGTAGCACAAATGGTTCGCAGTGTCAAAGGCAGCCAGCAGCTCAAGATGGATAAAGACTGAGAACACAGTGTTCTTCGTGACTTTGTGTAAAGCTTCTGTGATTGACAGAAAGAAATTCTCTGCTGTGTATCCTGGCTTGTATCCAGACTGGTTGGTGTTGAGAAGGTGGTTTCCCTCAAGATGGGAGGATAACTCTGCCAGCTGTACTGATGACACTGGTCAGTAGGTCACATCCTTTGTTGGATCAAGAGTATGTTTCTTGAGAAGAGATGTAGGTCTATATAGTTTTTTAGGATTGCTGGTGGCCAGGTGGTTAGGGAGTTGCCCCTGTGATCGGAAGGCCATTGGTTCAAAATCCAGGACTGCCTGTGGCACCACTGAGGTACCCTTGAGCACTGCTCTCCGGGCACTGTGTCCGTGCCCACTGCTTCACTCGGGTGAATGGGTTAAATGCAAAGACGTATTTCACATTGTTCACTCCGTGTGCTGTGATGTGTTCACACTTGAATATAAGGGCCACTTACTTCTTTCTATAAGAAGAAACTTTTTATTAGTGACAAGTAGATCACAGAAGTCAGAAATGGACCAAGCGCCTGCTGGTTTTTGTCTTTTATGTGCTAATGAATGTGATCAAATGCATGGGAGAAAACTTATTCAGGACTAGTGCTTTACTTTGACTACACATTTCCAGTTAAAGCCCAGTGTCCGGTAATGACCTCTTTAGACATGTTACCTGCACACAGGCCTCTGTCCTGGCTGTAGATGCTGTAGCCCTGCTCACAGGTGCAGTGCTTGGAGCCCTGGAACTCAATGCAGCGGGAGGGACGCACATAGGTTGAGATTAAGGGTGAGGAAGAGAGTGAGGTAGACGATACAGAGGAAGTGGCATCATTGTTTATCCTAGCATCTGCAGCTGAGGGAAGGAATTGATGGATTATTCAACAGGTCATATCTGAAAATAAAATGATCAGAATATTTACTCTCCCAGGGATTGTGTAGGATTACAAGAATATTCAGTAACCCAAGGATTATGTAGAGTTATCATATTATTTACTACACCAATCTGTAATAATAAATGTTAACTGAAGCTAATGTAGTCAGTTGATGGGTCTGTACCCCTGCAGGTTGCTCGCTCTCCACTCCAGTTAAGGGAATCCAGACACACCCTGGTCTCTGACCCTGTCAGCTGAAAACCAGGGCTGCACAGAAAGTGAACCTCATGGCCAACCCTGAAGACTCTGCCCAGCGTCCTGCCATTGACTAGTGGCTCTGGGGGCGGACATACGGCTGCAGGGCAAAAGGGTAAAAACAAGTTGAAATGTTTATACATAAAATATTTTCATCTCCAGGGATGAGCTAAAGTGCCATGAAGGAGTATTTGCCTGATTTGATTTCTTCTATTTTTGCATCTTCTATCTTCATCTTCATCAGATCTTCAGACAAATGTAACATAAGACAAAAACAATCCAAGCAAAATGGAGTTTATTGAAGGAAAAAACGCCAACTGGCCATGTGTAAAAATGTACTCAGTTAACTAATTTGAGGATCTATTTGACTAGACACACCCAGGCTCGTTAACTGCCAGCCCAGTTAATGGTGTAGGGAGGATCCAGTGAGTGGGCATGAGAGGCAGGTCCAGCAGGTTTAAACCATAAGCCTTGGGCCAGCCTGCAACTCTTTCAGGAGATTTTTGGGCGAGATGCATCACTCCTTTCTACAGTCCAATACGATCAGACACAACTACCAGATCATGTTTTTGTTACAGTAATTTCATTGGTGTTATCCCTTAACATCCCATAAAATACTAAAAGGCTAAAAGGTCTCAAGCAGTTAAAACATATTCTAGCGGACATGAGAAAGAAAGTGAAATACATTCATTTGAAAAAGTGGCAGATGTTCCCAGAAGTGGTCGGCTTACCACATTTCCTCCACGAGCACAACGGTGATTCATCTGGGCAGTCACAATACATCATCAACCCAACAGTCAATTATGGTGGTGGTGGACGTGTGATGGTGAGCCTCTTCATTGCCAGGGCAACTTGCCATAATTGTCAAAACCATGAATTCTGCTCTCAACCAAACATTTCTGCAGGAGAATATCAGGTCATCCTCCTATATCTGAAGCTCAAGCACAGTTCAGCTGAGTAGGAAGACAATGATACAGAGCAAATCCATTTCTGAATGGCTCAAAAAAAAACAAAGTCAAGGTTTTCAAACACCTAAGTCAAAGTCTTGACTTGAACCACATTGAGATGTGGTTGCAGGACCTTAAAGCAGTTCTGCAAAGAAGGATGGGTGAAAATTCCTCCAGAGTGATGTGAAATACTGATCTCCAGTTATAGAAATCACTTGCTGCACAATGATTTACTGAGTTTACTTTTTCACATGGGTGATATATGTGTCGCAACCAGTTTTTTCCCTCAATAAATGAAAAAGTGTTTTGTGGTTCCTCATGTTCTCCTTAGTTTTACATTGTGTATAAACATCTGAAATTATATAATGTGACAAATATGCAAAAAGAGAGGAAATCAGGAAACGCAAATACATTTTCATTGCACTTCAGCACAAACTCATCTAAAACAGTAGTTTGTATATTTATGTAGTGCACTGATCTCGCCTGTGCCGGTGTTGTTGCTTGGCTTGACTGTGCTGCTCTGTAACATGTTGAGTTTCTTGCGGAGGCTGCGGAGGTTCTGTAAGAAGGACGTCTCGTGAGCTGAGAGCTGCTTGTGGACCTGCCGAAGCGTGTTTTGCAGCTCCTGTCTGCTCACACAGTCCTGTGGAGTCCAGGTGTGGCAAAGTTCATGATGATTAATTTTGACAATTCTAAGCAAAAATAACAACAGAGATGCTGAGGCCTTTCAGACCTGTGCTTAGTAAATACACAATACACAAGAACGTCTTCTACAGCCTGGTGCATGAGGGAAGCATTTTTCTTAAGAAGTGAGTAGGAAAGACCATATTATGGACTTTCTGTCCTGAATTGTAAGATCTGAAAAATAAGTGAAGTCTGTCCTGAACATATGAAATCAAGAGTATTCATGATTAGATAGTTTTGAGCAATAATAAATGAGCTGCCAATCAATGAGCTACCAGAGGTTTTTTTTCTCTGAAGGATCTCTTGGAATTAAGCACTCACTCACATTAATCTTCTGAAACAGTCAAAGAAAGCAGTGTATAATTAAAAAGGGACAGTAAGTGAGTGAGGAATCATCACTTACTTCAAAACATATCCAGACATTCATAGCGCTTGTTAAACTGCAGTGAATAACTGTAGCTACCTGATTCAGCACTCACCTGACTCTCACACCTGAACACCTGACACGTCAAAATAATCCCCCAGAGCAGCGCGCCGCGAAACATGCTGGCGGGTCGCAGCTCGCGAGGCACGAGTATGAAAGGCAGAGGTTCAGTATGAAACTGACTGGAGGAAAACCTCAAATCACAATAAAGAAAAATCCAACATTCAGCGTAAACACACGAGTATATAAAAAATAAATCGATAAAAACTTGAAATATTCAAAGAGAAAACTTCGTTCAGTGTTCTGTGCAGCTCAGACGAGGTAGTTTTGAAAGCACAGCCCCTCAGAAAAGCAGAGAGAGAGAGAGCGAGAGAGAGAGAGAGAGAGAGAGAGAGAGAGACCGACCCTCAGCCTTTTATCTGGTGGAACCACATTCAGGATCGACAGGAATAGAAAACTGGGAGGAGGTCTGGATGTACTCTCTCATTACGATTAAAGCTTACATATCTTTAATATGCCTCCAGCTACTTTAGAATAGGCAAGTACGGAAAATAGTCACATTTGTCTTTATAATGATGACAATCATGATCATGGTAATGGACTGATTCCACAATAAATTTTTTTAAATGACCTCGTTCTGAGTTTATAAATAGTTATTAGGGAAGAATGCACTAAATGTCCAGCCAAATCCATTTCAACAGATCAGAGGAGTGGGATATATATATATATATATATATATATATATATTGGTCAGTTGGGTGAGCAGGAGCAAACTAACATAGAAAATGGATGTCAGAAAATGGTTGGGGAAAAAACGAACAATAAAGGAGGGGAATAAACAAGGGGAATATTTAGGGTGACCAGAC
>JBBPCY010000130.1:12378264-12407189 GCA_037974405.1 Brachyalestes nurse
CTAATTTACAATAAGTCTACAGTAAATCTTTAACCCCTTTTATGCCACAAGCTTTTGAAATATTGATGTCAAAATCCTGTATTTAAAAGAAAATCCCTGGCGCCTAAAGGGTTAAATCGCCGCCCCCTCTCTGCATTTCAATGGCCCCCAAACTTGTTTTCGGCTGGCGCCGGGCCTGCCATATATGAATGTCCATCCATATTTATAGTTATAGTGGAGGACGTGGAAGTGTTATCTCAAACTTAAGTCTCCTAGCTTCTCTATCTATTTGTATAATAGATAGCATAGAGAGACAGACAGACGGAGAGAGAGACAGAGGGAGAAAAAGACAGAGAGAGAGAGAGAGAGAGAGAGAGAGAGAGCGAGAGAGAGAGAGAGAGAGTCCACAAGGTGGTGCCAAAATGCTGCTCTTTGTCTTCCGTGTATTTTCTAGGGGATAATTTATTACAGCGTATGGATCCTGAAATAGTATCAAGGTGATGGCTATGAGAATGAAACACTCACAGTACAATAACTACACAACCTCACTACAATAACTGTATAGAGTCTAAAGCAGTGTAGGCACATGTTAGGAACTCTTAAACATATATTCTTCTAATTTGTATTCTAAACATTTTGTTTCCACGCAATAATCAAATGAATCCTTACTGTCAGCACTCATGACAGCTGTTAGCTGTTAAAAATGACTCTGTAGTAAATGTACCAGAATATTTCTTTAATATTTCCTTTTTAAATGCATTTCATCTGCTGTTACTCTCTGAGTGTCTCCTCTCCCCTGGCAGACGCAGCAGTGAGGGTAGATGGAGATGAGTAATAGCTTGGCCTTAGGCTGTTTCGTTTAACAAATTGTTATACATGTATTTCCCCAGTGACTGGCAGCTAGCAGAGTGAAGAGAGCCTTTCTCGTCTGTTACAGCAGAATTGAGATGTAAGTTGGGAGAGTCAAGTTGAATTAATGAGCTTTCCAAACCTATAAAAGGAAGCCACTCAACTAGATCATTTTTAATGGGAAAGGGTAGTCTTGGTTAAGTCACTGTTTCAGTGATTTTCATAATATGATAGTTGTGATGAACTGTGACTGCTGCACTTGAAAATGCCCTACTCAGAAGTTTCGGGACACGCAAACTGTCCAGTAGCAAAAATAAAGCTGTCTAAATCATTTTATTACCCCCTTGTTGTGCCTTTTTATGCCCCTGTTGTGACATCAGCTCTGGGCCTCTAAATCACATCTGGGTCAAAATATTTAAATATGTGTATTTTGGAAATGAAAACTACAATTTAATTATTTAAATGGTCAAATCATTATTTTGGCAAGACCAACTTGTCATGCAGAGGAAGACACTTTGATAATATTTTGATGATATGAAACTGAATGTTGCAAACTTTCCTCTGGTCCATTTTGTGCAGCACACACACACACACACACACACACACACACACACACAGAGTAGTGCCTCTGTGTTACTGCTGTGCTGAGACCTCTAGCGGTCTGACATTTGATCAGTGAGTTAAAGTGGGCTTAACAAGTAATACAGGAAAACATGTAGTCTACAGTCATTAACTACAGATCACCTATATGCCCAGAGGAGTTGATGAAATCGACAATGAGTATAGATTCAAGGTGGGTGTACCTGAAGAAGTGGTTCATCAGTGTATATTGGGCTGTCACCATATACAGGATGTTTCTTCTCAGTCTCTAACTTATTGTTACTTTCCTGCATTTGAATATAAATAGTGCAATATAAAATGGAACAATCCCATTTGTAAAGCCCTCCCCCCATGTGTTTGCTCCATTCCAGTAGTGGTACAGCCTGACGATCCAGTTCTAAATGCAGTCTCTCTCTCTCTCTCTCTCTCTCTCTCTCTCTCTCTCTCTCTCTCTCTCTCTCTCTCTCTCTCTCTCTCTCTCTCTCCCTCAGCAGTGTGTTCTGAGGAAATCTGAACTTACAGATCTGTTCTGACTCTGATGGTTGTTTGGCAGAATTCTTCGTTTTTTAAATGACCTTGTGCAACCGTGAACATCGCAGCCTAAACTGTAAGTTTGAGTCACTTTTCTATTTTACAATCGTAGTAATTCATTGCTAATTTCCCATCTCTGTGTTTGGTGAGGATCACCTTGGAGGTGCTGAGCACACGAGCAGATTTAAGCAGTTTGTATCTCTGCCGATTTCATGGGTATCCAGAACTGTAAGAATCTAATTTGAGTGAAAGTACTATCCATTGTTAGGTGACTCTGACTTCTCTTAGTCCTGATACTGATGTTCAGATGTGACAGTGGAAGTAGATTACAGCATTCAGGTGATGGCATTCCGTTGCACCTCCATTACTCTAGTGCAAGAAGGAAATTATACAAAGCTCACCAACAGCAAATGACAAAAAATCGTAAAAATTCCTCAATGAAAACAACGATAATCTTTATTTCTATAAAAGTATATGTTTCTGTAAAACTGTTTGCACAAGGAAATTCTTCAAAAGTGCAAAAAGAGAACGTTATTTTTCGTCTCTGCTTCATCTCTGTTCTTTTTACTCACCAAACGAACTGTGTTTGTCTTTTCAGACACTGGCATGGCAGGGGATCTGAAGACCTGCAGACACAGAGAAGGAGGGAAATGTTCCAGTAACAATGGTTACAGGTAAACACCTTTACACACCCTGCAGCACACAGAGTACCGGGAAACAAACCCTTGAAAATGTTTAAAAAATGAGCTATTATTTCAATTTGACATGAGCAGTGAGAGTCTCCCTATTTCAGCAGTGTATGATGAGATCTGTCCCATCAGTCTGTGATGTGCTGTGCTGTATTGTGTTTTGTGCGTCATTTGCTTTGGATATCTGTCAGCTGAGTTGTACATGTCATCACTTGAGATGGAATACTGTAGACACTTGTGTTCAAATGTTTTATACTGACTCTTACACTGCCCTGTATTTACATGTTAGAGGCTTGAGACACAGGGAGGAGAGAAAGAGAAGCAGAGAAATGGAGAGAGAGAGAGAGAGAGAGAGAGACTCTCCATCTAACTCTCCTCCCCTCCCTCAAGAGCAGCGCTTCACAATAGCCCCCTAAAGTCTGTTGCTATATCTGTACTGCCCAGTCTGGCTCTCTAATGGGGTATCATTAGTTTGAGTTACAGTGAGCGGAGGCTGCATGTGGACAGCCAGGCCGATGGAAAGTGAACACAGGTTAAAGCTTCTGTACTGGGACCTGGCTGGCCAAAACAGGCTGCAGGCACCAGAGAGTGCATCTAATCAAGGAGAGGACACTGCATGAGCAAAGAAGTAGAATATTCTGAGTACGAGTGTATTGCTGCTGACTACAGTGATATGGATTCCTATATATTCTTGGATAAACACTCTTTGACATATGTAACGATGAAAGAGTAGCTGGGTGTTTACCGACTGTGTCAAGTGGAATCATAAAAAAGTACTTTATTCGGTTCTGATTTTTTCAATTTATTCAGTTTTATTCACTCCAACCGTATCCTTCCTCCATTTTCCTTATTTCAAATCTATCTAATCCACAAACACAGCAACTTGCCTTGTGTTGTACTACAGAACATAGGGGGACTTTCAAACATATACAAAATTCAGCTTTTTAGAGTTAGAATTTTTCAGAGTGGTGGTAATAGGAACTAGACCTCTAGTGATAGGAATCACAAAATAAAAAAATATTATTTTGCAGGTAATATGCCTGTAACATTAGTTTCAAAGTTAATTTATTTAGCACAAATAAGGAACAACTTGAATGAATCCAAACATCACAAGATATGTCGGTATGGGTCTGTTTGTGCAGGGATCGCTTCTATTACCATACCTGTCCATTTGTAAACTATTATGGATGCTACTTTCCATGCGAGTGCAAGAAGCGTTGAACACATTCAATAAAGCTGTCACCGGCCTGCAGAAGAACACTGACAAATCCGTTTATTATCTGTCATCTTTTTGCAACCTTTACAGTCCTTACTATTACCGACTCCTATTTAGACGTCTCTTTTTTCTGAAGATTTGTCACAGGAGTTACTGGTGGATGACAGAGTGCGCTTTTCGTGTCTTATTTGTCTGTGCATGCACAGCGGAAAATGACTGATGATGACACTTACTGCTTATTGTTTGGAGGAAAAAAAAAGAATTTTTATTTAGAGACAGATTGAGTAAGAGTCTTACATGACTAAATGTGTGTGTGTGTGTGTGTGTGTGTGCATGTGATTAAACACATGTCCAACTCAATGTCATTTCACTATGTCACCAAGATGTTGCCAGGCTTAGGATGTCTTTTCATGGAGAAAGTAGGGATGTAATGAGACACATACTTCCATGTCCAATAAGGCCTCCAGTTCTAAGAGAAAGATTTAGTTTCATTCTCCTTATATTTTAAGATTTATGGGTTTTTTTCTTTTTTCTTTTTTTTTTCTAAACAAACAAAATGTATAAAGCATGTCACATGATGCAGCAAATAAGAAACAGTAACAGGAAGTTGGGAAGGGCTTACCGTCGATTTTGTTTTGTTTTAAACTCTGATACACTGTTTTTAAAACTGATCAATGTTGAATGCTGTATTGAAAACCTTTAAATCACACACTGTAAGATTGTCATTTAATCAGGCAATTTATGCCAAATAAAAGGTGCTATGTGTGCGCCAAGTTTTATATACAGGTTTGTTTATGGAGATGTGTGCACGTGGCATGAAATAATCTCTCCATTCCATTAAAATGGGTCATGCTCCTGCAGTCATGATCCATTTCAGAGCAATGTGAACCCCAAGGCTGGATTAATCAATCTGGATTCCCCCAGGGGAACCTGCAGCTTTGTTCCATGCTGGAGAGACACAACAGTTACTGTAGAAAAAGTCAGATTTCTACATATTTCAGTGCAATTAGTAAAGCTGACATCAAAGGAAGTGGCATTATGTTCAACCTGAAGGTGCAAGAAATGGTCCTTTTAAAGGATCCCAATGAGGAACTGCTTTGGTTCTCTAAATAGCTTTTCAGTAAATTATTCTTTAAAGAACAAATTTAATGAATAAAAAGTGTTAACATTGAAGACACATTCTTTATTTTTACGAGGAGGAGGACGGTTTACTGTTGGGTGCACTGGCAATTCTCTGACTCGCTGTGTTCAGTAGTTTGGAGTGTAAGCCAGAGTACTCTATTGCTGTGCATAAATTAGCAGTTTAGGACCATTAACAGATACACTAACGATGAATCAGTTGCTGTTCTTAGCGTCATGACGCAGAGCAGAATGATCTCCTCTGATCTCACCCATAAAGTGAGACATCATTTGCTCAGTTACTGATTGAAGCATAACTGCTGTTCTACAGTTTCCTTGAGTTTCACTGATGAGCTGCAATCTCTTGTTTTAGAAGCAAGAGCCATACAACTAGCTGTTGTTTCCTCTGAGCAGACAGACAGACAGATGCTGCAGGGATGCAGGTTCATGAACCATGCCAAAAGACCAGAGTTGTGAAAGCATTATTACACACAATATTATTAGCTCCAGACAACCGAAATATAAAATGTATAAATATTTGATTGTGTACTGTGTGCATGCTTGAGTGTTTACAAACAAAAGCCTTAAACAATACAGAAAAAAAGCTCTCTACTGAAAACGAGAGCATGATGATAAAGACATTTAACTTGGCTGTAAGTGTTTATTTAGTAAAACAGCACTAATGTTAGAATATATATAAATAAACTGTGACTTACAAGGGGTGGCATGGTCTCACAGCAAGAAGGTCCTGGATTCAGTTACTGAAACCCAGTCCAAAGACCTGCCAGCTTAACTGGGAATTCCTAAAGGCGCCTAGCTTGATTTTGTGTCTGCCCTGTGGATTGGTGACTTGTCCGGGGTCTTTCTCTGCCTTTTGCCCTCTGGCCACTGGGATAGACCCAGATACTGAATGGATGATTTAGTAGGTGCTGGGTTGAGTTCTTAGCTGGACTGTTTCTGTGTATATTTTTGTCAGGAGCTCCAGTTTCCTTCCACAGTCTAAAGTTACGTATGTCCGACGAATTAGAGATGTGTGAGCGTTTGACTGTGTCTGCCTTGCGATGGACTGGCCATCCATCCAGGGTGTTTCTCCACCTTTTGCCATAAGACCTCTGGGATGGCCTCAAATGCCCTCCGTGATGCTGGTTAAGGATCAGCAGTTTAGAAATTGTGACTTGATGAATGTGAATGTATTACCATTTCCAGACATCCCCTGAAGGAAGTCCAGTACTTAAAGTTACCATCCAGTACCTGCTTCAGCTAAGCCCTCCTTTATTATATTAAATCTGCTGATGGAATTGTACAAACGTTTGTAATGGTTGGAGTGCACCAAGAAGAAAAATACCTGTGCTCTTCTAACTCTATTCTTTTAGCCGACATAACTTTTTCCAAAACAAAAATATCGTTTATTTTCCCCATGTTCATTTGTATTGTTATGTAATTTAATTTACTGTCAGAAACACATTTAATGCCGAGATAAATAGTTTTGAATACTTCTCATGGCTCACTAAGAGTTTTGCACACTAATGCTTGTGTACTAAATCATCTAAAGTAGACCACAGAAGACAAAAATTTGGTTTAACTTTAGCTATGCTATTAAATAAATAACATGAGCGATGCCATAGAGTAACCATTTTCAGCCCTTCAGTGCATAATTCTTTAAAGAAATATTCCATATCCACATTTCCATTGCAGTGTTATGTTTCTTCAAACCTCTGTAATGGGGAAATGCTGTCACATTTAAAAAATACAGTCACTGTGTGTTTTGAAAGGAGTAAATATAGATTAGTATGTTGATGCCTGAGCACAAATTAGGCATCAGGCAATAATCAGAAATGTTCCATTAAGCTTGAGTGCATGGTTATATGGCTTTAACTTCAGATTTTGACATTGGCTCTGGTCAAATCAGTGCATAATTGTGTTTTCCATCAGTGCTTCTCTTTTCTGCTCTCACTGATGCATGTACATGTTTTGCCCATTTAACTGATGAAATGTATAAATAATGTGTAAATGTGTTTTATGTTAAGTCAGGCTGTTTATCTTTTCCATTTTTCAGGTTTATCAGTTTTTTAAAGGATAATCGGCATGCATTGTGGGAGAAGTATCTTTGGTGTGTGGCAGGGTATAACAGAATTCAGTCTCCAGCGTCCCAAGATTTCACCAGACTTTTCATCAAGATTTGTGCACTCCAATCTGTGTCATCCTGTCATAGCGTTTCCTTTCTCTTTCTCTCCTTAGAGATGAGAATCATCTTGACCATGGCCCTTACCAAGAAGAGACCTATGAAAGGTAATTCTACCTTTCTACTAAAAGTAATATGAGGTCATCTCCTAATATGTCACTCTGTAGATGGACTGTAACTATCAGTCATATTAGTAGTATATAATATCATTCTGACAGTCTGATTTTAGCGATTGCCAACAAGCAATTAAAGCCTTAAGATTAAAGAAATATGTAAAAACACCGAAATGCAAATACACAGTTAGGTTCAGGAGACTATTCCTGGTCATTACTGCCTAACCACTGACCTCACATCAAGATGGTCCAATTTTGTTGATTTTTTAAAAAATTGGGTAAACAACATTATCATGTAATTGTAGAGGCTGAAAATAAGGTTTTCAGACCATCATTGTACTAAGAGATTAAATTAATGGGAAGAAGAAGAGAGAAGAGTGGAGGTGAGATAAAGAGAAACTATTCTATTTAAAGGGGGGCCACACTTAAAATGTTTCTTTCGCCATGAAACTTTTCAGTAAACTTTTTTTACTGAACATGGAAAAGTGCAAGTTCACTTTTAGTACATCTGCTAGAATATTACAAGAAACTACAAACTACTTTTCAAATATTCCTGCCCTATTACATATGGAATGGACCAATGGACCAAAGATAAAGACTTTCACTTGTTTACTAAAAAGCTCCTTACAATGTCAGGGAAGAGAGCCTGTACTCAGAGGGCCATGCAAAACTCTGCTACAGATACCCGCCACAATAAAAAAAAAACAACAACCAACAAAACAACAAATAAACAACAACAATAAAACAAATGGTACTTTAATAAAGTGACAGTTTCTGTTAAAGGCAAACTACTTACCACAAATGTCATTTGTAGTTCAGATAACTGAGATGAAAAAGGCAAAAATATTCCGAACTTAATAAAAAAAGTTACATTTGAGCGAGTTCAGCTGGTCCATTTAAAGTGAAGTGTTCAACCCATGACAGCTGGTGTTTGCAAATAAATTAAATGTATACATTAAATTATAGAAATTTATACATTAACAAAACTACAAAAATGGAAGTATAGGATTTACTCAGACAGTTAAGATGTGTGTATGATATCCTACAGCAGAGGCTTCTTGCCCTCGCTGACCAGTAACTTACACAGTGTCTGGCCACACAGTACATCAGGATCAAATCTCACACTTCACAGACAACTCACTAGTCCTTTAAATTGAAGTGCTCGAAGCTCCCAGAATGGTGCCAAAGTTTTTGTAAAGCAGCTCCTTTCCAGATTTGCAAAGACGTTGTGACAGTTTAAACAGTCAGAAGCACGTTGTGAGCAGCAGGGTGCTCTTGCATAATGCTAGTAAGGCTATGTCTGGCTAGCCTAATTAGCAGAGCTTTGATCAGCTCCAGTGTTTCTGACTTATGGATATGATAGTAGGGCGAGAGGTGGGAGATAACAAAGGCAAACTCATGATTGATACTACAGACAACAGACTACAGCAAGATTTTTGAATGCTTGTTTTGATTCCACTCTCATGGTAATTTCAGTGAGAGCACGAAAGGTGAGACAGAGAAGCTGCACACCCTGTTGTGATTAACGTCTTTTCTTCCTCCACAGGGATTCAGACTACCACACTCCGGTCTCAGGCCCAGTGACCCCCAAAGGCACCAGCCCACGAAAACGACCATGTTCTTCATCCTCCTCTTCCCTCCTCCAGTGCAGCAAGAGGATGACCAGAAGCAGGTCCAGGTTCAGCTGCTCCAGTTCTAGAGCTGTTCCCCGTGAGAGTTTCAACCCGCACCACACTGTGATCTCCACACTGAAGAAAAGTGCTACATTGAATAGAGTTGATTCAAACATACACATTATTTCTATGTAAATAGCACCCAATACCAACACATCATTTGCATTCCTTTGGCAAAAAAATATACATTATTTGACACATTTGAATCAAGCACACTCAAAGCACTATTTTCATGTGTCTAAAGGATTTGCTTTAAATATTTTAAAACCTTCTGTAAAACCCAAATTATTCATTTTCATCTCGTGTTTCTGCATATCTCTCTCTCTCTCTCTCTCTCTCTCTCTGAGTTTCTCTGTCTGTCTCTCAATCTATCTGTTTCTCTCCCTATTCCTTTATCTATCTGTCGCTCTGTTTCTTTCTGTCTGTTTCTCTCTCTATCTCTCTATCTCTCTTTTTCTCAGTCTCTGTCTGACTCTCTTTCTGTTCTTCTCTTTCTCTCTCTCTCTCTCTCTCTCTCTCTCTCTCTTACTGTCACTCTCTGTCTCTCACACACGCTTTCTCTATTACTTTATGTACACATGTTCATAAATTGCCCAAAGTGTGTATGTGAATGTGTGTGTGTGTGTGTTCATGTTTCTCTGCTGTCAAGCTCCAGATGGTTCCTTCATTAAAACCTCTCTCCTCAACAAGCTCTTCTCCCCCAGTAATCAAATCACACACTTATACCAAATTAATAGTGCATTGCCCATAAGAAAGGTTTAAATAGCTTTATGCCAAGCCCTAACAGTTTTAAGTGCCACGGATCAGAGGGAAATTACTTTATAGCTGTGAGGTCAAAACAGCTTTTTGTAGCTACAGTGGGATTTTACTGTGTGAGAGGTGGAAGGGTGTGTGTGTGTGAGGCATTATCAGGCTGTGGAAGAAAGGCCAGGTTCCCTGCTGTTTCCATCACTGAAGATGTTTTAATATGGAAAAGGCTGGGGATGTGATGAGAGAAAGCTCCACTGCTCTCTTCTCTCTGTGTGCAGTGAGGATGGAGGAGCTGCAGTGTATTAAGAAGGAGCTGAAGGTGATAAAGAATCAGATCGATGAGCTGCTGAACAGCCTGGAGCACATGGACTCGCACAACAGAGGCGCATCTGGTACTGCATATTACTGCTATTTCCACATGGTACTGTTTGACTGGACATGGGCTTATAGCGATTTGACTGGATACAGAGGGACAGTATATCAGTGGAGAGAAGCACTACATCTGTATGACAGATGATATCTATGATGTACTACAGGGATATCCAGTCTTGCTTCTAGAGGCCTCCCCCATTGCAGAGTCTGGCCCCAAGCCAGTATACTAAATATTATTATTAAAATATTGTTTCAGTACAGATTCCTGACACTGACATTTTGTGGTTCAGTATAAAAGAACACCATGCCATTAGGGAATACTGTTGCCATGAAGGGGTGTACTTGGTCTGGAACAATGTTTAGGTTGGTGTTATATGTCAAACATCAATATGAATTCCAGGATTCAAAGCTTCTCAGCAGAACACTGACCGGCTTGCCAGGTGCCATAGTACCAAGACATTATTCACTTGTTATTCACTTCATCTGTCAGTTGTTTTAATATCGTGGCATATAAAGTGGGGAATTAGAGTCTGAGACCACGTTGAGAATCTGGGATTTAAGTTTTCGAACATTCAGGAATCTTCACTATTACTATTTAAATTTCCACAAATTTGACCAAATAAAGGCCTTTGTACAAAATGATCAGAGTTGTACAGTTGTACTATATAGATATAGTACAATATATATATATATTATAATTTTATACTGAATGATAAAATAGTTGAAATTTAAGACCTGTGGACCCCATTAAGAGTGTGTGTGTGTGTGTGTGTGTGTGTGTGTGTGTGTGTGTGTGTGTGCGCGCGCCAGAAGGTGGCCTGTATCTCTCTCCACTTTGTAGCTCGATGAGCAGGGTGGAGGAATCCTCTTGCAGTCCCCTCAGGTCCACTAGAGTGTTCCAAGAGAGACAGAGCCTCGAGCCCAGAAGAACCAGAGATGAAGAGAGACAGGTAAACATGCCCAGCAACTGCACTAACACACCTTCATTCAGTGTGTTACTCTTGTGAACAGAAGCCTAGCTCAGTGGCTCTCCAGCACTTTTAATATTTGATGATTAATTGATAGTTTTTGTTTCTTAATGCACTGTGTTGTGTTGCAGTCCAACACCCTTTGTTCAGTGTAGGTAAGGACTAATCAAACATCCCTACATTAGATAAAATATCCACACTTTTTAAGGTAAAAGACAGTAATCAAAATGCCTATTGCAGTTCTGCTTTTCATGCGTTCCTGTGTCTGGTTTATACGGCAGACTGAGAGAGCACTTATGCCTAAACACAGCCACAATGCTGAAAACACAGCCACAATGCTGATCATTGAAATGCTTTTTGAGGCTATGGCAAATTGCACTTGACTGTGGGTACATGAGTACTGAAGATTTTTTTTTCTTCCTGCAGATGAAACATCATGAGCCAGACTTTTATTATATTTAAAGATCTGAAGTCAGGTAAGAAGAAAACAGTTTGGCTATGAAATAAAACCACATTTAAATCTTTACTTAATAATTTATCCATATTGTTAACAGTTACATATATTAATCATCAAAAACATCAAGTGAGAAAGGGACAAAGATACACAATGAGCATGACATTAAAAACTGTTAGATGTCAGCATTGAATAGTACTATGAGTCGTCTGTGTTACACGAACGTGTGCAAATGCAGCGCTCATGAACAGCCTAGGTTTAATTAAATAAACAGCTACTATCCTCTTTTACTATCTTTTTTATTTTTCGCATTTTCCATCTTTACGTTTAGAATTTACTGAACATATGCTAGAAGAGTTTTCAGAAGTGTTTTTTTGTGCTACAGTAGAGCATGCCAGTTTCAGAAGGCATGTGTAACAAGTATAGCCTATTTCATCATTATCTCCACTCTGCACTGTAATTGCTGTTGGCGCTTTCTCAGTCTTCTTTCAAGGAAAACAATCCTTCCAAAAGTAAATGTTTGATGCAGTAATTACATTACTTATTCTTTGTACAACTAAGTATATCAGTGAAAACATGTGCACAAAAACAAGGAAAACAAATTCCATTCACTTCAGACACTTCACTCTCTCCTCAGGCGTCTTTATGCTGACCATGCTTCTGCCTAGTGTCTGAAAGTCAGCAGAGAAAGGGCATAAATAGATAGGGAACAAGAGTTAGCCATTCAGGTCTTTCCACCTTGCAGCGAGTATCCAGCCTCTGCCTGCCCAATGGTCAGTTCAGTTTGGGCTCTAATTGGCACAGCTGGCATTTAAGCCTGGACCCTAATTGTAGAGCACATCTTGGCACTGTCAGACGGGATCTTTTTCAGGCACACTCTGAACACTGAACACCTAACTTAAAATAACTGGACTTAGCTCAAATGTGCTCCATACTACATGTAATACTTCCAAAATCAAAGTTTTGTTCATGTTCCCAGAAAATATCTATCATATGAATTCGTTCTATGATCTCATTTTAAAATTCCTTTTTTTCCACCCCAAAATATTCCTGTCAGATGCCTGAGTTAAACATCTTTTATGTTCTGATTACATCAACATGAAATCAAGTGAAGTCGCTCCTCACGTTTCAGTTGCCATAGACATCTCAGTACAAAAGACAAATGCATTACATCTACGTGACTTTAAATGAGAGAACATGTAAAAGTATTTGCATATACCCGACTAATTAACAAAGTAAACCAAAAACTATTTCAGTATCTAAAAATAGCTGTTTTTTGATACATCTAATGTATAGAAACTTGAGGCATAATAAACATTTAAGCCGCAATTTTATCTTGGTGTCATTTGTGAACAGATGCCTGAAGAGGTGGGACTGGAGACACACTGACGGGATGTGCATTGTAGCTTCAGCTTTAACACCATGGAAGAATTGTCAACCTGCCAGGGGATGGAAAAGAAAGTCAAAAGGCTTTTCATCGCGAGTATAAATTAGAGTTTAGAATTTTAGCCACGCATCCAGACATTAAACCAACTTCTGAGCCTCTGTTGCTCTCTGGCCTGTTCTTGCTGTCCACCAGTCACATTTGACCTGGCATGAACCGTTCTTTGTAAGCCGAGTTGGACTTTCAGTTACACAGCAAAGTCAAGCTTTAATCCTTTCTGCAATCCTCTCAAGTAGCCCATAAAGCCAGGGAGACAGTGCTATCAAAAGATAGAACAATGTGATCTCTTCTATTTGGAATCATAGATCACAGATCATCATAAACTATGAGTGTGTGAGCTGTGGAACAGCTGTCTAAACAGAACAACACAAACATTACCATATTAATGGAATTTTCATTTAGTTTCTGCATATAGTTTTATGACCAAGCTTTTATCACCTCAGTAACAGTGATAAGCCAATTAAATCATGTGGTCACTGAGACAACACAGTTCAGCCTTATAAGCAGATGGATCTATTAAATCAACAGCTGTTACCAGTGTTAGACAGGAGAAACAACTGACTAGTACAGAATAGTCAAAGCCATATTTATGTATGTACTGTATAGTCAAATCTATTCTTACAGCTTTCAAGTCGTCACTATTGGAAAGAAACCTTTTTTTATCTACTTTTTGATTATTTTAGTTGGCCAGCTGCCCAGGCAAAAATCCATGATAAACAGACAATGTTTCTAAATGACTTAGAATAACATTCTATATTAACTTACATTAAACATTCGAAAGGTTTGAGTGACAAGGGAAGGGTTGATGGATAGTGTGTATGAATGTGCAGTGTGTTGTTAACTGGTGTTCAAAGCAAAATTAATAGAATTGTCACATCTACATGGTGCACAGTGTTGCATTTCTACATCATGATATCATAATGTCACTGCATTTTTACAACTCTAAAATGTAAACAAACCCTTTGTTACAGTGTTTCCCAACTCTGGTCCTGGAGGTGTACTGCCTTGCTCATTTTAGTGTTTCACTCTTAATTTTACTGCAATTGTTAATTTAGATAAGGCACTTAAATATAAGAGGCAGTGGACCTCCAGGACAAAGGTTAGGGAATACTGCTTAATTGCATCAATGTATGAAGTGATTGTTAGTTATTGCATGACAGAAACTTGCTCCCAACCCCTCTTTTAGTTTTTAAAACACAGTGTGTAGAAATTTCTCCATTGTCTTTTTGTCTTTGTACAATTTTTCATTATAACTTGAATTCCCAGTGTAGTTCAGAATAATGTCTGTCTGTATTATCATTGTTGATTTCATTCTTTTAGGGTTTGTTTTTCTACTTTTTGTGCTTGTATATATCAAATCTAAATGTGAACTATCATGACAAATAAAAGAATCTTCACTTGTATTACATGTTGACCTTAAGTATGTGAAGAATGGTAAAACCTACATCAACTCTATGCCTACATGTTATATAATGTCTTATAATTCACATATCGTCACCACGCTAAAATAATCGCCTATGTCTTTTTTTTTTTTGCAAAATTGACTTTTTTGCCTAAATCGTCTCCTCATGATTCTGGCCACCTATGGTAAAATTGCCTACACCGTCAGTCGATCAGGAAATATGATTCTACCACTTTAGCACAAGGGCCTGCCCATTTAAATGAATAGGAGCTGATTTTGTTTTTTGTGTTTCCTGAAAAACTTGAAAAAAATGAGTTAGGCGATTGTTTTACCAAGGTGTCGATATGCCGTTTGTTATCAGTTTTCAGGGCTTTTGCAAGCTTTAGGTCACAGAAGGCCTCAGCATGCAAATGAGTTCTCTACACAAATAACATTTTCTGTTGTGTTCTGCAAGACTCTTTTGTCTTTATCTTTAATCCTATCATACTGAAGGCTCACCAGTGCGATATTTGGTGAGCATCATGCAGGACTAGCACATTTATTACTGTGTTCAGAAAGATATTTCTCTCAGGAACAGTTTTATGTCAACACTTGAGTTTTTGTGCTGTTACCAATGATTTTTTTTTAACTAAAAATCTTCAGAAAGCTCTTCGTTGTTGATAATTTGCAGTGAAATGTGGAACCAACTCTTTTAGTTTAAACATTAAGCTGAAGGACTGATGTTATTGATTAACTCATCACTTGGCCATGCTGTGACAATTCAGTCAGAATCGCCTTCATTTCACAGTGAGTGGAGAAGCAGCCAACTTCTGAGCACATATCCACACAGAAAAGGTATTTCATTTTCCTTTTGACCTTAATTTCGTTCATAATTTAGTTTACTCACAGGTCAGGAATGAAAGAGAAAGATGAGGGAGAAGACATGTCGCGTGGGAAATACATGTACTTTGTTACTACTTTTTATTTAATCACATTGAAAACTACTCATTACTCTTGCTACCATTATTAATAACATTTATATCAGTGTAAAATGAAACTTCCCACAACAGTGCAAAGTCCTTAAATGACTAAAGCAGTGATGTTTTTAACAATATCACACTATATCATGAGCATGATTTTACAAACATTTAAGAGTTTCATTTGAAGTTGTTGCTTTTTTACTTCAATTAAGAATTTTACATGTGGATATATTTGGCTTTCATTCAAGTATGTTTTTAGACTTTTAATAGAGAACACAGTTAAGAACTGATGTACTAATGTATTGATAATGATGGCAAGTTCACACAGATGCTCAGCGCGTCTCTAACTAGTCAGGGAATCAGTTTGTAAATATTCAACCCATTGACAAGACAGGGTGTTAATCACAGGACCTGGGCTAACCTGAGCTAGAGGACCCTAATCAATGCTATACTGGTGATTCATAATAGAAACCCACAGTTCCAGAAACGTTACGTTCTTTTTATCTCTACGTCACACAGATAAACTGGGAACATAAGGCTACATGTGGAGAACACAGATACATCCAGGGAGTCTTCTGTAAAAGTCTCAGCACATTGAACAGCACTATTCCTCAAATATTTTGTGAAGCATAAAATGTTAAACATGAAAATGATGATGAACAGATAACTGAAACTGCTGTGACTGCCAGGCTTGACTGATTCCGTGCTGAGATTAAAGTAAATATAACTACAAGACTGACTACTAAAACAGAATGTTTACCTCGTTTTAATGAACGGCTAATGTCTAAATCAACCACTAAACAGATCCGGTATGACAACACCCAAGACTGAAACTCCTCTCTCTACCCACGTGCTCAATACTGCAGATGGGGTTCCTGGAGCCCGCATGGCTCTCAGCCTGCACCGCCTGGACCCTCAAATGGCCCTCTGGAACCTCATAACTATTGAGTACGTAATTTATCAGTTGTTGTTGATTTTATATAGATATTTCTACTGGATCCTTTCCCTGGCATATTAATTTGTGTGTTGCAGAAACAGGCTCAAATCGTCTAAGAAGACTACAGTAGATGTGTGGTGTGAGGATTTGATTGTATGTAGTCACAAGAGCAGTTAGGTTCTGTTGATGGATAATTGGTTCTACATAAACACCATTCCTACTCATCCCAAATGTAGTATATGTAGTATATGCTTTTTCACTTCAGAGAAAGCAGCTCTACTGCTCCACAGTCCTCTAGCTTTGGCACTGGATATGGTGACCTAATCTCACATGTGGAGGCGCCGGAGTGTCCCATTATATTGACAGTACTTTACTGTAGAGATTGCACAAGCCACGTGGGCTTAATTGAACACCTGTGGTGGCACCTTAGCTGAATTCACTCATTGGAAGTGGTATCTGGATACTTTTGGGCATGCAGGGTTTGTGTAAGCCTTAGTCACAAACAAACATACATTAATTAATGAATTAATGAATCCATAAACCAATCCGTGTAAGCATATTTTCTGTATGAATTCCCCTAAAGAACCACAGATAAGGATGGCCGCTGTTCAGATTTAATCTCCAGAGGGGCTTTCACTGCAGGCATGTATAAATTACGCTTTGAAACTGGCCAGTACTGGGAAAGTTTGGGCCAGACCAGCTTCTACCCATATGTTGAGGTGAGTGAAGAGTGAAATAGATTTTTTAAAAATGCAGAATTGATAATGTAATATGATGCTTTGTCATGAAGGGCTTCTGAAAATGTTCATTTCCACCTAGATTGTCTTCACTGTAACAGACCTGGACCAGAGGCTTCATCTGCCTCTACTACTCAACAGATTCTCCTACAGCACCTGCAGGGACAGTTGAAGTACACTGGATACAGATCTTCAGCCTTAAACTGTTCTCTGATGCACCTGTGTCTCAGTCAGAAAGATCTTCACGATCTTTGTGCTGCAGGAAAGACTGATGGAACTGCAAGAAAAAAGTATTTTTCCCCATTAACCAACCTGTGTTACAGCAAGTGATGTTGAAAGGTTGTACTCCACTATGGTGATTTATCTCAAAGTGCTGACAAATAAATGAATAAATACTGCTTTTGTTTGAAATATCTGTTTACAATCATACCCATATGCAAAACTTTTCGGTCATCTGAAATCTGGGAGTTTTTAGGGCCTTTATAATATAGGTGTATAATATTAGATGCAAGGGGGGGTAATGACATAATTGCAATAACTTTTTCTATCCTTTTATTAGAGAAGTAGTGTGACACATTTTAGTGACTACTGAAACACAAACACAAACCACATGAACACAAACATAATATTTGTTTCTATATTATCCGTGTTTATCCTTTTTTGTAATTTGCGCCCATGATATTAGTGACAGCTGACTGTGTGGCTTATTTCTGAATCTGAGCGCCAGGGGACTTTATGATGAGCACCACATATTCTAGAACTGGATTGCCAGAAGAAATTAGCATGGCCTATTTGCAAAATCGCCTAAGATCAGTAAACGTCTGATAGGGTTGCACAATATACTGTCCGCTAATCATTGCGATATCGAACTGCAATACTGATATTGCAAAAGGTTGCAACATGCAAATAAGCTTCTAACTAATCACAGCGTTTCTGACAGGGCAATCAATGACAGTTCCAGGTGTGTGACTGGGTGTTCTGATGAAGGTTTTTATGTAATTCAACAAAAGTTTTAATATTTTTAACCATTATGTCTTATATCTTTAACCATTAAAGGCGCTGGCCAATCTTCAGGGCTAAACTCCTGTAGCCAGAATGAGCAGATGTATTTAAATATGTGGGTTTTGTGATATAACAAAAACTTATTTTCAAGGAGCTTATTTTCAAGCAATGGACTGTTTGGATGTAGGAGTAAACGTACCATTTGAAACAATATTTACAGACTTCAGGACTTTTTAATTCCAGAAAAGTCATAAAATGGGCGCAATATGTATTAGTGTAGTCACAATACTGATGCTCTGTCCATACTGTGCATCTCTATGGTTTAATCATGCTAAAAGGTGAAACTGATGGATAAAGACCCCTGTGCAGAGCCCCTAAGCTTTACTTTTACATATAGTTTTTAGTAACGACCTAAAAGCCAATTACAAGTGAATATTCAGGCTGTAGAGAAAACAGAAATAGATGCACTATTTTTAAATGTGTATTATAAATAAATAAGCTTTAGCATACCAAGACATGCTTCCAACTTTGTGGACACAGTTTGGGGGAAGAACCTGACTGTGCCCCAGTGCACAAAGTAAGCTCCATAAAGACATGGTTGAATGAGTTCGGTGCGGAGGACCTTTACTGGCCCGCACGTGACCTCAACTCCATCCAACACCTTTGGGATGAACTGGAACAGAGATTGTGAGGCAGGACTCGTCCAACATCAGTGCCTGATCTCATAAATGCTCTACGGAATGAAAGGGCAAAAATTCCCACAGAAACTCCAAAATCTTGTGGAAAGCCTTCCAAGAAGAGTGGAAGCTGTTATAGCTGCAAAGTGGGGGACCAACTCCATATTAAAGTCTATGCATTTGAATGCAATGTCACTAAAGTCCCTGTTTTTGTAATGGTAAGGGCTCTTAATACGTTTATCCAGTGTGTGACAAATTATTAAACGGACAGTTCTGATTGGCTAAGCTGTGTTCTAAGGCGTTGTAAAGTCGCCTCACTACAACTCTGCTCTGGATTAAAGCCCAAAATCTCCAAAAAAACACTGAGGTGTCGGTGCTGTAGTGTTTGATGGTTCTGCTGCTTTTAGGGACCACCGAGAGAACTGATAGATGAAGTAAGAACATGATTTTGTTTCAGCTGAGGGACTGACGAGTTTATTTTCTTAGCCTACAGCTAGGCTAATTAGCAAACTAACAGGCTAAAGGAAAGGTTGCTCCATTTTTATTCATCCAGTAATCGTAAACTTCAGAATGAATATAAGTTACTTACAATGTGATCCACTGTAAATCTGTAATATATGAAAGTGGAGAATATATACTAATCTTATTTTGCTAAGAGGAAATATTCCCTTGCATTTGGTCAATTTAAAGTTTGAAAACTGCACATTGTATCTTAAGTGTTTTTAAACTGAAAATATTTAAATTTTTACATTTTATTAAAATTTTAAACATTATTAAAATATTTTAAAATCCCACATTTTCCCCACTGGAGAGAAAACGGCGAAACATCACTGTGCTAAAACATCACAAACTAAGTGGAGGAAAATTCTACATGTAACGTTAGAACACCTTTCCCGGCTTCAAAATGCTAAATTTTGCCAATTGTTGAAAATTGCCATTTATTAACACATCTTCTGGTAGTTCAGCCGTGCGTCACTCTGTAGCTGACGGTTAGTTGACGGTTAACTTTACAAACGATTTAACCGGTCTCTCTACACGTAAAGCCTCCTGCACAGATTTTCAAGGGTAAGTTAATTTAATTCACCAGGAGGCATAAAACACTGATGTCTGACTGCATTTAAAAACAGCAACAATTAAGGTATCGCTACTTGAATTGGATTATATTCGCTCTGTTTTAATTCTCGACACTAAATGGTCACCCATAAACCAAAACAAGTCATGAAAAGAGTAAAGCCACACGGAGGCAGGGTTCCAATGCTGTGTATGTTAGGCTAATGCAAGGCTAGTCCAAATTACTGCTTTACTAAATAAACAGGGCAGGTTTGCAGTGGTAATATAACTAATTAAATGTGTGGCTCTCACTGATAGGTGATAATAGTTTGAATGTTTTAGTGGTTTTCTGTTAGGTCTAATAATGCCTAATTACTTGTACCATCGGTATCATGATAAATATACGTTGGAAGTTTAAATTTCGAATAGTTAACAAGAAAATATTAATTAGTAAATAATTTTGATCCCGGAGTTGTTAAATTGGGGTGGCCTTTCAACATGGCGGAGAAGTGTAGCGTATTTTTTCGTCACCGTTGGTAGATGTTGTTTATGTGCATTATTTTGACATTATATCTTAATTGTATCGTTTATTCTTCATAAAATGGACTAGGATTCAGGCAAGTGTGAGGTAGCAGCGTGAGTTTCGTGTTTCTTAAAGTTTTTGCAGTCGGACATGTGGACGAAGTGCTCTCATTCGTTCTTCTCACATTTATCCTTTATGATTGTTTTATAGTGCATAAAGTGCAAAAAAACTTGGGGTGGTGTCTGTTATATGAATGGTACACTATGTGGACAAAAGTATTGGGACGCCTGTCCATTACACCAACAGGGACGTTTAATGCGTTCAAATAGACAGACTATAATATGGAGTTGGTATGCTGATACATTAATATTGCCCTTCACTGGAAGTAAGGGACCATCTGAATTCAATAATTAAGGGGTGTTCCCATACTTTTGTCCATATGTTGTATTTTTGGCTGGTCATTTAGTATTATTGTTTTTTTTTGTTTTAATGGTTGTGTTGTTTTTCAGATTCTGCAATGGAAGATACAGGGATGTTAGAAATAACAGTCATTAAGGTACAGTGCATCACTGTGTAAATGTCCAGTTTACAGTGTAGGGGAAAGTGGGGTTATTTGTGCCAGGGGGGAAGTTGTGCCACCTCCTGTTTCTAGGATATCATAGAAGAAATTGGTCATGTGAGCACACATTTTTGAAGAGTCAGCCATTTTACTCATCCTGCAAAAAAAGAGTCTCATTGCATGAGAGATAAGCACATTTATGTTTTTGCCTTTCAAAGTAAAATTTCTAAAAGTTATAAAAGTTATGGAAAAGTTATAAACACGTTTGAAAACATTTCACACATATTTTAGGGATTTGGTAACCTACACTATACAGCTATCATGATGTTAGCTCAAAACTGCTGGATGATGCATTTTTTTCCAAAATGGTGGGGTTGGGGTGATTTGTGCCAAAGGGTCTGGGGTAAGTTGTGCCAGTGGTACAACTCGCCTGCACTTATGAATATTTTAAACATATTATTTTATTGTAATTGTACATTGTATTCTTACATGTACAAGCTGGATCAAAGAGGAAAAAGCAGGTTGGGTTAAGTGTGCATTTATTAAGAAAAAGTAAAAAGGGAACATTAATAATTATTTCCCCAGGAAATGCTCATTATCAGTTATCACCATGCAGATAGTTCACAGAGAAGCAAAATTGGGTACTTATTTGGAGTATATAGCTTTAATTTATTATGTAAATCTGAATGGAAACTGCAATGGCTCAATAAGGGACAAATTATGAGATATAAAAATGCTGAATGCTGAAAATGCTGAAAATGCAAATAAACTTTTAATCTTTTCTAGGACGTGATTTGTTTGCGGCCTTTAAAGCACGCCACCATTTGTCTTGCCACACTCCTGAAGCAACCTCTCTTGGTAGAGCTACTGCCTTTAATAGGCACAATGTGGGGGAGTTCTTGGCCTTTGATGGTGTAAAATAATTTTAAACAAACCTTAAATTAGCAATTTTGTATTGAATTTGTCTAGCTTTTATATAGAATTACAGTTTCTGAGATCAAAATATACTGTTTTACTTCAATAATTAATGGCACAATTTACCCCAGTGTATTCTCTTTAACGGCACACCTTACCCCGCAGACCAATGTTTTCAGAAAGCTATATTGCTTAAATACTATATTTCAGATCCAAAGTGATTGTTCCCAGGGATGCACCACACCCTGAAATATATGTACATATTTTAGTTGGAAGCATTACTGTCATGGCCTCGCTTTAAAGTCACTTTAAGTAAAAACTGGCACAACTCACCCAACTCTCCCCTAAGTGAGCAATATAAGTGAACTGTATTTTTGTGGTTTTGTCAAATAAGCCTGATTCAGCTCATCAAATGAGTAAGGAACATGTCAGATCACCCTCATCTTCAAACTGGTTTAGACATAAATAGACGGTGTAAGTCTTTATTATCAAGTGCTATAAATTAGCTGTGTTAAAGCATGGTGAATGTTAAATTGCGCTGTGCTGTGTTACAATACTACACTGTTGTATGAGATGTCTAAATTATGTTCTGCATTCTGTCATGGATCGTGAAGTGGAGTGTTAACAGTGACTTTCACATGCAGATATACATGTATACTGTTTCACAGAAGGTGTGTTTATAATGTAAGTTTGTTTCCTCTGAAAGATTGAGGATCCAGGATGTCTGTGGGGAAGGATTGTGAGAGGACCTGGTAAGCAGGCTGAGAGTCCTTGTGAATATGAGGACCTGCAGACTAAAATGAATCTCTTCTATCATGAAGTGAATCTGGATGAGCAAAAAATAAAACCAACTACCCTGGAGGAAGGACAGGTGTGGTACACAAAATATATCTCCAAGGTTGTGTATTTAAAAGTAGAATGCTGACATTTGTAATTCATTTTAATTTAGTCCGGCAGCCTTTTATTTTAACTGAAAGTCAGTTATTTTCTCTCAGACCATACAGAGCTGTATACTGTTTGTATGTGTTTTTCTAGATGTGTGTGGTGTTTTGCCCAGCTCTAAGGAGCTGGTGCAGAGCCACAGTGGAGTCTCTGTTTAAGGGAACTCTAGGCAGACAGGCATTGTGCTTCTTAGTTGACCATGGAGAACGCATCATTGTCAGTACAGATAAGTATGTGTAGCTGATTTTTGCAAAAACTTAATTGCAATTATGTCTAATGCTTCAGACCACTTAATGTAAGTTCATTTGAGTACATTCATACATTAGTTTGAGTGTTAAACTTTAGCGATTCAGTATTATGCGAGCAATGCACTTTCAAATGTCTTGCAGTGTGAGAGCTCCTCTTGAGAAGTTCCTGCAGCTGCCCTTCCGGGTGCGAAGGTTTGGGTTGGCGAGGATCCACCCTCTGAGACTTGAGGTGTCCATCTGTAATGAAACAGCAGAGCTAGTGTAAGACCTTATATACTGCACAAACAAGCACCAAGAAAACATCCCTTTGTAAGCATTGCAACTGTATTCATTGCACATTGAATTTGATGGAATTAAGTAACTGGTTTTTTTTTTTGTGTGTGTGGTTCGGTTTTAGCCCATCACATCACTGGGACACCTCTGCCACGAAATATCTGCACAATCTACTACAGGGTAGGAGCTCAATTTGAATACACACATGTTTTGCACATGTAAAAGTTTTGTCTGTTTCCATAAATATTTAGATTGAATGAAATATGTAATGAATTGTAACTTCCTATTTTCAGGGTCTACTCTGGCTGAGGCAGTTCTCTGTGAAATAAATGCGGGATGCACTGCTGTTGAGCTGTACTTGACAATCAGGAATGTGAAGGTGATTTTGTTTTTTTTTCACAGCAATTCACTAGGGATATGGGCCTTCTGGTGTAATTAATTGATATTAAACATTTAATATTCCTGTCAAACTCATATTTAAAATTGGATATAAAAAAGGGTTACATTTTTTGAGTAAAAAAGATTTTTATCTTGCCATGACAATAAGATTTGCGTCCTTTCTAGAGCTCACAACACTTTTGTGTGGTTAAGGAGACATTCATTGTGTAAATTGCTCTAGCCCACACTGGTGGTCCACACAGTATTTTTACAGACAGATCATTAAAAATGGCTAGTGGGCAAATTGATTTGTTTTACCAATAAGTCAAATGGTCTTTGATACATGGATCATAGTTTTCCGTTGCTATGATGGATTTCCGTCAACGGAGGGCACTAAAGCTCAATTTTGAGATTGATGCAGATCAGAAGAAAAATGTTTGTTTGGGGGGTTGGGGGTAAAAAAGCTTGGCAGACAAAGTTCTTGTTAGGCTGTCGTTCCCCTTGGTAACCTACAGGCTATAAGCTGTTTCCTGACGCTTGTTTAAGATGCCAAACTTCATAGTAAGGAGAAAGGAAAGTACAGATCAGAAAAATATATTGATCCCGGAGGAAATTGCTGTATAAAGGCAAAACCGCCGTCGAGCTGGCCCGTATGGGGATCGAACCCACGACCTTGGCATTATTAGCACCACGCTCTAACATCAGCAAAACATTGAAGAATGAGTGGAGATGGGCTTGGCTAAATTTTTTTCACCATGAACGAAATGGCTTGCCATTATTGCCCATGGTGAAAAAAAGATTAAAATGGCAGGTGTGTGCTTTTGTGTGGTATCTCAACTAGGGGCTTAGGGGATAGCGGACAACACAGTGTTAAAATTGGATCCATGGACGAGGTGGTATGGGCCCGTGACACAAAGCATTTGGTAAATAAATAAATAAATAAATAATTTCCTTCAATTTTTTTTAATGCTTTAGTCCATGATTGGATAGCATATGGTTGATTTTAATTAGCATTATGTTTTGAATGTTTGTCTTGGTCTGCCACAAATAATTAGCAGAATTCATGAAGCTTTCAATAATGAGTTCATTACTAGACATATGACCTTCTCTAACAGATTCAGCTCCTATATTTATTGATTTTGATGTAAAAATCAGTAAACTATTTTTGACCAGCTTGTTTGAGCATGGTGAGCATGTACACAAAGATAGGTGACTTAAATGATTAAACAAATGATTAAATGATTTAAACAAAGTGTCTTTCATTTGACTTTTTACATTTTTAGATCTGTGTGAATTATGACTTGGTGGTGAAGAAATTTGCCTGTTTCTCAAGTGAGAAGGCAATCATGGAAGAGCAGAGGGGCTCTATAGATCGCTCTCCCATCAGCCTTGCCTGGGACATCTTCTCCAGCCCTCAACAGATCGTAAAAATGAATGAGTACTGTACAATGAGGTCGTCTCCTTCACATCTCTTAACCAGGAAGGGTGAGTAACACATGTTTGTGCCACATAAGTTCTACTTGCCCTGCTCATGTGGTAAGTGGTGGAGGTATGTTGCTGTTTGCATGTTTCATGACCTTTACTTTTCCTGCCCAGTGACAGGTCAACTCTCAACCCTTGATGAAACACATGTAACACCTTTTGCCAAATCCCCAGTGTCTGCAGTGAAACCACCTGATACGAATGGAGAAATGTATTCTGTAAGTTCTTCTGTCATGTACCCAGACTAGAAGAAGTGAGCTAAGTGGTGTATTAAGCAGCCTTTTCAGATTGAACATGTTTAAGGTGTGTTGTGGTCCTGATATTTTAGGGAGAAACTGAAGCATTTTATAAAGGATCAGTGACAAGTGGAGTAAGAGGCAAAAATAGATCTGTCAAGAGCTCTGAGAAAAAGACACAGAATACTTGGTAAGTTAAATGATGGTGTTAAGAAATAAAGTTATGCTTGAAGTCATGATTGAGCAAATGTACTGAATGTATAGACCTTCATATTCATGCCGATCAGCCACAACATTTAATCCACTGACGGGTAAAGTGAATAACATTTATTATCTAAAGGGGTGGGATATATTAGGCAGCAAATGAACAGTTAGTTGTTGAATTTTTGTTAGAAGCAGG
This sequence comes from Brachyalestes nurse, assembly GCA_037974405.1. Taxonomy (NCBI): domain Eukaryota; kingdom Metazoa; phylum Chordata; class Actinopteri; order Characiformes; family Alestidae; genus Brachyalestes; species Brachyalestes nurse. The sequence continues at coordinate 12,403,924 of JBBPCY010000130.1, forward strand.
AAAAGTGGCAAGTATATACATTTGAGTGACTTTTTAATAAGGGCCAAATTGTAAAAGCTAAACAACTGGGTCAGAGGATCTCCAAAACAGCAGGTCTTGTTGAATATTGATGGTATACTGTGTTTGGTACCTGACAACCAAGGTCATGGGCACACAAAGCTCATTGATACATGGGAGGAGTAAAAAGGTCAATGCTGGATATGACAAAAAAGCTGTCAGAACTAGCTATAGAACTACCTACAAGCCAGTCAAAGTACCCATGCTGACCCCTGACTGCTGCTGAAACATGTAATGCTCTGCTGGAAACCCTTGGGTCTTGGCATTCATGTGAATGTAACTTTGAAAGTACTCCCCCTCCAGTGTTCCCCTTTGGCAGTGGCCTCTTTCAGCAGGATAATGTACCCTAACATGCTACAAAAATTGTTCAGGCATGGTTTGAGGAACATGACACAGTTCAAGGTTTTGAATTGGCTTCCAAACTCCCCACATCTCAGTCTAATTGTCTGCCTGTTTGATGTGCTCATATCTTACTGGACTTACAGAATCTGCTGATGCACCAAATCCAATTAATCAGCCTTTTAACCTTGCTAACTGTAAGAATGTGTGTATGAAAGAAGGCAAAACACTAAAATGTGTTTTTCTTCTCTTTCAGTAACTTTAACCACACAGAGTATACAGACAGCACCCTTGCAACACAGTTGTCTCAAAAGCTGAACTTGAACCGATTGAAGACATTTCAGAATCCCGTCTCATATTCAGACTTGACTACCAAAGTAAGATGCCTTTTATTGTTTGCTAGATGTTATTTAGAAGTATATAATAGTTTATAGCTATTATCAAATTTGTTTTTTAGATTGATGAATATGATGAGCAGAACCAGGCAACTAATATACCAGGACCAAGAGAAAAGGACCTCTCATCCTACCATGAGCAGGACTCAGCTGTCTGGTAGGGATGTCACACAGTAAAAGGTCAGAAAAGGTCTCTGAAAATATTTGTGGAGAGAGGATAGTAAATTTCTTTCCACTAATTCTTTCAGTGAACAGAGTGGCTCTGACCTGAGGTAATAAAAATGAAAAATTATTTTTCTTGTGTTTAAGCAGATGTCTTGTAATGTATACATTACCTGTTCATATATTCAGGGGCATACTTGTATTTGCTTATGTGCTTTGGTTTGTAACTCACAGCGGTACAGGTGACACCACTACAGAGCTGAAAGAAACAACATTCACTCAGGAATCAGATTCCAACGACCAGCTAGCCTGTGATAGGTGGGTCATCTTTTCCATCCAATTTATTATCTTTGTCCAACTCTATCACTTTATTGGGTTTTTTTTATTAGCCTCTGTGTTGTTTTGTGTGTGTAGACTACTACAGTTTCTGAATCCAGATCTGATAAATTCAGACTCAGAATGCACTGATGACAATGTAAGTGCTCGATCCTCACTCTTATGTGCTAATCTGAATCATCTTGCTGCTATAAATAAGATAAGATGAGGATTTATGCTTTGTGTGTGCCAGGTTGTGTGCTTTGAGCCCAGCAGGAGTGGAGTTTTAGTTCACTCACCTTTCCCCATCAGCCCCTGCAAGAGCTTGACCCATGCTCCCATTACTGAGCAGTTCCGCAAGGTACTGCAATGTTTTCTTCTCTGTGGTATTTAAAATCTTTTTCCATACATTTGTCAACTCAATTCAAATTTGTGGTCTATCATTCAAAGTGTTCAAAAGTTGAAGTTTCTCTGTTTTAATACATTTGTAATGTAAATGCAAAATATGTTGCACCCCATGTTCTATTTAGTGTTCCTTTTTTGTGATTAGTTCCTGTTGAGGAGAAAGTACAGTGAGCCATGCCTCACTGAGAGATACTGCTGGCCACCTGTAGGACGGGGTTGTGACACAATACTAGTATGCCCCAGTGAAAATAATCATCTGTACTACATCCCCCCTCTCCTGCTTCAGCTGCAGCTGGCCCCTCTGTTCAGTGCTCTCACTAAACGCACTGGGGTGAGGAAGACACCAGAATACTCACTGAACCACATTGATGTACTTACCCACTTTCTTAAGCACTCTATCAATAATCTTAATCTAACTGAAAATTTAAAAATACATGTTTAGATGGAGAGAACACATTTTATCATTCAGTGGGTTCTATGACTTTTTTTTCTTCTTTATCCTTTTGACACAGCCCATCCTCTTGCTTCTTTTTCAGCCCGTAGCAGTGATACTTTGTCCTGGATGGGAGAAGGTGCAGTTTGTAATTGGGTTTCTGGAGGAGAGCCAGGCAGCTGCAAAGCTCCACGCTGCCGCTGTGCAGCTTGGGCTGGGCAAAGATGAGGCCAAAAAGACAAAAATTCAAAACAACTGTGAGCATGCATTGCTTCTATTTGCGTCATTTAAGATGCATTTCCAAATTTGAAGTAGGATGGTTGCCACTCCTGAAACACTTTTGCCCTTTTTGCACACAGTTGCATAGGCATAAGTGAATCTGATCACATATTCGCTAGTGATAAATATTACCTTGTTTTTTTTTGGTGTGTTGTTCATTATGTATCAGGTCAGTTGCTGGTCACCACCCCCTTTAGCCTGGTCCGGCTTCTGGAGGTACACCACTTTCTCTTCCTTAGACTCTGCTTCCTGGTTCTGCATGAAGCTTCTGAGCTTTACTCACGAGCACCTGATCAGGTTAGAAGTAAAAAGAAGAGGGGAGTGGAAACAAGAACATATTTGACAGCAGGATGGTAACACTGTTTCTCTCTCCCTCTCTCTGAAGATGGCAGCCATCTTACAACATTTTCAGAAAGTGGTGTCGAGAGAAGAAAGAAATGAGTGTCCTCGGCAGATTGTTGCTGTAAGCAGCCTCTGGAGTCAAGAACTGGAAGACATGGTTCGGCAATACATGGTTAGCCCCTGTGTCATCATCACGGTTCCGGAAGAAGCAGCAGTGTATGGTGGTGTTCAGCAGGTCAGGCGCATGTCAATCTCCCTGTACTAATCCTGAGTGAGACAACACATGAGAGTATTGTGTTATACTGTTGTGCTTGAGAGACACTATTGACTGGAATCAAATTCCTTGTATGTGCTCACTCATATACTTGGCTAATAAACACGATTCTAATTTAATTCTAATTCTGATGATCTTCATTAGGGTTTAGTTTGGTAGTTGACTATACTTGTATATTAACCCTTTAAGCGCCAAAGTCGCAGGATTGCGACAAGACGTCATCATGACTAAAACAGACTGTAGTTATAAAAATCATGTAATGTAG
>JBBPCY010000130.1:12407289-12433184 GCA_037974405.1 Brachyalestes nurse
AAGCCACAAGCTTTTGAAATATTGATGTCAAAATCCAGTATTTACAAAAAAAAACCCCGGCGCTTAAAGGGTTAAGACCAGTGTCTTCTAGTTTAAAGATGTCTGTGCAGTCACATTTTGTAGGGAGCTGAATAAATGTTTTCAAAAGTAGCAGAAATGAAGCCTGTTATGTAATCCTTGCTTAAACATAAAATAAGTAACATTAAATGTTTAAAATGTTGCATTTTTCATGTGTGTGTTTTTACGCTGAAATCCTGTTTCTCATCCAAAGACGATTCTGTTGTGTCTGGACTGCAATAAGACCTCAGTTTTGCTCAGCTCTCTGGACTTCAGTCCCTCTGTTCCACAGAAAACCCTCATCTTTACCAACACAGCAGAAGAAGTGGAGCATGTTTACAAGGTACAGTGGTTGTTAGTTTATAGCTGTTACTGAGCCTGTTTGTAATTGCCTCACTCCAGTTCGACTAACCTGTTATACATTTATGCAGGCTATCAGCAACACAGCAGCATTCTCCTTGAAAGCTCATGAAGGCCTTACTGATCGTTTTAAATTTGTGGTTGAGCAGTGGAAAAAAGACATTGGTCCTGGCACACAAGTTATCTTGGGTATGTGTATTATGAGATCTTTTGATTACTGAGCATATTTACATATGTTTAATGAATATGTCGTTTATTGACATTTTGTATCATCATCTCCCAGTGACCACCAATGATTGCATGAAGGCTCTTGGTATCAGAGATGCAACATGTGTGGTGCATTATGCGTTCCCAACCTCACCTAAACTATTTGGGAACCGACTGTTCTGCATGTCGGAGAACTTTAAGAATCTCTCTGAGGTAGCAAATTGTGCCTTTTGTTGACTGTTTCAATCAACCTCTTGGTATTTGTTGAACAAATTAGTATTTGCCAAATCTTTTATAAAGTGTGTGTGTGTGTGTGTGTACCCTGATATTTCAGGATTGTCCTGAGAGCTCCTCTCCCATGCGGTCTGTGTTGCTGTTGTCAGAGCATAATGCTCGTCATGTATCTGGTGTTCTGCGGTACCTGAGGCGCACAGGTGCTCTGTTGCCCCCAGAGCTCCTGCAGTTTGCAGAGGGAGTCCATCAGGCCAAAGAAGAGCGAAAGTTGAACAGAGCACTGTGCAGTCACCTGAAGAGCCTGGGCTTCTGCAGGTCTTTACACTTACAGTGTAGCCCATGTGTTTTCAGGGTGGTGACTCCATACTCTAGCGCAATGAAACATTCCCTATTAAGCTAAACTGCACACACTCAGCATTAATGTGAATATATGTTCATTTCTACTAGTTGAAACCAAGTAGGCATTGTAGCTATCTTTTATACATAGTTTTCCCATTATAGATGACTTAAATTATATTCAGTGAAATGTATACAAACCTGATAGATTTCTGGAATGACCAAGCTGGAGCCGTTGAAGGTTAACCTAAATTGGACTGATGGCAAACGCTAAGTGTTACCTCATCTGTCACCCGTCACCTTGGTCTTTGTTGATATAATGGCAGCCACAGGATGAATTTTGTGTTGTACAAAAGCATGCCAGTTACTCAGATTAAAACAAATGTCTCACAACTCTTTGGAAATCTCACAGCATCCCTAGACATGCTATGGATTATTTTATGGCCAAAAACTGGAGTATTCTTGTTTAATGTGTCAATCACCTAAATTAAGTCCTGATAACAAGATACTCCATATCTAGTTCCACACTTGACTGGCAGTCATTTATGGCAATTAAGATAAAGTATTATTGTGTTTATTTGTTCAATTCTTTTAGTCTACTATATTGAGTGACTGTATTTAAAGTATAGTTATAGTGTATAGTTTCCTTTAAGGTTGACCCTAAATGCAAATTACTGGATTAAAACTGAACTGATAAATACTATTATAGATTGTTTCATTTCAGTGTGCTAGAGTACCATCTGGTTATTTGCAAGCTGCAGGTGCTTCAGGTTTTTTTTTTCACTTTTACACACTGAGATAGACCTTACGTAAAGGCACTCTTTCATTTTGTAATTATAAGAAATAGATAGTCTATAGTTTTAAAATCTCATTCAGTGTCATCTGTCTCTTCCCCACACAGGGATGGAACACTTTGCTCAGAAAGGCATACAATCAACAAAGCACTTGACTATCCCCTTCACCCTGACTCTGGGACTATTTTGGTAAATTTCATAGAGAGACTATTGTTGCATCCTTAGTGACTGGTGACTAAGTTAAGGAGATGTGATTTAGACCAATCAGCCAGAACATTAAAACCACCTACCTAATATTGTGTTTGTCCCCCTTATTCCACAAAACAGCTCTGACCTATTTAGACCTGGACTCCGCAAGATGACCTCTAAAGGTGTGCGGTGGTATCTAGTATCAAAATGGTAGCAGCAGATCTTTAAATTTTGTGTGTTGGGACGCCCATGGATTGAACTTGTTTCTCCTGTACATCCCATAGAAACTCAGCTAAAGCAACACCTTGAACTCTTTGCCACGTTCCTTTTATCATTCCTGAACGATTTTCGCTATATGGCAGCGGCCATTATCTTGCTGAAAGAGAACATTTTAATGCCACTGCTGCCTTGCCTTCTTCACACACCGAATCCTGGTGGCGTCCAATTGACCACATGATGTAAAAGATGATTCATCAGACTAGGCCACCTTTCTCTACTGCTCCATGGTCTCTGCCCATTGTAGGTGCTTCTGGCAGTGGACTGGTGTCAGCATGGTCACTCTGACCAGTCTGTAGACCTCCAGCCCCATACACATCAAGATCCAGTGCAGGGTGTATTAACATTTTCAGCAAATTGTGCTATAGTAACCCTTCTGTGGGATTGGACCTGACAGGCTGTCCTTTGCTGTCCATGCACTGAACCTTGGGCACCCACTACCCTGTCGCTTGTTTACCGGTTGTCCTTCCTTGAACCACTTTGGTGGCATACTGGGAACACCCCACAAGACCTGCCAGTTCAGAGATGCTCTGACCCAGTCACATAACTTGTCTTGACAGATGCCACTGTAAGGAGATAATCATGTGTGGTCTTTGGTTTTAATGTTGAGGCTGATTGATGTATGAGACGAATATGATGACATCTAAAAAAAAAAGCTATCCGTTAGGTCAAGCAATGAAATGATCAATTAAAAATTCTGTATATGCATAATAAAAAACAAAAGAACTGAATAAATCCTACTCTAATTATGATGAGTGCTAAGGACTAGTCTTAATTTCTTAAACTGCATATAGAACATTCTCAGTAGTTGGCCCCAGCATACAGGGCCAGAGTACCAAAAATACAGTGTCTGTGAGACAATACATAGAGGTTTGTGTACTTTTTATTAAAAATGTGTAAAGCTGAATTATTTTTCTGTTGTCTTCTGCAAAGGTTTTGCCCTTATACATTAGCAGTGCAAATGTATACTGTGGGCGGATTGTGAACCAGAAAGAGGACCATTACAAAACCTTTGCTGCTAAATTGAACTCGCATTGTGCTAAAGAAAGACTTTGTGCAAAGGAAGTGGTTGAAGGAGGCCTTTATGCAGTACAAGAAGAGGATATATATCATAGGTAAGTAGTTTTTTTGTATGTAGAAAATAAAAAGGGAATAGTTACCTATTGTAGCATTGTACATGAACAATGCACCAGGAATGTGGTGAGTTGTTTCTGTTTGGGTGGCAGAGTGTCTGTGATCAAAGTACCAGAGAAACGAGATCAGCTGTTCAGCCGAGTCGTTGTTGACTTTATTGATGAGGGGCGCGTCCAGGAAGTGAAGTCGCATCAGCTCCTGCAGCTTCCTCCCGAGTTCCAGAGCTTGCCTGGTCAGGCTGTGGAGATCATTCTGTGTGGCGTCCAACCCATTGATGGAGACATGGACTGGAATCCAAGGGTAATTATACAACGTACAATACAGCTTTGTTTAAAAAAACTTATGCTTTGCAAATATTTAGGCTAAATTTCCCCTGTGATGCACTTGGTATACACAGAATTTTATTCATCCTCAATATTTTAAAATGTTGGGATTTTTTTGTAAAATGCAGGCCTATAAGTAAAATAAAACAAATGATCTATAAGCTTCCACACACTCCACTTTCAGGAGTCCAACCACCACCATCTTCACACTCTGCTGTGGTGTGTTCATGTATGACAAAATGGTCACTTTAAATTTAAGTATACAACGTATACAGGGAAAAGAAACCGTATTCCTCCAGTACCATGGTGCAACACAAGAACATGAACAGAAACAACATAAGACCACATAAATTATGCCAGATATCGAAGCATACCTTCTCGTGGAGTCCTTCTTGTGGACTGATATAATTAAAGGTTCCATGACATGCTGATTTTTTTTTATGCTTTAATATAGGTCTTAGTGGTCCCCTAATACTGTATCTGAAATGTCTTTCTGAAATTCAGCCTTGATGCAGAATTACAGCCACTTCGAGTCAGTCCCACAATGAGATTTCCCTGGACGCGCCATTTCTGTGTCTGTAGCTTTAAATGATAAGGAGGAGGAGAGAGGCGGGGCGAGGAGGAGAGAGGCAGAGCAAGGCGGAGGGTGTGGGAGGGGTCAGCTAGCTGGTGAAAGACAGTTGTATTCGTCTGTTGTAAGATTCTGGACATTTTCCTGATAGCCAAGCAGTTGAGATCAGTGTCTATAGCCCCGTTGCTGTAAAACTCCTCAAATTTTACCCGTTCTCATCTGATCACCCTGGAGAGGTGCTCACTCAGTCATTTCATTGAGAGGAAAGGCAGATATTGTGCGTTCCATAACACTAATAACAACACGGTTATCCATCCAATACAACACTCGAGTTAATGTGTGTGGATTCACACACCATTCACACACATACCTGATGCTATCTACCTTTACATTTGCTACAGTAGCCTGCTAACTGGGCTGTTAGCTGTTAGCTGCAGAGCTAATGTTATGGCCACATTCTAAGGGTAAAAAGCTAGGTAACCATATACAGCAAAGTAACAAAATTATATAGCATTAAGTTGACTTACTTGTCCGAGGTTTGTAGCTGAGCCAATTCAATTTTCAGCAAGACCAGCTCTGTATTGTGTCCGTGCATTTCCAAAGAAAATAAAATTAACCCACTGATTCTTCAGAGGCTCACATGAAGGAACTAAAAAAATACATTTGTGCTCATTTGTACATCTAAGCTTCACTTGTTTGCACGCTGTGGTCTCTCGCACATAGCATTGACAGTCGGTGGAGGAAATTTTTTAGGGGAGGGGCAAAATTCTTTGGGCAGGCAAAGCCTGAGAAAGGGGAGGAAACCTTTCCCCTTATGACGACATACGGGGCCAAATTCCAGATCGGGCCATCTGAGCTGTCTCTCTCTGAATGGTGGAGCAGGATATTCAAAGCACGCTTTACACATATCGCCATTTCTAGCCACTGCAGTCATATCAGAACTCTTTCAAAAATTTAGTTTGGTGAAATAAAAAATAGGTTTTGTACAGTAATTTGACTTATGATATTAGAACATAAATGATGCTAAGAACCCCATGCCCACAAGTACAGAGGTGGACCATATGCTTGCATGGCCTTGTCCTGACTTGAATTCCATCAAAAATTCATTTATGAGGTACTGTAATCTGAAATAACCTTGAGGGGTAAAGTATTGTGTGGGTTTTTGTTTCTGATTATGGTATGTTTTTCTCCATACTTGTACAGTGAGAGGAAACAAGACAATTTTGTTTTTGCTCAAAATACTTTTGAATACTTTTGATTTTTAATATAATCTTCATAGGTTACCAGAGCGATCAGTCTGAAGATTAAAGAAAAGGTACATCAAGCCAAAGTGGTGATGTGCATGGGCAATACTGTTTGGGTTGATCCAATGGTATGGTTTTCCGTTTCTACTTTTTTATATATTTTGAACACTTTTGCCTCTGTTAAATCAGACACGTTTAAAACATGCACACACATGTTTAAACAGGTACGCATGACACGTGTGCCTGGTCTAAAGACCTTCATAAATGAATATAATGTCCATGCGGAGATTCTTGCTACTGGGATGGGCACCACGAACCCTCGGCATTTGGAGCTGCTGAAGATGCTTTGGCAGGGAGGGGAGGTCTTTACTGCAGTGGATCTTAGTGAGAGCAGCAGGTTGTCATCTTTCTTTCTGCCCCATACTCTTTTACGCTGGTCTTAGTAAATCTGATCTGTAAAAAGTTCTCCTACTCTGTTTTATGACACGGGTTCTCCAACCCGAATCCCGGAGTACCCCATTCTGCATATTTTTATAATATTTATGCTTTAACACAACTTCAAGATTGCTTGCTAATGAAATGAAATGTTGGATCAGGTATGTTAGAACTACAAAAACAACAAATTTTACAGGCAAAGAGTTTTAGGACAGTGCTTTTCTGTATGATGTTCTGTAAGTCACTAGCTGATTTGTGTGTTCTCCTGTTTGTTCCATGATCTTGACCTGATCAGGTGTGAGAGAGAAACATTATCTCTAGAACAAAGGGCTCTGGCTCCTGAGAAAGCTCTGGCTAATAAGATGAAGGCTGGAATCCCCAGTCTCTCCAGAGAAGGGGAACCCTGTGAGCCCTCAGAGAAAAATCAGATCACAGTATCCAGTGGAGGATCACGTAAAGCTTCTTCAGTAGACGATGAACAGGCGCTTAAGTGAGTAAAGTGACTGAAATTTCACATTTGATTCTTGGATTAAGAATATGATACCTCTTGTCTTCTGTTTTATTCAGTCTTTCTCATGTTGGTTTTTTCCTTCTGTTTTGCATCTTTAAATCAATCAAAGTTTCTGTTTTCACGTAGATCTACCGATCAAAGATGTTTGCCCCAGATGGTGACTGAAACCATTTCTGACCGCTCATACAAAGGCATGTGAAGCTTGAAAGTGTATATAGATGCTGTATCACTCAAAGCCTTTTCTCTTGCCTAGATTATTTCTTAAATGATTAATATTTTACATATTTTAGAACCTACGAATGACATGAAGATTAAAAATGGGGTCTTGCATGCTGAGAGTGTGCATATTGTGCCACAAAGGTAATTGTTAAATACATATTTCAAAGACTATAATGTCTCATTTTTAAAGTCGTTGGATCATCCACATTTACAATAGCTCGGGCTGTACAGACATATTAATTATAAAATATTTTTTGTTCTTTTTTGGGTGTCTGCAGTTTTCACCCACAGATTAAGTGGTTTCAAGGGGAGGAATCAGTCACTATTAAAGTAAAGCTAGTCAACCCAGTGATGCAAAAGTGTGAGTTCTTCTCTGACCGAGTGATTTACAGGTGAGTGTTCAATCTAAATATAGTACAGTGATATTAGTTTTGTGAAATGGTTTTTATTGATTAGATAGTTTTGTTTTGTACTATAATCACAATAATAAACATAATCTCAGTGATAGTGTGGTGGTGTCTTTTTTTCCACCAGTGCATATGTGAACAAACAGTTTTACTGTGCCAACATGGAGTTGCATGGTGACATCATCACAGAACAGTGCTTATGGGAAATGAAGTGCAATGAACCTGTGATCAACTTGGTGAAAAAGGAGAAAGGAGAGTGGAAGTCACTTCTCAAACAAAAAGCAAGTTTTTGTTTCTCCATACCATCTGCTTCTTCACAGTTAACTACTTTTATTCCATGTACTCATTTCTGCACTTAGAATGGTGTTATAGTTTTAAAAGTAAATAGACATTTAAATAGACATGGGTCTCCTGTAGCGTTGCAGCACTGTTTTTGTACAATTGTGCTAATGTACTTTTGCCATTGTTTACTTCCTGCGCAGAGTGCTTTCATAAGCTATGACTTTGATCACATTAAGGATGAAGACATTCCTGCCCCAGATGGTGAGAATGGAATTTTAGCAGTGTTTGTGATTCAGAAAAAATATTCTGCAAGTTTTGTTTTAAAATGCAAATATGGATCTGTACATTTCACCCAGGTCGTTGGTTCCTGGCAAACACAGGAGAGGAGGGCTCCTATATAGCTTCAGAGAGTGGAAGTGAGAGTGACTGAATAGGCGACAGTAGTGTTATGTTTTCCTTGACGCTAACATGCATAAACTACCATGGAAAACTAGGTCTAACCGTTTTGTTTCATTCTAAGAAGGTATGCTGTTGCTTTAGACAGCTGCTATCTGAATATAATTGAAATTGCCATAGTTGCTATATTTGAAATTGTTCTAGATCACTTTTTCGCCACTCCAGTCTAGTATTTATAAAAAGCATCAATTATAAAGAGGTGTTTTCACCTGAAATGTTCTGAGAGAAGAAAAGAATTGAGATATTGTCACAAATTACTTATGTACAATTAGAATCTACTGTTCAACTGAATAGAGATTCAGAAACTAATTCAACTCTTACACATTTGTATTCATTCAGAATGTTAACAAACCAATTTATGTTCTTGTTTAATGGAAAACTGACACCAAAAATTTTCAATGTAGCCTTTTCTGCATATGTAGCCTATGGGAACTGTAGTAGGGGAGCACTGGCGTTGGATTGGAGTGGCATTTATGATCTAGAACTGAAAGTACTCAAATCCTCACAGCAGTGTTCCAACATCTAGTATAAAGCCTTCCCAGAAGAGTAGCGATTGTTACTGCATCAGAGGGGACAAATTCCTTATTAATACCCTTGATTTCAGAAATAATGTTGAATATTGTGTATAAATGCTTTGGTTTTCAATGAAACAATGCATTCAGTACTATGTAAAACAGTTCAATGCAAAAGTCCTGAGCCACCACTCATTTCTTCATATTTTGCTTACAAATATCCAGATTTTCTCATACTTTTTAATGTAGTGATGAGCAGTAGTTCTCCAGGCTTCCTGAAGAACTTTCAGAGACTCTTGTTTTCAGTCCAGTCCCTGTTCCTGACCAGTTTCAGAGGAATGTTTGTTAAGCCACACAGTGACCTACGTATGAATCATTCAAGCAGAACAAAGTATTTAAGGCCTGGACCAGTGAAGAAACGGGAGCAGATGATTCGATTCCAGATGATCAGGCGGTGATCAGTATACTGGTGGTGCTGAATGCTGAGTTGGAACACCTTCACCTAGGCACCTTGTATCTTTAGGAACTTTACAGCCTGTTGCATAAAACATTTGTTACCATTTCACCAGGGCACCTGGTGGCCTGTTGGTTAGGGAGTTGCCCTTGCGATCAGAAGGTTGTAGGTTTGAATACCAGTGGCACCACTGAGGTTCCCTACACGCTGCTCCCCAGGTTCTGTGTTGCTGGCTGCCCGCTGCTTCACTTCGGTGAATGGGATAAACGCAGAGAACAAATTCAACAAGTGTGCCGTGCTGTGGTGTGTTCACGTATGAGAAATGGATGCTTTAAACTACTCAGTATGCCAAAAATGAAACAGTTTGACAGGTAATTCAAAGCAAAATATGAAGAAATAAGGGGGTGGCTCAAGGTTTTTGCACAGTTTTGTATGATTTTTGTGTTTTGGTCTTGGGCTTGTTAAAGTGAAAATGTTAATAGAAGCTTTTAGTGACCGATCTTTTTTTTCATTGCCTTCAAACAAAATGTGCAGATTATTTCTTTGGTTATATAGTATATAGAGATTGGCACCTTTTTCAGTTCATATACTAAAATTAATACGAAGGTAATTTTCATTTACGTTTATATCTCAATAAGCACAGCCCGGAAATAGTGAAGCAGGTAAGTCTAGCGGACAGTAGAGGCCGGCCAGTTGTGGTTTTCCCTAAACACAGTCTGTCCAAAAAAATTCTCAGTTTCTGAGTAAACGTTTTTTCACTACTGTTTTTGAGCTACGTTATAGAGCCTAAATACAAAGTTGTGTTAATACTTCGGGCAGAATTTGTCATTAAAGTACACTCAGTCAAAAATAATTGCTTATATGCATGTCATACACTGGTCTTAACTGATCTTCACTTTCATAAAAAACACAAAGATGGTTGGATATAATGTGGGGCTACCCTAGGAAAAGTGTGGAGACTACAAATCCAGCACTGTAGAATGTGTAGACAGCAAACCTCTATCAGGACTGCTCAGGAGTTTTCTCCATGGGTCAAACTTAAAAGTGACCAAGAAAATGAGAGCCAGAGAGAGAACAGACCTATTTTTGTACTATATACACTTTCAGTCAAAATGTTTTGCTTTTCTACATTTGCATGTGAGTACCTTTTTATTAGCTATAAATGTCATATTTTTATTCATCACTACTGACCTATAAAAAGCCACCTAATGTAATTATAATGTGGAACACCAGACACTCGAACTATTAGGTGACAAATAATGTGATGAAACAGTTAATGAGTGCATTTAAAGTTGAAGAACAGTCTAGAATTTGACTCTACATCACCACACAACCATTTAAAAGGATGTCAGAGGTGTGGTGTTATATATTCGTTCCATGTCATAAAGGAATCCTGTTTGACCGTTTCATTTATAGTTGCTAATGCTTGAAAAAAACAAATCTGAAGTTTATGAAAAAATGGATAAATGGTAAAAACTGTGGTGTGCTTTGGACTGGTAGTGGTGTACCAAATCAGACATTCTTACGGCTCATATTTGTCCTGTGGGAAATACTTTGAGCAGCGCTGATATAAAGGTTCTGTTCTCTACATGTTCTTCAGTGCTGTCCACAGGCCATCCATAACAGTTGGATTTTTCCTCTCCACACATATTCCATTTGGTCAATGGCTTGTGCCTGAATTTCACTTTGTGGCATCTTGCATTTTCCTTCTTTTAGACAACAGAAAGGATAAAAATATCTTACGTTTAGTAACTGTTTATGACGCGTGCATACAAGCAGCTCTTTTTGACTACAGTGTGTTATGAGTTATGAATCTTTTGTGAATGGATTCTTTATGTGAAAATAAAGTAGCATTCAGCATACTGTCATTTCTGTATTTAATTTTAAAGCTGACGTGTTTCTCTCTGTTGTGGCTGTTTCATAACTTCATAAAACCTCATTTTCACATTTTCACACAAAAATCAGGGTGCATTAAAAATGCACTAAAAATGTAACATGTAACAAGAATGCAACTTAAAACCAAGGTATGAGGAAATAATACTCCTCTCACCACTGCTGATTTCAACTGGACAATAAAGGTGAGCTTAAACTACCCACTTCACTGAGAAATCCTGCTTTGTAACGTACCCCTGTATTAGCGATATGCCCAAAAGGGTGCCTGATCGTTACACCAACAGGGATTTTAATGACACTGCATTCAAATCCAGACTTTAATATGAAATTGGTCCCCCTTTGCAGCTGTTACAGCTTCCACATTTGTTCTCATTCATTCTGTAGAGCATGTACAGGTGCTGGTTATAAAATTAGAATATATTCAAGAAATAATTTCACTAATTCCATTCAAGAAGTGAAACTTGTATAATGTATACATTCATTCCACACAGACTGATATATTTCAAGTGTTTATTTCTTTTAATTTTGATTATTACTGGCAACTAATAAAAACCCCAATTCAGTATCTCAGAAAATTATAATATTACTTAAGACCAATACAAAGAAAAGATTTTTAGAAATCTTGGCCAACTGAAAAGTATGAACTTGAAAAGTATGAGCATGTACAGCACTGAATATTTGGGGTGCCTTTTGCCTGAATTACTGCAGCAATGCGGTGTGGCGTGGAGTCGATCAGTCTGTGGCACTGCTCAGGTGTTGCCCAGGTTGCTCTGATAGTGGCCTTAAGCTCTTCTGCATTGTTGGGTCTGGCATATTGCATCTTTCTCTTCACAAGATTTTCTATGGGGTTAAGGTCAGGCGAGTTTGCTGGCCAATTAAGAACAGGGATACCATGGTCCCTAAACCAGGTACTGGAAATCTGCATCTCCGTAAAGTTGGTCAGCAGCAGGTAGCATGAAGTGCTCTAAAACCTCCTGGTATACAGCTGCGTTGACCTTGGACCTGAGAAAACACAGTGGACCAACACCAGCAGATGACATGGCACCCCAAACCATCACTGACTGTGGAAACCTTACACTGGACCTCAAGTAACGTGGATTCTGTGCCTCTCCTCCGGGATAGAGGGTGACACGGGAGTGAATTTTTTAAACCTCTCCCGTCCCACTCCACAAAAAAATCCCATCTCATCCCAATCCCATAAAAAAGACTCCCATTCCCTCCCACTTCCGTAGTGTTTTTTTTTCGTGGCTAAAAAGTGCGTGAAGAAGCTACTTCTTCTCTTACACTATCGCCACCATCTGTTATGGGTGTGTGAAGCAAACAGGAGGAGAGCATACAGAGACAGGACAACTAGTATTTAGTTCAAAATTAGGTTATTTATTTAAAAGCTATATTTCTGTATAAAGTCATAGTGTTATTACGATTCCCATTACGATTCTGATGTTGGATGAGAAGACCTGCCTTACAATCTCCGTTCCAGTTCATCCCAAAGGTGTTGGATGGGGTTGAGGTCAGGGCTCCGTGCGGCTTAGTCAAGTTCTTTCATACCGAACTCACGTCTTTATTGAGCTTGCTTTATGAACCATGGCTTTATGGAGCTTGTTTTGTGCATTAGGACACGGCCATACTGGAATAGAAAAGGGTCTTTTTCCCAAACTGTCCACAAAGTTGGAAGCATGGCATTGTCCAAAATGTGTTGGTATGCTGAAGCATTAAGATTACCCTTCACTGGAAGTAAGACTTACCACCATACCCAGAAAAACAGAAACGTCCCAAGACCTTTGTCTATATTGTGTAGATGTGTAACTCCTCTTTAAATTTCATCAGCAAACCTACATAAAGAGCGCAAAGTCTGGTCAGCCAATCACAGACCAGCACTGGGGGTGCACCATTCAGAAACAGTTGTGCCCTCCCTCACTTACCCTAGATCGCAAAATGCAAGGGTTGGACGTCTTTTTTCATTATTTCATTACAATATTTTTATGCTTTCATAATTACAATCCGCACATTTTTCTACCCAGTATTTATCACGGTCCATCCCAGCCTTATTTAGAGAATTCCATTTCAAGATTTCCTCTAAACTGAAAGTGTCTAGTGATCGAGTGTTTAGTGTTTTGTGATCGAGACCCTGTTAACGTTTAGCCGACCACAGTGCCTGGTGATGTTCAATGATGAGGTCCTCTAACAAAATCCACACTAATCGGTCACATTTGTGTAGTTTTCTATTTATGTTAAAGAACTGATATTAAACAGTTTTATCAAGGTCGGGCAGTGTTGTGTAACGGAGTGACGAAGTGTTACACAAGAGAAGTCAGGCGATCTGCAGGGACAGCCTGGAGCTCGTGCTGCTGTTTCACCTTGCTGGTTCTGTTACTGGAGTTGTCCTGTCAGAGTGCGTGTGTGTTTACTGAAGACTCTCTCTGGAGCCGGTTTTGAGTTTGTTGAGCTGAAGGGAGGGTGGAGGCGGCTGGAGAATGGCTCTAATGTCAGGGCTGCTCTCGGTGGCTGCCTGGCCCGTGCGGTTCGGAGTGAGGGGTTTACAGCGTTATCCCCTCTCTCCTGCTCTGAGGTCTTCCTCCTGGTCCACTGGAGCCTTCCACAGGGTAAAACCCTCTCTGTACTGCTTTATAATAATTCTGTACTGGCTTCCGTATAAATGTGGTTGTTATTTCATTACCTTGTGTAAGACATAGGCTCGTCAGGTTAGTAACTGGACAACTTGACAGTCACTATGACTAGACATGCCCACACCGCCTACTCTGTATGGACAAAAGTATTGGGACAGCTTTTAATTATTGAATTCAGGAGGGCCCTTACATCCATTGAAGGGCTTCAGTATACCTAGACATTTGGGATAACTCCATGCATCCAACTTTATGGCACAGTTTGGGGGAAGGCCCTTTTCTATTTCATCATGACTGTGCCCCCGTGCACAAAGCAAGGTCCATAAAGACATGGCTGGATGAGTTCAGTGTGGAAGAACTTGACTGGCCCGCACAGAGTCCTGACCTTAACCCCATTAAACACCTTTGGGATGAACTGGAACCTTCATGTGTTGAAGTCTGTGTATTTGAGTGCAGTGTCATAAATGTCCCTGTTGGTGTAATGGTCAGGCGTCTCAAAACTTTTGTCCAAATAGTGTACGTAGTCTCGTTCTGTAACAGGTGTTAGATATGTGAGGAGGTTGTTGACCTGTGCATCCATCTTCCTCAGGGCTTTTTACTGAACCGCCTCAAACCACTGTCATCTGTAAATAACTTACTGTCTCCATCTATACTTTACACAAGTGGAGCTTCAAAAGGTAATGATGAACCTCACTGTAAATAAAGTAATCTCAAAACATGCTGCTCAGTGTTGTGTACTGGCTTCTTCTAGAATGAATCGCACAGTTTACTTATTTTCTTCATAGATGGTAAACCTAGTGGACCAGAGCGTCGACCAAGTGGAGGAGGAGGAGGAGGAAAGAAAGGAGGCAAGAAGGACTGGAAAAGTCGTTTACTACAGGTATTAGCAGGAGATTTTATTCTATACTATATCTGTGTAGTTGTCTATTTTATTTGTGCTTCTTATGGTAAAACAGAAGCAGTATAATAATTTTGTGGTTCACACTCTGTTGTGCTGTGGTGTGTTCACATATGACAAATGGACATTTTACACTAACACTCTTGATTTGTTGTGGATTCAGGGTGATGTGCCGTGGGATGATAAAGATTTCCGCTACATCGCAGTCGCACTGGGAGGTGTCGCATCTGTCCTGCTCTACCTTTACCTGCGTGATCCAGGCAAAGAGATCACTTGGAAAGACTTTGTCCATCGTTACCTGGGCAGAGGACTAGTGAGAATATTATTTTTTTCTTAGAAGAAAGCCTTTAATCACTACCATGTGATTGTAGTGTGACTTTTGTTATTTTACATAAAGAGCGTTTTTGTTTTTTCAGGTTGACCGTTTAGAGGTTGTGAACAAGCAGTTTGTCCGAGTCGTTCTGGTTCCAGGTGCAGACACTTCAGATGGAGTAAGTTGCATCAGACACTTCATGTACATCATACATGGACTATTTTTGATGACATAAGAAGTGTATATAAATATACATGTGTAATGCCCATTTACACTGATGGTAGTGAATGACAGTAAATGATTTTGCATTTGTTAAGTATTGTTTTCATTAAGATAAACACCTTCTTGTCAAGTAGATTTCCTCATAATAAAGTTTATTTTTCCCTTCAGAGCTACGTGTGGTTTAACATTGGCAGTGTTGACACGTTTGAGAGGAATCTGGAGGCTGCCCACTATGAGCTTGGTCTGGAGCCATCGCACAGAACCTCAGTCGTGTACGGCTCAGAGAGTGATGGGTAAGAATCTGTTAAGACCTTTACTGCCCTCTGTTGGTCACACTCTAAACTGATTTTGTGCTGTCTGAATTAAGGTTAGGTAATTTTCTGTTTGTACTCATAAAAGAGATTTAGAGAAAAAATCTTGCTTAAAAAAAATTATTGTTGTTTTTTATGTTTCTGCCAGGTCGTTCCTTATGAGCTTCATACCTACCTTGTTGCTGATTGGTTTTTTGCTCTTCACACTACGTCGAGGGTCAATGGGTGGAGGTGTAGGAGGTGGAAGGGGTCCTTTTAGCATGGGTGAATCCACTGCAAAGATGATGAAGGACAACATAGAAGTAAAGTTTAAAGATGTGGCTGGGTGTGAGGAGGCAAAAGTGGAAATCCTAGAGTTCGTCAACTTTCTGAAGAACCCACAGCAGTATCAGGACCTTGGTGCTAAGATCCCTAAGGTAAATGCATCGCTGTCAGTGGTAATGTATCTATAACAGTGGCAAAATGAGTAATAGGAGTAACATGATTAGTATGAAATATGTTTAATGTTCTCTAAAACAGTACGTCGTCTTGAAGAACATTTAGTTTTTGTTTTCAAGTTATTTGTCTTTCTAGGGTGCTGTGCTGTCAGGGCCGCCGGGAACAGGGAAGACTTTACTGGCCAAAGCCACTGCTGGAGAGGCGAACGTCCCCTTCATTACTGTCAACGGCTCAGAGTTTCTCGAGATGTTTGTAGGAGTTGGACCAGCGAGGGTGAGTAAAATACTGAAATATTGTGTGTGTGTGTGTGTGTGTGTATGTGTCAGTCAAAGGCATAAAGAGAGAGAAGATAAATGACTGAGGAATTCACATGAATACTCACAGCATGTTATCTTTTTAATAATGTATGAGCCTATATAAAGGCTTGTTTTGTTCATTTTGACTCATTTGATTAATGTTAATACATTATTGCTCCTCTTCAGGTGAGGGACATGTTTGCTATGGCTAGGAAGAATGCCCCCTGCATCCTTTTCATTGATGAAATTGATGCAGTTGGCAGGAAAAGAGGTGGAGGGAACTTTGGAGGTCAGAGTGAACAGGAGAACACCCTTAACCAGCTGCTTGTGGAAATGGATGGTATGTGTAGAGCTGTTGGAGATTTCATTTTAGTAATTTGTTCTAGCAATGTATGTTGGATCATTATGAGATTTAACCTGTTTCTGAAATTGCTGCAATAAATGTGTTTGGGCCTTTTAACTTTTAAAAACTAATAAGAGTGATGGCCTTTGAAGTTATGTTACTTTGCATAATTTCTTTTACATATTATTTATGGGTTACCCACAGGTTTCAACACCAGTACAAATGTTGTGGTCTTGGCTGGGACAAACAGACCTGACATCCTGGACCCTGCTCTGATGCGGCCTGGTAGATTTGACCGACAGATATATATAGGTTGGAAGCTCTTTTTCACATGTCTTTTTTTGTTACATACCATGATCAGAAAATCATATAACATCCAGGTAAACTTACTCTGGTAATCTGTTTTGTGTTAATCCTACAGGGCCTCCTGATATAAAAGGCAGAGCCTCCATCTTTAAGGTTCACTTGAGGCCTCTTAAACTGGATCCAGGTCTGGACCGAGATGCTCTCGCTAGGAGAATGGCTGCTTCTACCCCTGGTTTCACAGGTGAGGGAGAAATGTGGACCAGTATGTACTAAATTTTTTGAAACAAATTATATATCCAGCTGAAACTGGATATGCATGAGATTTTTGTTTAAAACAGTAGTTTGGCAGCATCACAAATCAGTTGAATCACAGAACACATTCCTCAAAATACTTTTTTACTAAAGTAACTTTGCTATTTTAGCTAGGGGCAGCTGGTAGCCTAGTGGTTAGGGCGTTTCCCCTGCGATCAGCAAGCGGTGGGTTTGATTCCCAAGACTGCTAAGCACCTCTGAGGTACCCTTGTATTAGGTAGCGTCCCCACACTGTGTTCCTGGTTGCCCGCTGTTTCACTTGGTGGATGGTTTAAATACAGAGGAAGAATTTCATGCTGTTCACACTGTGTCCTGTGGTGTGTTCACATATGCCAGAATGGTCACTCTCACTTCACTATTAAGATCGTAATCATTCCGATCCATCTTTTGTGAAATGGTTTTTGAAAATTAAACATTAAAAATAATCAAAAGTTGTTTTTTGGGATGTTTTGTATTCATTCTACCTTTTACTTTAATACTCAGGGTGCATTGGTTTGTGTGTTAATGATCAGTAGATAATGACTAAGGTGCTTACTATGCATCTCTGTTATTGCCTCTTAGGAGCTGACATTGCAAATGTGTGTAATGAAGCAGCTCTCATTGCTGCTAGGCATCTCAGTGAAGCTGTTAATGGCAAACACTTTGAACAGGCTATTGATAGAGTGATTGGAGGTGAGTGTCGAAATCAACACATTTTTTACGCCTTGTTTTTTCTAAACACTTATATAAACACCTGCAAATATCATATTAGCACGACGGGTTCATATGGATCAAATGGTTCTCATTCATTATGATTGTGTGAAACCTGTATGGAATGCATTTCGATCACTACGTTATTGCAGGTCTGGAGAAGAAGACGCAGGTCTTGCAACCCTCCGAGAAGAAAACGGTGGCTTACCATGAGGCTGGTCACGCTATAGTGGGCTGGTTCCTTGAGCATGCTGACCCACTTCTCAAGGTAAAAGATAAGATGCTTTCATATATATTTTACATTTACAATAAAAGGTTGTAAATTAACTGTTTACACTTGTGTTGGCTCTTGATATGGTTTCTGGTATGTCATCTTGTATATGCACTCTTTGGAGCATAACAAAATGTAATGAGAAAGCACCACTTGAACTACCTCACTTACCCTTTGTGGCACATATTGATGTCCCTATTTCTCTGTATCTCAGGTGTCTATTATTCCTCGTGGGAAGGGTTTAGGCTATGCCCAGTACCTCCCTAAAGAGCAGTACTTGTATACACGCGAGCAGCTGTTTGACAGAATGTGCATGATGCTGGGTGGCCGTGTGGCTGAGCAGATCTTCTTTGGCAGAATCACCACTGGAGCTCAGGATGACCTGAAGAAGGTCACACAGTCGGCCTATGCACAGGTATAAACTAATGCTGGACAACGATTACATTTTAAAATCCCAATTAATTGCATGGTTTTCTGCGATTCATCGCAATTAATTGCATTGTTATATGCAAAATTAAATAATGAATTCAAAAGTGATGTATTGCGCACTTTTATTTTTAAAGTACTGCTATATGAACAAAAGTGCAACAACATTTGTTTTGCAATCACTTTAAACAAATTACGAACTTTTTAACAGCAGTGTTCCCTTTAACACAGTCACAGTTACAGTTCAACATTAATGTAATCAAATCAAATAACAAGTTACCTTCAGAGTCTAGAGCATTACAGCAGCTGCAAAGAGGGACCAGCTCCTATGTATCTGAATGCTGTGTCATTAAAGTCCCTGTTGGAATAATGGTCAGGAGTTCCAATGCTTTTGTCCATATTATATTGACAAAGTAATAGACATATAATATGGACAAAAGTAATGATGACCCAGTATATGAACAAAAGTAATGGGACACCTGACCATGCCGAGACTCAGAGCGTTGCATGCTGTTCGCACGCTGAGCGCAAAAATGCAATAAACTTTCAAAATAAAAGGATTTTTAAAAAACCTTCTTTAAAAACCTGCCTTAATGCATGATAAAATAATTGTTGGAGTGAAGTAAATAATACGTTAACGTGATGATAACGCGTTAACGTGCCTAGCCCTAGAATAAACAGCAGCAGGTCACCAAATTTCTGCATGGACGCAAACATTTCTCTGCTTTTCTTGTTGGTTTCTTCCTCTTTATGTGTATCATTCTCTCATTCTCTTTAGATAGTGCAGTTTGGGATGAGTGAAAAGGTGGGGCAGGTGTCGTTTGATCTACCGCGGCAAGGAGAGATGATCATGGAGAAGCCCTACAGTGAGGCCACGGCGGAGCTGATTGATGAAGAGGTCAGAGAGCTGGTGGACAGAGCTTACCAAAGAACTCTGAAGCTCCTCACAGAAAAACGTGACCTAGTTGAGAAGGTAAAAGGGCTGTTAGGCTGTTTTTTAAGTATTTAAAACTGTATTAAAAGTTTGCTGTGACCAAAACAGCACAACAGATGTGATGCCATTATTTTTTGCAGTGTAAAAAAATGTCTAGATGGCTAAAGAGTGTCTTATGGTGTGTGTGTGTGTGTGTGTGTGTGTATACAGGTAGGAAGGCGTCTCTTGGAAAAGGAGGTTCTGGACAAAGCTGATATGTTGGAGCTGACTGGTCCCAGGCCGTTTGAGGAGAAATCTACCTATGAGGATTTTGTTGAGGGTACAGGCAGCTTTGAAGAGGACACAAGCCTCCCAGAGGGACTAAAAGACTGGAACCAGGAGAAAGGGAAGATCCAGGAGCAGGCACCAGCCACACAAGAGAAACAGGCAGCTTAAAGCCTTATAATACCTCTCTCTTACCTGGCTCAGGCGCAGATGTTATCGAACTGACTTACCTTTGTGAGAAGAGGACATGGCTTTGTAGTCTGTCTACATTTCACATTTGCCTAAAATGTGAACATGGGGATTAGAATAATGTTTTAAATGCCTTAACCATCCGCACTGGTGATAAGTAGACAACAAAGTCTGTGTACTGAAGTCTGTGTACCAATTCAGATGCACAACTTCAGTGGTTTTAATTTCAGTTGTTTTGAAATTAAATGAAAACAGTTATTTACATCATGGTTTTTTTACTCCTCTTTATGAAGGGGAAGTGATGGTGCTGTATATTTGTATAAACTGAGTCTTCTGAAAATCTTGTTCTGGAATGTTTATATATCTCAAACATTGTGCTTATTTAATAAAAAAATTCTCAAATCTTAGTTTTTTTAATGATGCAAATTGTTTGTGTATTAATTAATAGGACATGTTCAGAGGAAAAAAATATGTATATATTTGGCACAATATTGACCAAACTGTAGAAACACAATATTAATATTATAATTAACTGTAGAAAAAATGTTTCACCACAAGCCTCATAATATCTATTGTGCATTATAACATTAAAAACTCTTGCCTAATATTTAGCACATACCTATATGTGTCATCTGCATTGATGAGAGCCTGTACCTCGGGTAAGCAGTGTACATGCACTAGCCATCCGTGTGATGTAACAGTGATTCACCAGACCAGGCCGCCTGCTTCCATTGCTGTGTGGTCCATTTCTGATGCTCATGTGACCATTGTAGGCCCTTCCATTGGTGGACAGGGGTCAGCAAGGCACTCTGACTGGTCTGCAGCTACGCAGCAAGCTGTGATGCACTAGGAGTTCTGACACCTTTCTGTCATATCCAAACTCAGCAGCTTCAGATATTTCAGCTACTACAGTAATTTTTTCTGTGGAACTGGACAAGGCAGGTGAAACACCTTTATCTTTATCTTCAAGTATTTCAAGGTTGTCTTAGATGTCTTAGTATGGTTCAGATCCAAAGTCTTTGTCAGTTTCTGCGGAACATTAGTTTTCAGGATTTGCCGATATTTATTCTTGATATTGAATCTTTTTGAATCACTAGTCACTTCTGTGATGAGGTCACGTTTAAGGTTACCTTCCGATGACCTTTACATGTAGATGATGATTGCAGCAGCACCACACAATGGGCTGGTGCATCACTATTCCTGTGCCTATGTGTGGGTTTGGATTTGCATACATGACCAGTTTTATCAGCATTTTATTCCTCAGAGGCCAGTTTTTTCTTCAGAATTAATCATCGGCATGGTGCATAGAACACTTATGAAATAATAGAAAAGTTTGATGACCTTCACATCTACTTTTGGGGCAATAAATAAGAAGCTGAAAACATACAGAGCTGTAGTGAACCTGTGTGGAAGACACACTTGAATTCCTCCCACACACAGTGAGGAGGACGGGTAGAGAGGTAAAAATGTCTGCAGGGATCATGGTTGAAGAATTTCAGAAGATAATAGTATTTTCCAATTAGACACCATCTCCATGCCAACAAAGTATTTGGAAGGCAAGTCGGAAAAAAAGCTTTTTCTTTCATCCAGCCCCAAACAAAATCACCTATAATTCATTCTACTGGAACTTTGGTCAGATGAGAGAAAATTTGAGCTTTTTGGTTACAAACCTTCAAAAGTAACCATAAAACGTAGGATGGACAAACAGAAAATAACCTTGTCCTCACTATTAAGCAAGATGGAGTATCTGCGATGTTTTGTGGGTGTTTTTCCTCCAGAGGCCCTGGGAACCTCGTTAGAATACATGGCGTGACGGCATCCATGAAGTACCAGGAGATTTGAAAATCTGTCTGCTTCTGCCAAAAAAGCTAAAACCGAATTAGAGTTAGATCTTACAATACAAATAAGAATTTAGAATATATTTCAAATCCACACATAAATGGTTCAGCGCAACAAAGCTCCTGAAGTTCCTGTGGGGTGAGCTGGAAAGGAAAGTCCAAGAAAGAAGATCTGTAAGACCTGTAAGATTCTGCACTGGGGAGGTTTCAGATTGCTTGCTCTGTATTGTTTGGTCCCATCAAGTGTAATAGGAGACGTCTCATTGCTATAATGTTGGCAAAGGGAGGCTGCACAAAGTACTAAATGCAGATGTGCCAATAAACATTACATAATGTGATTAATATATTCAGTGAGAGACTGCTTATTAACCACTGATATATTTTCATGACCTTTCTCACTAATCCTCACCAAGTGTGCCAATAATTACAGAGCAGACTGTATGTAAACCATTTGATGAAATTAGACAAACCTCACAATCAGACTGCTGGGTTTTCTAACCCACACAGTGTTCATGCTAACATTTTTTGTGGGATGAAAGTATCTTTCCTGCTGTGGGAAATTTCTAAAGAGACCACAATTCTCTAAACACAACACAACCACTCCTAATCACAGCTGTCTGGTGCTGCGTGGACAGCTCAAGATGACCTCCAGTATGATCCCCTGGCAGGTTAGAGGTCCTTGTGATTATATACTGACCAGGACTATTAATATTGCTGGTATTTTTTTTTTTTGTTGTAATTTTCATTCAAGTTAAGGGTCTTCTCTTCTACAGTTTGTTTAGTCCATCATTTCTGCTCTCACCTGTTCCCATTCTCGTATCATTTCACAGTAAGAGCCCCACTGTAACTAGTCCCTAAAACTCATACCTCTTTGTGTGCTTCAGTATGCCATTATATACTCTAAACCGAGCCATAATGACTTCTGTGTGTCAGCACAAGTAGGGCATAGCCAGAATGATTTATCACTCTCTAAGCCTCCCTCTCCCTGAAACTGAGGCCCTGCTCACCGGGGACTCCCATTTTAGATCATGGACACAGTTTAGATTGCACCAGAATCAGCGCGGTCCAGAATGTGTGGAGATCCTGCATGATCATAATGAGGAAAAACAAAATATGGAATCTTAGATATCTGGATCCTTTACGCTTCATTGGGATGTTGTCCTGAAATTCTTTGTACATACAGCAGCAAACGGGGTGAGTGGGTGGGTGGGTGGTGGTATTGTGTGTGTGAAGGGGGGGTGGTGAATTGGACTGATGCGGAACACTAAATCCGGCAGGTTTTCACACTCCAGTCAGCATTATTAGGCTCATATGTGCAGGACACATTTAAGCGTTTTTCTTTGATTGAGGCACAACATGATTTGCCACAGAAATATAAACATCCTTAAAGGAATAAACTGCAAACTGTACAGTCATCTTTAGGTGTTTGAACTCTTTCTGTCAGCAACTTACTCATTATTCGTTTTGTCAACCAATAGGCAAAGGCCCTTAGTCCTGAAAACAAACCTCATGTTTACACATATGTGAATGTGAGCCACAGTTTGCATTTAATCTATTAGATATTAGAGTTTCCACTGTTTTAATACACTTTACTTAAATGTGTCTAGTCATAAATCAATTTGATTGGATAAGTCCAGGCAAGGCATACAAACAGCAATTAAGAGTTTTCTCATGTGTGTATGTTTTAAACGACATTCACATCAAAAGCTTTCACAAGTAATAAAAGCTACCTTATTTGAAAGGTGAAACCTCATTCAGATGCAATACTCACATTCAAATGCATCATATATGAGTAATAACCACACACAGCATTTTATGGGATCTTTATTTTCTTGTTATTATACTGTATTCATTTTGATTAGACTGTTTTTATCGCACTGACTTGTGTTTCCTCACGATTCATGTGTCATACCCTGTTTTAAACATGCTTAACGTATTGTAACCCTGTTATAACCTGTAACTGCGTCATCATTACCATACAGTTCTATAAATGCTCATGAAAAAAGTTCACAAAAATGAATGGCGAGTTGTTTTTTTTTTTTTACTTCTTCAGAACACCACCAATCATATACACAGTGGGCTTTGTAAAGGGAATCTCTGAATGGAAAAATAATTATTTTTGACACTTACAAGATGTCAGATTATTTCACCAGGCTATATCATAAATGGAGAAAACTGCTCAGCACACACACACACACACACACACACACAAAACTGTTTTTATCCTTACTATGTGTGTATACATTTCACTTTCTACTTTTATGTCACATCATCTGAGAGCGAGTTTAAGTTAATACAGGCAAGCTTTATCCCACTGCGTACAGAACACTGGCAATGCTGTCGTCGTGTGCCACTCACAGGCTGTTAAAATAAAATGCACCTTTCCTTTAAACAGACTGTGATATATTTTGAGGCTTTGAATTCGTTCTTCTCGGAATCAGTTTCTCTCCACAATCGATAGACTCTGAATGGGTCACAATGCTTCACGAGGTCATGCTTGAGTTCTCCACGTAGTTATGCTGAGAAGACCGTATGAGCTGCATCACTGATCCACTTCCTGCTATTTGCTGGTTAGAGGAGGGAATTTGCTTCTCTGGAAGAGCCCACTCTTTATTTAGCCTTTTTGAGGTTCTCTGTTTGCCCCATTTGGGCAGGAAAAATCACTTTTATCTTCAGCAAGGGTCTCTGTGTCCTTTCAGAGGTCCCTTGTCGCCTCCTTGGGAAGGAACCTTCATCCCCTAGATGAGGACTAATCTGTCCTCTCTCAGCCCATGGAGCTGCCTGTGGCTCAGGGCTGTTGGGATTGGGAGCGCTCTATCTTCAGCAACGGTTCTGTGTTCTCTGAGTCGCTGTGATGCTTTCTGTCTCTGGACTGCTGCTCCCCTTTGCTGCCTCGGGTCCAGGAAGGCGATCGGACATAACCACTGTGAGGAAAGCGTGGCAAAGGAGGCTGCTGCTGATCTGGGGGATGAGCAAGTCAAGACAACAGATGAAATGCACTCCAAAAAAAGCATTTTGTTTCCATTTCTTTGGCTTTATCTCAGGGCTGGTTTACTCTGACCTTTAAAATACTACCTGTGATTCATACACACTTTCCTCTGCTGCTCTCTGTCTCCTCTCCAGGGGATGATGTTAGTTTTTCAGTGTTTAAGTCATTTTATACATATAAAAAAAATAATAATAAAAGAGGCTGGTCACTAAAAGTGTGGACAGCTAGATTCAAGGTCATGCTGTAACTTAAGCTGAGCAATAGAAGCTACAGTGATCTCAAAAGAGCAGAAAAAGAAAGGCAGACTGAGGCCTTTGACTGTGTTGTGAAATGAAATATTCAAGAAGTACACATTTGTGCACTTCAGCTCAGCACTCCATCAAATAATCATGCGCTCGCTGAGGGGAAATACGGAAGAACCGTGGGAAGAAACAAGCGGAATAAGAACATTTTCTGCACACATGCTCTTTTCTTACCCTTCTTTTAACTGGTTCACAGCAGCTCCAAAAAAAAAAGGCCTATACGTTGATCAATTTTAGGATTTAACAAAATACTGAATACATTTTTTTTGTCATTTGAACCATATGAGCCTTATAACTACATGACATTTATATTAGCTTCAGAGTAGTTACTAAATAATTCACTCATCATTAATAATGAGTCATTAGGTGAATAACGGAGTAAGTGTTTAAGGTGATTAAATGAAAGCTGTTAAGAAGTGAAAGTGACACTCACTCGCGGGAGATTCATTGTGGTTCTCTTCATCTGAATCAGCAAACACTTCTCCCAGCTCCTGATCAGACATGTCTGTTAGCTCCGTCAGGTCCAGGAGATCAAAGTGTACCTCCAGAGAGGACACGCTGCTTAGTGGCTCTGAGGCAGTAAGAAACCAGGGGAAAGGATCATCAGCTTTAATAAAAATATATACAAAATGATAGCATTCAATGTGGTTTGGCTTAGAATCACCCCATAGTTCATGGTGGTAGCTCAAGCTGATGATACAGTTTTTGGACAAGACCCTATCAGATCTACCTCTAAGACATATTCTAAGAGACAAGACTGTAGCCCATCTACTATCAAGCACAATTTGTCACCACTAATTCATTTATCTTCTGCCTGGAATGGTTCACCAGTACTCTTTAGCTGTGAGGTCTTCTGGTTCTGGAATTCAATGAACTACCAAGTGAATTAAAAAATCCAGGACTGAGATCCAGGAGTCATTGACCTAGACGTATGGAAACAGACAATACAGACCCTTTCCAAAAAATTAGAATATCATGGAAAAGTTTATTTATTTCCATAATTCCATTCAAAATGTTACACTTTCATAGATTATA
>JBBPCY010000130.1:12440034-12464942 GCA_037974405.1 Brachyalestes nurse
TAGTAATGTTTATTTCAACAGTACATAATTAACAATATTTCTAAACCCCAAGAAAACATATCTAACCTCTTTCTCACATAAATTAATTTTACCCTCCTGGTCTTCTTGGTGAAGTTGTTAATCACTCTGTCATACCGGCAGGGATTTTTCCAAGGATTTCACCAGTGCCCAGCTTGGCTGGATGTTGGTGGGGATCGCTAGCAAGCGGTCAAGCTAACAAACTTCTGTGCATTTGTAGACAAATAATAAAATATAAAATAAAAATAAATATTATTAATAAATACTAGTAAATAATATGCTATGTGTTTTGTTATTTATGAAGCTTCAGTCTCACACTAAATGCTCAGTACAGAAAATAGAATGAAGTATAAACAAACGCGATGATTGGCCACAGTGTTATGTCAGTCATTTTAAAGCGGAGAACTACCCTATCACAGTAGGCAGCCACTTGTTTCACAGGTGGGACTTATTTACCATTAGAGTCCATTGAAACCTGGAAAATCCGCGGGGGGTCTGAGAAGATTTACATTGAGATGAATGGGGACGCAGTGAAACATGTTTCACTGAAATTCTCTATTTCACCGCGGTTGGGAATGCCGCTGTTTCACGTTTTTGGCCAGAGCCGTATATAACTGAGAGAAACCTTATTTTTATGAGCATTTTTTAGTTTCACACCAGTAAAAAGTGATAGTTATTTTTGTATTATTTTTCTTGGTGAAACACTGTCGTATAGAAGCCACAACTGGATGTATGTGTGTGTATATGTATGTGTGTGTGTGTGTGTGTGTGTGTGTGTGTGTGTGTGTGTGTGTATCTGTGCGTGCAAGGGAGCCTAAAAGGTGCGCTAAAACAATTACCCATACTAATTATGCCCTCTGATATAAATGTTCTTGTGCTTGTTCATTGTCAAAAGCAATGCTCTTTAAAAGCTTCCACTGTTATGGGAGTGTGTGAAGTTGATTCTTGCTCAGCTTGAGATTCTGCACCTTTTTCTGGTCATAGAGGGCCAGTGTCCACTACAGTTAATTAGTTTTCCTTTTCCAGAGCAGCTGTTACACCTGGGCATGGACGGTTGGGTTGAATCATGTGTTTGAACAGGAAATTCATCAAACTATTGTGGACAGAGCCCCTTCAAAACCAGAAGTGATGACATCTGCTCTACACTATGAACAGTGTCAGTACTTCCAATGCTTTTGAAATCACTTCAGTTCCTAAGAAAATCAGGAATCTGAGATTTGGCTGGCCCAAAAGAAGATTAAGAGCTGTTTTGCCTGGACAGCTGTCAGACTCCCTCTTCCACATCTTCACACACTCTCAGCAGGCCCACAGAGTGCAGATTTGTGGGGGATAGCTTTGTTGCTGTGGTCTCAGTTCTTAGAGAAAATCCTTCACATCTGACAGCGATCTTATGGAATTCCCCATTATGAACAGGGCTAATGAAACATGATACTGAATCTTTATCCGAGTCTAGCACAGCACATGTTAAAATAACAGAAAAACAACTGTAGGACTGAGGAATCATATTTAGATTACAGTGTATTCATTTTGATATAAATATTAATATTCAGTTATAATGGCAAGATACATTATTTTTTGCAGAGTACTTCAAATGCTTGTTGGTAGGAGGACAAAACATCTTTTATCCTTAAAAGTTGGCCATAACTTTCATTGGGGAGGAGTCTTTTTCAGTCTCTTTATAGAATCAACCTTAGTCCTTCCCTTTCTTTTGATTACACACAATAAGAATCTGTGTAATCCCTGCTGTTTCCCTTGGCTGAAAGACTGGCCTCCTCCAGAAGTAGATGAACCTTTGTCCCTGCTCCAGCCACTACTCTGCTCTGCTAGACTTCATAATCCCTGTGTGTTCACTGAAGAAACTGAGGTAATATTAGCTGTTTCCTTCTTTAATCATTATAACACAGAAAAATATTTGTCCTTCAGTAAAATATGAATGCAAAAATAAAAAGTATAAGAAAGATTTATTCAGTTCTACACAGCTGCCCTGAATTATGTTTGTTTTATTAGAACTGCATATCCAATCACATGTGGTGGATATGGAAATCAAAATTTCCTCAAAGACTTTATCCTCATGGCTCCAGACGGATCTGAATGAGGTGCAGGACTGAAGAAGCATGTTCTCAGAACACATCCTCAGGAAAGTCAGACTATACACGCAACTTACCAGTAACTAGCAGCACTTCTGTTTTTCCTTTCACTGCACTCCTTATTCTCCGGTCACAGTGTAAACCGTGTGTCTCACCTGGGATGGGACTTATATATATACCATATATATATATATATACACCATATATATATACCATAAATGGTAAATGGTACGTTTTGAAATTCTAAGAAAATTTAAATACTACAACTATAACTCCTTTATTTAAAAAACGTGAGGCCAGGTTTTCATAATAGGGGCACCTAAAAAGTGGGCTTCTAATCACGCCCTCTGGCACGGTCTTCATTGTCAAGTGATTCTGTTGGCGAGCCCCTTGCTTCACTTGGTGGGTGGGTTAAATACAGAGAAACAATACACACACACATTAAGATGCTTCTGGCGCCCCTGTTCATTGTATCAGACCTCTCGGGTGAGTGTTTTTGGAGGGCAGCCGCTCTTGCTCCTGCGTTTCAGAGGAGAAACTGCAGCGGGACTACTTTTGCCCCTCACGCTGCCAACAATACTGGAGCGAGTGCGCGTGCGCGGACAGGGGGGAGGAGTCGCTGAGGAAACGGTGAATGGCTGTTAAGGCTAGCTGGCTAATCAGATGGCTGTGAGGAAAACGCAAAAGCTGTCTTTTGGGATGCTAAATAAACACAGCTGCTCATAGCCTGCTTTTTTGACTAACGTTACTAAGGGACTGTATTCTTACCCAGACACCGTTGTGGCTCGGCTCCAGAGGTTCGTGGTCCCCCGAGCGGTGGAGAACCCGTCCGTCTGCTCTCATGAGGCACAGGGCTAGCTAGACACAGCTAGCTTAGCTGAGTTAGTATGCCCTCTGATTTTATTTCTCTTCTGAGCACAGATATCGACCTTAATTCCCCCAAATCTCTGTACTCCAAAGGTAAGCCTCGTGCTGCTTCTCATATCGTTCGTTAGTTACCTAATTCTTTTGGGACCTGCCGGACTGTTTATGGGGGTGTTTCTGATGATAATCTGTAGCTTCGCCCTCAGATGAGGCATGGCTAGCGTGTGTGTGTGTCGTTAGTGTGTGTGTTTTGTTTTCCTCCACTTCTTCAGCGTTTTTCTATTGACCCCACCACCCGTCTCTTCATAGCTCTCCCTCTGTTCGTCAGCTCAGAGGGGCGTCTCATTAGTGTTGAGAGCTAAACTGTCCTTAAGTTAATCAGACTTGTGTGCTGAAGCGGTTCAAATCCACTCTACTTAAGGAAGAACTATTGAGGTTGCAATCCTGGATGTCTTCTCCGTGCCTTGAATTTTGGACAAGCGCCAGCCATGTTAGAGGTTTTAGAGGCCTGGGTTTTTAATATGAAACGCTTTTTTAAACAAAAAATCCTGTCACAGCAATGGCAGGTGTCGAGGTGTGTTTATTTTGGTCTAATTTGGGCGTGCTTTATCTCTGTCTTGGAGATCATACAGGCACTGTGGTGAAGTAAGATGTAGCTGGCGTCACAGGCCTATTATTTTTATTATTATTATTAGACCAACACTATTGTGCCCTTAGCTATTAGTTGACAACGTGGATTAGGAATACAATTGCCGCCTAACCTTTTGTGTGATTAGCAGTTAAATCGAAAAATAACTAAAGAGAGAATATTTTAGCAGTGAAAAGGACATGTAACTTCAGAGCAGTGTTTTTGAAGTTTCAGAAATAGTCATATAAATAGGGATGATATAAAACTAACAGCACTTCTATTTATGCTTCATCTAGGTACTAGAAATACAAAGTGATGGATTTATAACACCTTAAACAAGTTGAACTTGCCATCTAATTTTGAAAGTTGGCTTCAGGCAAAAACAAGTTGCATATGGTTACCTATACATGTGTAACTGCTTCTGGTTATACTGCATAAAAGACATCCTGTTCCTCTATTGCCCTATTTGCAGTCTTGCGTTTTGAAATTGATAAGCAAACCATCCTCCCCAAACTATTTAGTTCTCTCTTACTAGTTTACCTGTCACAATGTTTGTCGGGTCTTGCTGAATTATGCTGTTGGGCTACAACAGCAGAAATCATTTGTATTTTTACTGGATTGTGGTTGACTTTGAAGTGCCAGTGGTGGAAGTGTGTAATTTTAGGTGGCAGTGTGTTTTTTCAGCATTGAAAGCTGTTCTTCTAACCTTAGAAAACCTTTTCACCACGTTTAATCCTCATATTATAAAATGTAGCCCGAGGAGAATCGGATGATTCCTTAATCTCTCTGTAGTCAAGGGACACATAGTTACAGAATAGCGGGAATGTGGATCATGTGGCCTGCAAACCTGCCTGACTTCAGTTTCAGCCCAACCACCTGGCTCTCTGTTCGCCATGTACTACCTTGGTGCCACAGCAGGTGGGATCTGATTTCACCAGTCTCTGCTGGTTCAAGACACCATGTGCCCATCATGCTACATGGTATTATGGCCAACATTTTGTCACTTTGGTAAAGTAATTGTGCTTTCATCTTAGCGACAAGTGCATTGTTTACTTTTTAGTATACACCATAGCACCTCCATACCTTCTCCTTAACATGTTGGTATATTCCAGGTGTCTGGCAAAATATTAAAGTAATTCACTGCTAAAATATTTCTGCTGTAGAAGACAGACACATTGTGGTAAGTGGTTGTGTGCCCATGCTCCATGTATTTTATCACAGTAAAAGCTGGCTGGGTTTGTTAAAATCATAAAAGCCCAACTTCTCTATTTGTTGTATGTAGCTGTGGGTCAGAATTTGTATCTTTCAGTTATTTTCTCTGGAGTGTTTAAGTTTAGGTATGCAGTGATACTCAGCATGCGATGATACTTTTGCTTCAGGCATAAAGATGAATAATTTATTAAAATGTACCTATAATTAATTGAATGAATTATAACTGGAAAACAAAGCTCAGTGTTTTTCATGTTAGTATACAAGGATGATTTTTTTAGAGTAGTTTTGTGCTTAACTTAGCAAATGAAATCAGACTTATTAAAAATGTTTGCACATTAAATGATCAAGAAGCAGAGGAATATGGATAAAACTAATGGTTAATAAGTCAGCTGTGAATATGATCTGCCTGTTTTTCTTACTGAGATAGTGATTTAAATTTGTGATGTTATACCAAATGATGTCTAGTGTATCACGAAATAAAATTTTATAAATTTGATCAATTTATCTCCAGATTGTAAAGTGTACATTTTATTTTATACTGCACTGTTAGTGTTCTATTGTTAGTATTGTATTGTTAGTATAGTACTCTATTGTTAGTAGAGTATTCCTTTTTTATTCTTCTTTTATTTTACTTTATTCTGTTGTTTCTTAGTTTTTAACTTTGTACTGTCCGTTTTCTGCCGTGGCAAAACAAATTTCCCACTTGTGGGACTAATAAAGGACTAATCTTATTTAATATATGATAAGATGTTTCATTATGCATCTACCAAAGTTCTGTAAATGATATGGAAATTACAGAATTTGTCAACTGAGAGTGTTCTTTACAGAGAAGACAACTTTATTTGTGTCATTTATAAACTGTGCTCTCGCTCCTTCTCTGTACCTCAGTCGTATCATTAGTTAAAATGGAATGATCTTGCTAATATTTTAATTGCTGAAAGGGCTTGGTCATGCAAGGGCTTTGAAAAAATGTCTTCAATACCATTTAGACAAAATGAGATTTGTTTTGCACCAAACAGGAGGAAGAAATGACAGCAGTGGCATCAAATACTTGGTTATCCACAGCTTGTACCATGATCCATTCCATTAGATAGCCTGCCCCAGACAGAAAATTCACTGGGACATCTAACTTAGTGCTGCATGTTTAGTGCCAACAGTTTGTTAGCTAAGTAGCTAATGCTCATGTTTCATGGATGCTGGCACATTTCTTTTGCTCATTTTCGCATTCAAGCTTTGCTTGATTCGCTTGATTGACTTGGCATGATGCTGTGTAACTGTACACATCTGTGTACATGTAGACAACAGTGCGGTGAAACAGTGGGTAGGATACTTGCCTCTGGACCAAGAGGTCATGGGTTCGAATCCTACCTTCAGCAGACCACCACTGGCTCCCTGAGCAAGACCCTTAACCCCAAGTTGCTCCAGGGAGACTGTCCCCTGTAATTGGGTAATGGAAGTCGCTTTGGATAAAAGTGTCTGCTAAATGCCGTAAATGTGAATCTTAGCATAATATAGTGTCGGCTACAAAGTTGGGATAGCTTGGTAGCAGAGTGGATATCTGCTTATTTGGTCACTTGGTCCTTATCTTTTACTAGGAGCATAAAATTAAATCATTAATCATCAGGTACAGTTTCATGATTGTGACAGGAGACCTACGTAGAACACACCTGTGTGACAGAAGGTTGCAGGTAATGCATTCTGTAGAATTTTACTGTTAATGTCAAGCTTTACTGTATGTTTACTGTGGTTATGATAATTGATTGGACAAATGTAGGATATCTAATCAAACCATTGTTCCCTTTGTCTCTCTGAAATAATTTTTTTCCAGATGGTCAGTTCATGCATGCTAAAGTGCTTTGCTATGTGTTTCACTCCATGTGATCAAAAGAACCTTTGTTGCATCAGTCCATTATGTTCTCAGTATGAGCAATATCAAGAATGTAGTATGACGTGTTTACATAACTGTAGAAAGTGCAATGTGAATATATATGTGTGCTATCAGTTTTGCTCCCTCAGATCACATAGTGTGCAACTTATCTAGTTTAGGAGTAAAACTGAAATGCTTCTGACCCATTTTTACTAAGAGGCAAGTACCACGGAATTTTACCTTCTGAGTAAAAGTTGCCTACAGAGATGACCAAACTTCTCCAATTTTAGCAGGTCAAACTGAAAGCAACACACACTTAAATCCACTAGCTAAACAAATTATGTCCTATTATCAGTTTGTGATCTGTTTGAGTAGTTAATCTAAGTTGTACTGAATCTACTACATTGTTTTTTTGGGGGGGTGGGAAGCAAACATGCTGTCACATTGACACTTGTGTGTACCTTTATATTTCCCCTGGAAGTGTCAGCAGTGCAGTTGTTTGACTGTCTCTTAGAAGGGCAATGACAAAGACCAAATGACTTTGGAAATCAGAAATGAATGAAATGATTGTTAGTAAATCTACTAACTAATGTCATCTGTTGTAACCCAGTCATGGGCGGATGGTTAACGTTAATCTGAAAGGATTGTTTAATCATTTTGGTTAATCAAAGAATCGGTCATAGTATATCTGAGATACTTTCTCATTTGCTTTCCCATTCGCTCTCACTGCCTCACCCTTATTCTGACTTTATACATTTTTCAGAGTCAGTGTATGACCTACTGCCTAAAGAACTGCAGCTTCCCCCCACCACACAAGACAAACACGCCATGAGCCAGAAGAGCGGTGGAGAGGCAGGTCCTCTTCCCTCGGCAACCTTGGCCTCAGGTAGGCTAGCTCACTGCATTCACTGCTGACTCACCCCACCATCTTGTCTCTTTAGTTGGCTTGAAAAACTGACTCATTAGATTTTCTACTTCTTAATCAGTTTTATCACTTATTTCACTATGTTCTGCCCTATTTGTTTGAACTTGTGGAATGTCCTCCTTTTCACTCTTTCACTTTCTGATTTTTCTTTAGTTTTTTTTTTTTTAGTGCAAGTGCTACTGCTTTTTCTGTTTTAATTTAAACTGGCTGTCCATCCTTGAAAGTTCATAACCCACTTGCTGGCATTAAAATATTAAACCCATTTGCACACCTTTTCTAAGTTATGTGTTTTCACGGGTATTTTCTATCTAGAGGCAAACTTTAAAATGTACTGTACAGTTCTGTGACCAGTGCTGCATTTGCTGCCTCTGTCTCCAATAAAACCACTAAAATGTTTAAAGAATTTCCTGTTATTGCTCTCACTGAGCAAGAGTTGTTTCCTGGTTTTTGCCCAGACCACTTTCTGGCATGTGCCCACCAAAGGCAAGTTACAGTTGAGGTGGGCCCAAAAAAACTTGCCTACAATTTTTTTTTTGTCCAAATTGACATTAGGGAGTAATGAAGAGGATAAAATGTCAAGTATGATTGTGGCTGTCATTTGTAGCATTTGTTTATGTGAAGCCTAAATAAAGACTTTTTTCATGCTCTTTTCCCTTCTTTTAGTAGGGTCTTCTCTTGTCTAATCATTACAATCACTGCAGTGGTGCAAGGTGAATTTCTTGCTGAGCTACTTTCTGTAATGATAGAAAGTTGAACATGCTTAAATGGAGGCTGCCCAGACTAACATCTGTTTTGCAGCAACAAACATTGGGTTTAGCAAACACTAAACATCAACACAAAGCTAAAAGTGTAAATGAAAGACTGGGACATTATGATTGTAAAACTGGCCCTGTTCATGTTTGACTAAATTTAATGTTTGTGGTACCATGTGCTTTTGTTAGCACTAGCACTTTGGAGTTGATGCTACTTCAGTGAATTTACTGATATATTTGTGCACAAATGACTGATTGACCAAATTTGCTGATATCTACATTGGATGATTCTTGAATGACCAGCACTTACTGCTCTTTTGCTGTCATTTTTCGTTTTTATTCCAGGGTGTTCCCTCTGAAACAGGGAGAGTCTGCTTATAAAATGGTCTGCAGTTCTCTGCTTCGTAGGTCAGAAGCTTGTTTATTCTGTCTCCATGGCTACGCTCAGTCCCAACCAAATCCTCCAATTGGCATGCAATAGTTGACACCTGGCACAGTATTTCAGACACCTGAGAATTATAATTGGACAGCATTTGTTTTCACTGGCTGTGTAGATAAGCTCAGCCCTTTTTTTATAAGACAGCAGTCAGACATACTCTGTATGTCTTGCGCATGTTTACTTCCACAGATTTACATAGCACAGGATTTCAGCTTTTGGACATTTGGGCCATATATTGTAAAAGCAAAAGTAGAAATTTCTGTGCACAAACATATATTCTTTGATGAAAAAAGGGAAAAGAAAAATAAACAATGGATAGTATGTCACTGACATGAAACCATTGATATTTTTTTTTTTTAGTGGTCTAAAGGGATGGGGCATTACAAGAAACTGTCATACACAAATTTCACTGCTGAAACGGGACTGCTAGCCAGTTTTTGTAGTAAAAAGCATTATTAACTCTTTACTTTGTGCATACTACAGATGCAGCTACCGCCTCGTCCTCCCCTGGAGGGCACAGCAGTGCACTTCCTGCCTCATCCTGTGCCAGCTTGCAGTCTGCTACTTCAGCTCCCGAGCAGTCTTCCAGGCTTCACAGCTGCCTCCCTGCAGATGTGTTGGGAGTGGAACCTGGTTCAGCTTCTGCCATCAGTGGGGCTTCTGGGGTCGATGGTGTTGGGGTACCGACCCATCAGAACCAGATGACCCCCTCAAAACGACGAACCGTCCTGAACATCTCTCCACCTCCAGAAGACCTGTTGGATGACAGCCAAATGTCCTGTCAGGATGAGTTGGCAGTCAATCCAGACTCGGAGCAGAGCAGCAGTATATGGATGGATGACTCAGTTTCTAACTTCAGCATGCTAAGTACCAGTTCATACAATGACAATACTGAGGTACCCCGGAAATCCCGAAAGCGTACACCTCGCCAGCGGCCTGGTCCTAAACCTGTGACCAGGGATGAAGCAACCATGGATGTGTTTGATGCAGACAGTGCAAAAGCTCCACACTTTGTACTTTCACAACTGGGCTCTGAAGCGAAGGGCAATCTCAAAGGGAGGTTGGTTCCTTTCCATGTTTACATTTGCTTTGCCAACTTTTGAGAGAGAAGCCTCCTACGTCTTAAGCTCCACTGTAACTTTAGAATCATGAGATGAATAAGCTGAACTCTAAAACTTGTTAAGGAATAGACTAGGACAGTGGTGTATGTCACACTGTCTAGACAGTGGCAATTGTGGGGTCAAGGGTTGACTTTTCTTACTTGCACCAGTTAAGAGAATATTATGTGCGTAAGGCTTATAAAATCTATTCAGATGATTTCAGTAAATGTTTAATTTCATTAATGAATTGGAAATGTTAAAGACTGTTTTAGTGGCATACCTATTTGGATTAGCAAGTTACTTTTCCAGAAACAGTAATACATTTTTCAGAATATTTTCTAAAGAATGTTAGTCAGTAAATACAGTGAACAATTGGTATCCAAGTAATAGCACAACATATAGCGGGTTAAATAAGTATTGCATGTGTCATGAGATTTCTAAGTAAATATATTTCTAAAAGTGTTACTGACATGAAATTCTCACCGGTAACAACCCATCCAGTCCACACATGCAAATAAATCAAACCATAGATGTCCATAAATTAACCTGTGTGTAATAAAATGGAATGACACAGAGAGAAAATATTGAACACATGATGAAAGAAAGGTGCTAAAAGGCATGGAAAGGCGTGACACCAACTGAGATCTATCAGTAATTAGAAAGCAATCCTGCCATATAGTGCAAATTAATATCAGCTGGCTCAGTCCCAAGTGATGGCCTATAAAAAGGTGTCTCATTACCAAGGTGTCACACAAGAAACATCTCATGATGGGTAAAAC
Organism: Brachyalestes nurse; assembly: GCA_037974405.1. Taxonomy (NCBI): domain Eukaryota; kingdom Metazoa; phylum Chordata; class Actinopteri; order Characiformes; family Alestidae; genus Brachyalestes; species Brachyalestes nurse. The sequence goes on from JBBPCY010000130.1 coordinate 12,450,706, forward strand.
CGAAGAGCTCTCAAGACTTTCGCAACCTTATTGTTACAAAATATACTGATGGCACTGGTTACAGAAGAATTGATAAACTACTGAAGGTTCCAGTGAGCACTGTTGGGGCCATAATCCAGAAGTGGAAATCCATCGTTTCACCATGAACCGGCCACGACCAGGTGCTCCCCACATGATTTCCGACGGAGGAGTGAAAATAACTAGCAGAAGAGTTGTCCAAGAGGTTCAGAAAGACCTGGAATTAGCAGGTACAGCTGTTTCAAAGAAAACAATAAGTAATGCACTCAATCACCATGGCCTGTTGGCACGCTCACCACGCAAGACTCCATTGCTGAAGAAAAAACATGTTGAAGCGCATTTAAAGTTTTCTGAACAACGTTTAGACACGCCTGTGAAATACTGGGAGAATATATTCTGCTCAAATAAGACCAAAATGGAACGCTTTGCATGCCATAATACACACCATGTTCGGAGGTCAAAAGGCACTGTACATCACCAAAAAACACCATACCAACAGTGAAGTTTGAAGGTGGGAACATCATGGTGTGGGGCTGTTTTTCAGCATACGGCACTGGGACACTTCAAATAATTGAAGGAAGGATGAATAGAAATATTTACAGGGACATTCTTGATAAAAATCTGCTGCCATCTACCAGGATGATGAAACAAGGGTGGACGTTTCAGCAAGACAGTGATCCCAAACACAACCAAGGAAACACTTGGTTTCAGAGAAAGAAAATAAAGCTGCTAGAATGGCCCAACCAGTCACCTGACCTGAATCCTGAAGAAAATCTATGGAAAGAACTAAAGCTCAGAGTTCATATAAGGGGCCCACAGAACCTTTAGGTTTCTAAGTGTGTATGTGTGTGTGGAAGAATGGGCCAAAATCACGCCCAAGCAATGCATGTGACTAGTTTCTCTATACAGGAGGCGTTTTGAAGCAGTCATCACCAACAAAGGCTTTTATGCGAAGAATTAAATACATTTCAGTAAGCGTGTGCGATACTTTTCCCCTGTGTCATTCCATTTTATTACACTTATTGTATGGACGTGTATGGTTTGATTTCTTTGCATGTGTGGGTTAGCTGGGTTGTTACCGACATCTGGTGAGAATTTCATGTCAGTTACACCTTTAGAAATATATTTATTTAGGTAATTGGTGACCTGTTCGATACTTATTTTACCAGCTGCATATGGTGCCCAAAATGATAGTGATGTGTAAATGAGATGTCTTTAGTGACAATACTTATGAGCATATTTCTTCCTTAAATTTGTTACTGTAGTGAGGTGTGCATGTGTCATGCCCCTTATTTGGATATATCCAAAGTCTGTTCTCTGAAATGTGGGAATCCACACTAAAGTGTATCGAGGGTTTTCTGCTCCACAGGACTTAGGAGTTTGTGCCTCTAGAGCGTGTTGTGTGTTTATTGATGTCACCCCTTCATAGTATTGTAGTATTCAGAACATTCTGGAACATTTAAGATGGCCCAACAGACATCTGAACATGAACTGTAGAAATCTGCAGGCATGATGTACTCTTTTTTTGTAATAGATAAATTTAATGTGGTTTTATAGCCTGTATGAAACAAATTATAGCTGCGACAGTTTGCTTTACTTCAGACACACATCTTTAAACACTCATTAAACTGAGGTAGCTTTACTGATTACTTACTGTGGTCTGTTAGCATTATGGGCCATCATACTATTTGGTAGTTGTCCTACAACTTAGAAATGAATATCATATTAGCATCTTTGTTGTCATAGTAATGTCCTATTGTCTGAAACTTAACACCCCCATGATCCACTAACTGCCACAGTGTGAAGTGTTGTGTCATGTTCAATTACTGAATCCCTTGTCCCTCTCATAGCACCATTGAGGTGGCTGGTATTCAGAAAGGGGGCATTCTTTCAACACAGTATCCACAGAAGAGTGAGGGGAAGGAACTAAAGATTATAGTCCAACCTGAGACACAGCACAGAGCACGATACCTTACAGAGGGGAGTAGAGGATCTGTCAAGGACCGCACACAACAAGGTTTTCCCACTGTGAAAGTAAGAATTAAATTCAATTTTAGTAATATAGTCCTAATAAAGCAGCAATTTGAAATTTATACGGGTTATCAACATGTGTATTCATGGTATTCTGCATTCTTGTTTTAGTTAGAAGGTGTGAATGAACCGGTTGTACTCCAAGTGTTTGTCGCTAATGATGCTGGACGTGTAAAACCTCATGGCTTTTATCAAGCCTGTAGAGTTACTGGACGTAACACGACAGCCTGTAAAGAGGTAGACATTGAGGGGACCACGGTTATTGAAGTGAATCTTGAGCCCAGCAACTCTATGACGTTAGCGTAAGGAACAGCTTTGTGTTCTTCTATTACAGCACTTTAGAATTATTCATAATAATTTCTTGGGGATTGTACAGTGCTATACTTAAACGCATATCTCTCTGCAGAGTGGATTGTGTTGGCATTCTCAAACTGAGGAATGCAGATGTTGAAGCTCGAATAGGGGTGGCTGGCTCCAAAAAGAAGAGCACTCGGGCTCGTTTGGCATTCAGAGTGAATATCCCCAGACCAGACGGCTCTGTCCTCACTCTTCAGACCCTTTCTTCTCCAATTCTCTGTAGTGAGTATATTCAGGGTCTATAAAAGCTGCCAAGAGAATGGAGCAATTTATTGTTGAAAGTTTTTTTCATTAGTTTTTTTTGTAACATTCCAGAGAAAGCTAAGTTATTTTTTATCCTTTAATGTTCAGCCCAGCCTGCCGGAGTGCCTGAAATTCTCAAAAAGAGTCTTCACAGCTGTCCAGTAACTGGTGGAGAGGAAGTCTTCATTATTGGCAAGAACTTCCTTAAGGGAACCAAAGTTATTTTTCAGGAAAATTCTCAAGGTATTGCATAAATATAACCTTGTGTTGATCGTTAGTTTCTAAAAAGCTATCTTTACTTCTTCATGCAATGTGCACTTTCAATACAATTTCCATCTTTCTCTCAGATGATGGCACCTGGCAGGCTGAAGCAGAGATTGACATGGAGCTTTTTCATCAAGTAGGTGCCACTTGACTAAATAATGGGTCATGTTTTCATCTTTAATGGTAAACAGATCTTTGAAACTCTTCTATATTTTTTTTATTCAAACAGAATCATCTTGTGGTGAAGGTCCCTCCCTATCATGATTTGACCGTGACATCCCCTGTCTCAGTTGGGATCTCTGTTGTAACTAATGCAGGGAGAACACATGAATTACAGCCTTTCACCTATTCTCCTCAGCCAGGTTTGTAAAGTGGTTAAACATTAAATTAAAACAAAGAAAGTATTCTTGAAGAGAGTTAAATAAGATACTTTATTTGGCTAGTACAAAATAATTTCTCATTTTCTATTTCGCTTTTGCTGTTCACCAGCAATAACAATAAACTTCTTTGATTGCTTAAAGTAGGTCCTAAATTCCACTTTGTCTTGGAAGTGACTTTCTTGGACTCATGCCCATGCTACAAATCTAAAATTGAGCACATTCGTTACTCTCTTTCCTTGAATATCTACAAAATATAGCAACCTTTTACTAATGTGCTGCTACTAATATTTTTTAACCTTGAGATAAACAGTTCTTTGATAATTGATATAATTGACAGATGACCCCTTTATACTGTCTAAGTATGGCAGTGAGTTCTCAATTGTAACACTTTGACAAAACAGAAATTCATAGTCGTAGAATATTGCAGCACCGAGAATGGGGCTCTTCAATGTTTTGTTGATGTCCTCTTACTTTTCTCCTATTCTCTTAATAGAAAAAGTTTTTTTAATAGATATTATGAAAATAAAAGTTATTTAAGTTACGTTTCAAACGCTTTTTTTAAACTACGAATATAATTTGTGGGCAATTATAATGTATTTGCTGTGATATAGTTAAATGTTCATGTTTAGGCTTTCACTTTATCATTAAGAAATCACAGGTTAATATCTGTGCATTAGCCACAGTATTTATGCTGATATTTATAAAACTACAGGTACATTAGTTATTGGCCACCTGGTGTATTGGTCGAGCCCTGTTATGGATCCTTTGTGTATGTGTGATCATGTGTTTTGTTTTTGATAAATCATATTTTTGTGCAGAAAAGGCTGATATTTCTGTCAAGTCAGAATTATCAGCAACATCCAAGCCTTGCACTTTTGAAGACCAGATAACAGGTAGGACACTCTCAGAATGATGGTCATAATATGCATTCTTTAGTTAAATCACAAGATCATTGTTTTGTTTATGATATTCACATTTCCAATTATACTTGTAGCAATGCAAACTGGGACCAGTAGTCTAAACAGTACCTTGATGTCCCCAATGATATCCATAGTCAAACGAGAAGAAGTCACTCCAATGGAAGTCTCTACCAACCCTACAACATGCAGCATTTTTAAGGTTAGCTCTAAATTTGATAATGAATTTCACTTTAATTGTGATGTATGGGAGTAAAGTATGAAGTATTTTTATACTGTAAAGTATATACTGTAAAGTATAAAACTTGTTAAATGTTGATTTTCTTATTTTATCCAGCCCCCAGAGGTCCTTAATTCAAACCAACAGATTTTAGAAATCACCACCGTACTTCCCACAAACAGTAAATCCTTCCCTAGCCCTGTGCCTCTGCCACCTGTTGACTCTCAACAGTCAGGACCTCCAATTTTTGCACCTCCAGAGACCCTTACCACCATTCAGAAACAGGACATCTCCCCTACAACATCCTTTCAAGTGTCCTTGTCAGAAGACTCAACAGTTCTTCAGCCTGTGCCCCCACAGGTCCCACAACAGTTTCTACGGGAAACCCCAGAGACTCTGTCTCCAGAAGACAACAGTCCAGATGGTACGGGAATGTTGGTAGTGGGGATGGAGTCAAGGGCTCCTGCAGCCCAGCAAACCCAGGTCCAAACTCTTTTGCCTCAAGATGAGGTTGCACAGCTCGAAAGAGCAGTGAGGGAGCTGCAAGAGCAACAGCAACTTAACTCTGTGCTTTATGGTCCAACACCTTCTGCTGAAAGCCTCCAGCAACATGTGCAAGAGAACATGAACAGTTTAAGGCTGGGGGGCAATGATAACACGCTGATCAACCAACAACAGCAGCAACAAGAACAGAATATATTGGAGAATCTGCAGCAACAACATCAGAAGGCACTAGTGGATCTCCAACATCAGCAAACAGTCTTGGAAACTCTACAACAGCAGCAAAAGGTCTTGGAGAACCTTCAGCAACAAGCTCTTGGGACCTTGCAACAGCAACAATCACACCAGAATGTTCTTGAGAACATTCAGCAGCAAAACTCCTTGGTGAACATACAGCATCAGAAAGTACTTGATAATCTACAACAGCAACAACAGCACCAGAAGAATCTAGAGAAACTTCAGCAAGAACAACATCACCAGGAAGTCTTGGAAACTCTTCAAAAGCAATTACAATCAGAACTTTTACAACCGCAGATTCCAATGCAGTGCACACCGTGTTTTCCTGGTGTACCACAGGATCAAATGTCAGAGCATCAAAGTACCACACAGACAGACAATACTATGGCACAGCCATCTGATGGTTTCCTTCAGAACTCATCCCAGCAGTCACAGCAGCAAGCACTTTTTCAGCAGGCAGGAGGCCTACTAACTATTCAGACATCAAGCTTTCTGCAGCAGTCACCTTCACAGTCCTCACCTCCTCAGCAGCTATTTCAAAGTCACACCGCTATGACTGAAACACAGGACCCACAGACAGCACTCTTTGGCGCTTCCAAAGCTACCCAGGTCCAACCTGCTTTATTTCCCAACACCATGACAATGTTGACAAGTACTAACTTGGCTTCTGAGCAACAGGCTCCCTCGACCACACTTTTCATTTCTCAGGGGGTTCTCCCAAGCCAAATAACGACTGACAATTCCCAGAACCAACAGCAACAACAGATAGCTTTTCTCACCCCCATACAAACTTCTGCTTCAGCAGCCCAGACAGTCTCTCTTTTTCAGGGACAACCCCAGTTGTCCACTCCAATGGAGCAACAGACTCCCCAACCGCAGCAAATACCAACACCCCAGCAAGCTTCCCTTTTCCAGAGCATGTCCTCAATATCCCAAAGCCAGGGTCAGCAACAACCACAGACAGGCTTACTATTTTGTGCTGCTTCCATTAACCCACAAGACCTGCCTCAGACTCTGCTATTCAGTGGCCAGAGCCAGGGCCCAATTGGTGGCGAACCGCTTCCGCAGAATATCTTTCAGGACCAGCAACCAATGCAAGTAGTACCAAGCTCTGCAAATGTGACTGCAGACAACTCCACAAACCAATCTACGGTTCCTCCATCCCAGTCCACTCAGAGTTCTCAAATTCTTTTCCCCCAAGCCAGTGTAGTGAATGTGTCCCAGCAGGATTCATCAGAGCCCATGTCTTTCCAAGATGAGAGCTCTGTTGTGGATGAATCATCCGCTAGTATGCCTTCAACTCAACCAGGACTTTTTCAGGACCAGCAGCCTATGCAGGTTGTTCCAAGCGCCAGTAACGTTGCCTCTGTCTCTTCCACAGACCAAGCCTCTGTCAACATTTTTTTGCCCCCAGCAGCCATTTCAGCACTGCAAAATAGTGTAGGCACCCAAGAGTTACCTCAGGCTGCAACACCAGCAGCCATTTTTACTGGCCAAGGTAGTGTGGCACTTGGAGGGTTACAGAGCTCTACTTCTGCATCCGGTCAACAGACTCCTGATCCACTTTTTCAGACCGCTTTGGGGAGCACTCTGAGCCAGTCCGTGCAGCCAGGGCAACCAGGCCTGTTTCTGTTCGAACTCAACACTGGTAAGTCATTTTCATAAAGATATCTTATGATCCTGCTACTGTGTAGATACGGTGGTAGACATGTTTATTCGCCCGTATACACCCATCAGCCACAACATTAGAACCACCTGCTTTATGTTAAGTACGTCCCCATTGTCCCACCAAAGCAGCTTTGACTCTTTGTCTCATGGACTCCACAAAACCCCTGAAGGTGTTATCCGGCACCTGTTACCAGTAGATTTTTAAAATGCTGTAAGTTAAGAGCTGGGGCATCAGCCTAGCTTAAACATCACATCCCATAGATGCTTGATCAGACTGAGATCTTGGGATTTGGAAACAAAGTCAACACGTTGTACTCATATTTTTCAAACCATTCCTGAAGAGTTGATGCAACATGACAGTGCACCATTTGAAAGGGTCCACTGCCATTAGGAAAAATGATTGCAGTGAAGTACTTGGCCCTCAACAATGTATAGATAGGTGTTACATGTTAAAGGATCATGAATTCCACATGAATGCCACTTCATCTACTGGTTTGCCTTCTTCCCATAGTTCATCTAGGTGCCATCTCTTCCTCAGGTAAGGGATGCCCACACACCTGGCCATCCACATAATATAAATAAAAATGTGGTTCATTCTCTTTGGTTCATTTGCTATCCAGTATACCTCACCTCTTGGAATGTGCCATTGTAACAAGACACTATTATTCACTTCACCTGTCGGTGGTTTCTGTGGTTGTTGAGTGTATATGAGACCTAGTTTAAGTTGTTTTTAAGAGTCTTATATTGTTCTGTTTGTGAAAATGTGGTCCGCTGTTAAATCCTCCTGGTCCTGTGTTGGCAGATCAGCTTGTCACCATGGGGCATCCTAGTTCAGATCATGACCAGAGCCAGCTTCAATCTAGTACACAGATTCAGACTTTACTGGACCAGTCCAACAACCTCAATGAGAAGATTGACGAACTACTAGAGCGGTTTCAGGAACAAGGGAAGACGCTACCCAGGGATTTTTTAGAGCAGTAAAGATATATTGAAATATCATCTTGGAAAGCTCTCTTGAGCTCTGTTTGACCTTATAGATGCAAGTGTATTGACCTGCAGAATCTGGAAGATTGCAGTGTGTTCTTTCTGTAGGGAGCTCATGTGTGTTACAGGTGTGTATCGTCATGATTAGTTCCCATTTATCCTCATAACTGGGGCCAACAAATTTTCTGGCAAGTCAAAATCATGTGGTCTTTGAGATCATTTCATATCTGAGCAGCATACGTTGTTTGCATATTTTGAACAGATTCTTTGCTCTGAATCATTTTCCATCTCACCTATAGAAACTGACACAACTTGAACCTAGAACTCGCAACATTGGATTGATATATTGTCTATGAATTTTAGATGGTATGTTTAGCACTTTATGGAGCTTCTGAAAAAAGACACTCCCTTTTAGCTTTCAAGCCATTTGCATCCACCTGTTTGCCTATGTCTGACTGTTTTTATAGTCTTTAGTGAGACTTTCCCAAAAAGGTTCTCTTTTTTTTTCCTTCTTTTTCCAGTCACATTTACTCTCCATTTTCATAATAGCCTATTTAACGAGCCATGATTATACTTTTTTATTTTGATGATTGTATGCCATGTCCATCTTTACTGATTCACAAAATGTTTTACATTTACTGTATATATTTGTATGTACAAAATATTTTTGTTATTGTCCCATCTAATACATTTTATAAAGAAGAGGTCCATCTTTAGTCATTCCTGTCAAGGATGTGTTCCATCACTGCTGTACAGTATGTTATCATCTGATACTGTTGTCACACACACACACACACAGTGTAGCCTGGTTATTAATCCTGAGACTCATAAGCTTTCACTTCATGTGGCTGTATGTATTTCTACTGTTGCACATCTGGCATATGTTTTTTTTTTTTGTGAGATCACCTGCATTTTAGTAAGAAGTGACTAAAAATGTCATTGACGGATGAAAAATCGGCAATGGCGTCTAATTTAACTGCTTCGAATTTTCGTGAACTCATACGTTTCCGGATGGCCAATCAGGCTACACTCTTGCCCGTGACACGATGTATAGTTTGTCTGTTTTGTGTGTTCACTAGAAACAAGTAGAGCATATTGATATTTGTACTATGTTACATGAAGATTGATCCATGTTTTTATATTAAATGTATTAGAAGTACTTTTCCAATTGGGCACTAGCTGCTGGAGAGAAGATTCATTAATGTGAAGAGTGGATGGCTCATCAGTTCTTTCATTTGTTTGACTCATTAAATGAAGTTGTACAGGGTTCATTTTAGCTTATTGTAGTGGTGCTACTTTGTTTACGTAAATAACCATTGTTATATCAACATTTAGGCTTATCAGTACAAATTGACACAATCCTAAAGCTTGGCTCTTGTTCATGGATATATAATTTTTTTTTTAAATCCCTTGCCTTTCTGTCAGAATCAGTGCTCCTATGTCCCTTTGGGTGACATTTATCATAAATGATCAACACTTGGCATTTTATTAAATGACCGCTCGCGTGGTCACATATCTTAATTTTTCACTCTTAAATAAAGCTGCGACAAAGGATTCTTAGAGCGACCCCATAGGAAAAAAAACAATTTTGTTGTGGCGTTTGAAGAACTCATTACATGTATAGAGGACCATCACAGAGTAATTCTTAAAATTTTTAGGTTCCTCATTCTTGGAGCTCGTTTACAGAAACGGTTTCTTAACATTACGTTAATTGAAAGGTTCTTTAGGCAACCAATTTTTTTTCTGTGGCAACATACAAAGAACTTTTTTTTCCCCCACCTTCATGTTGGAGCGCACCTTCATATATATTTACAACCCCCCCTGCATTTTAACGAACCATGACCATATTAAACAAAGTTTTTTGCAACAGTTATTTCTAGATGCAGCTTTTGCATTGACAATGTTCACGTGCAGAGGGAAGAGTAATTTTGTTTAAAATTGAGTGATTCTCCCAAAAACATTTGCTTTATATTATTTATATTTGACTATTTCCCTTGTCTGTCCAGCATCAATGTATAGTCACTTATTTTCTAATTATATATTTAATATTTGTTACAAGCTATGTAAAAAGAAGCCTAAACTTTGAGTTGTGGTGGTTGTTCCTCTGTGTGACATTGGTTTGTAGAACATGTGATGTCTTTGTAGTAAAGTGTAATCTCTCACCTGTATTAAGTGAGCCATACATACAGTATTTTTGTAAGACTGAAATTACTAAATGTACTATGTACATTTTAAAACATTGAATTTTGTGTCCCTTCTGCAGTACTGTACTTCATACATCATGTCAAGGGGGGGAAAATGATAGTGCTTTTGTCCCCATCACTGTGCTATGAAGCAGAGGTTCTGTGTGACTTGTGGAGCTCAAATACTGAAGACCTAAAAAAAAAATTGAAAGGAGAGGTTTTTACAGAGTATATAGGCTAATGAATTGGAACATATGTTCCATACAAAGCCATATAAACAAAATAGTAACTCTGATTTCAGAGTGAAAGAATGTGTTTTTACCTCATGATGTAGAAATATAGATTCACACTACATCTAACTAAGGACCAATTATGACGACATCTCCTTTCCTCACAATATGGCAGCAGAACTCCTTTTTTGGGGGGGATGAAATGTTTTATCTGTGAGTTCTTGGTTTTTGAGTACCAACGTTCCAGCTTAGGTCAAAATGTCATACTGTATGTGTAACGGAAAACAAAGAAATGGAACAAAAGCAGAACATTTCTGCGCGATCCATCGTCGTAAGAACTACTTAAACCTTCGTTAAGTTGCGCAGATATTTATTCTACCTTCCATTGTATTGTGCTATTTTTATTGGAAGTACTTCGTGCCTTTGCAAGCCGTTTCCCCTTACTTCTAAAGTACCTTTGTAACTAATTACACATTTTGGGGTTTGTAGTTCAACTTTCAAGTGATCCAAAAGTTAAAAACTGCAAGATTTCTAATGACATGTGTAGTTGTCTCGTCTAAGTGTTGTTTACAGATCCATCAAATACAGAAACTAAGTGCATTTGAGCTTTATATCATTAAACTGCTATGCAGCTCAATCATTTCTTTTTTGTTTCTTTAAATGAAATTGGTTATTGCCTCTTGAGATTTGCCATAACAAGGTACAGGACAGAAAAAAATTGACACACTTTTGATTGTTCTCATCTTTTGGGAAAAAGGCATAGTGAAGTAACGGATGTGAAATGGATTCTGACAACAATCTGAGAGCGCTTACCCCACTCACCAGCAGTTTGTGTGAAGTGTGTATGCGTGTGAATGTTTGAGAGTGCATCTTACTCATTCTCATTGTTCATATGCATTTTTTTTGTATATGATTTGGTTTTGTTTTGATGTGAATAACGTTCTTCACTTTTGAAGTCATAGGGATAACAATTTACTTTTTGAGTGTGTCTAAGTATCGTGTGAAGATTCATGTGAAGTAACATTTAACATATAAATATACTTGTATTTTGCTTTAAATCAGTACATTTGTATACTCTTGCAGTTATATTTCTGTAAAACGTGCTGCTATCTATATGAATAAAGATAGATTTGAAATTCCTGTGTGAGTGTCTTTCTGTTTAGAGGGATCTTTGGCTGAATATGCGGACGGTGTTAGAGAAAATAACCTATTCATAAATAGCATTAATGTTTTTGGCAGTCATGCTGCTGTTGGTTAAATATTGCAAATAATCTGCAGCGCTACAATTATTCCCACTATTATAAAGTTTTGAAGGTTTTGAAAGCCTTAATGGTACACTGAGGAAAGACTCTATTGCAGGTAAATCGAAATGAACTGTTGACCCTGTCTGAGCGAATAGAAAATAGTGGCCTAGGCTTTAGGATTTTCTGGCAAGTCAGTTGGCAGCGGTTTGATTATTTTCCCATCGTCTTAAAATTGAACTGGTAAAAGGATCTAAAACAACATTGTTAAGATGTTAAACTTGTTCACACTGATTTGATGTGAAATCTATTATGCAAAAATGTACCAAGAAATTGTTCAGGAAGGGTTAAATGCGAAAAAGAACCCATACAGAGTTAATACATTATGTGAATGTGTGTGTCTATATCTGTGTGTGTGTTTTATATATATAATAGTATAAAATCCTTCTTTTAACATTCAAAGCCCTATCTCACTGATCTCCTTGATCTATACACACCTTCTCGCACTCTCCGCTCTTCCTTTGGTTCTCTCCTCTCCACACCTCATGCCTGTATGTCCACCATGGGACTCAGATCATTTAGCTGCACTGCTCCCAGACTTTGGAATGCACTCCCACTTGACCTCCGAACCACATCATCCTTGCCCTTGTTTAAGTCTCTACTCAAAACTCATCTGTTCAGATTAGCTTACACCACACGACTTATTCACCCCTCATACCACGATCATCCATACATATGTAAATATCCTTTTGTATATATATGTATTTTTAAATGTCTTTGTTTGTAAATTTGTTTATATGTTTTTCTGTAAAGTGACCTTGAGAGTTGTGAAAGGCGCCTATTAATAAAAATGTATTATTATTATTATTATTATTATTATTATTATTATTATTATTATTATTATTATTATTAAAATCGTAGACATACTGTGTCTGTAGCAGCACATACACATTACAAAAAGCATTACGCAAAAATTATAAACAGTAGCAAAGGTCTTAACAGTGTTTGGAATGGTCCTGACTTTGAGTTAAACCTCTTAAGACTCAAACATGGACTTGGTCTTAGACTTGTCTTGGACTCAACAAAGTCAGTAAGTTCTTGAAAAAGCATTAAGTTTCCTATAGTAAGACCCAGTGTTGGCTGATACAGAGGGCTAACATCAGGGGGGCAGCTGGTGGCCTAGTGGTTAGGGAGGTGCCCCTGCAATCAGAAGTTGTGGGATTGAATCACAGCTGTACTAGTGTCATCACTAAGGTACACCTGAGCAAAGTACCAGCCCCACACACTGCTCCCCGGGCTCCCCTCATTAGTAGCAGCCCCCTACTTCTCTTGGTGAATGGGTTAAATGCAGAGAATGAATTTCACACTTTTCACACTTTGTGCTGCACTGTGGTGTGTTCATGCATGGCTATAAAGGGCCACTTTACTTTAGCCTAAATGTTGATGTGTACAAGCCCTTAAAAAAGAAGCATAAATATAGAATGAACCTGGGGCGTTTCACTACCGTAATACACCACAGCGCATTTGACTCTGAAACACAAACAGGTAAAACTGCAGCTTGGGTTAGAATTAAACAATCCCATCTTTTGCAAATTCTCATTTTTCCTATAACCTACTGGTAGTGTGGTTGTTGTGGGGTCCAAAAAATCTGCTTCTTAATTTGTTAACACGAAGTAAAACACGGTGAGTACCAAAGATTAAACCTTTTCTTGATCACCTTGTGTTCTTTGAAGGAAAGAAGGAGGTATTTGCCCTACTAGCACCTGTTGGGATGAAAAATATCTGACGCTTATGTGCCACTCAATGAATCCCAAACTCTGAAAAGGTCATACAAAATTGAACAGCATGTGATATTCTCAGGTCAGCACAGTAATTACCATAACATTTCACAAGTGTCTGAGATGCAATCAATCAATCAATGCAGATTGTACTCCTGAATTAAATATGATGAGAGGACAAAGTCACGTCTCAGAAACCTTATTGCATATATTTTTGCGCTCCCTTAGTTTGACATCCTTGGTAAAACTGGGTAAAATGACAGTGATTGATCAGCTCACATAATATGATAAAAAATGTAACCTTTAACAAAAACCTTTTTAAAGCAAAATCACATGCAACTCTGTGTTTAGTGTTTTGTGCAGCCTCCCTTTGGTGACATAACAGTGAGTTCCTCTCTTTAGCCCATCTTAAAGGTTTACAATGGGGGCTAGGTCAGGGGCCTAGCTTGTTTTAAGAGTAAATTAACGATGTTTGACTATATGTTTTGAATCATTGTCCTGTTAGAAGATCCAACCACTATTCAGTTTTAGCCTTTGGACAGAGGAAGCGGAAATGTAATTAAGCATCTTCTGATACTTCATGGAATCCATGATGCCATCTGTCCCAGAGTCTCTGAGGAAAACCATCTATCATTTCTAAGAGTGGGAATGAGGTTCTTCTCTGTATGACTAATCTTATTTTTACATCAAAGCCACATTGAGTCTTTGGTAACAAAAGACTATGTATTTTTTTCTCATGTGACCGCAGACCCCGTTTCCAGTAAAAGTTCAGCATTTGTAGCAATATGAAACAAAATAATTATTCTGGTCCACTTTCCAGTTTGTTGGTATTGAGGAAAAGTCTGAATATCTTTTGGAGAATTGTTGATAGGTGTGGGGGTTAAAGAAAAAAGTCAGTGCTGGTACACTACAACTGCTTATAGACTTATATATTCAAACAAACAAATACATATATATTCATTCCTGTCCCCTCACTCTGTCGCTC
>JBBPCY010000130.1:12478767-12504252 GCA_037974405.1 Brachyalestes nurse
ATGGACATAATACTTGAAGTATTTAGATGATTCTCTTTTAAAAACACAAGGAGGCTAAAGTTGGGCAGCTCGTAACTCGGCCGGTCCGCCTTAAACAGCATTTAGTGTCCTGTACTGTTACGTTATTACGTGACACTGTCACGCACGTAAGACAGTGTTACATGACAACGCTTTGACTGTCGCATAGTGGCACGGGACAGTGTCTTGTGATGCATGACAGTGGCACCTTACAGCCCCTAGTGGTACATGACAGTCATTACAACTTGGTTTACTCTGCGTGACAGTCACAAGTGGAACATGAACGTTGTCTGTCGGCACACGACAACGGGTATAAAACGCCTTTACACTATGTTTCTCATTACACCATGATTTGGTTTACACAACAATGGGTACAAGACAGATTTTGTGCTGCTCTATATAATATATAATAATGAGGGGTGGAGGTAGCTCAGTGGGTAGGATGCTTGCCGCCGGACCAAGAGGTCATGGGCTCAAAACCTACCCTCAGCATACCTACACTAGGTCCCTGAGCAAGACCCTTAACCCCAAGTTGCTCCCGGGAGACTGTCCCCTGTAGTTAGGGAATGAAAGTCGCTTTGGATAAAAGCGTCTTATAAATGCCGTAAATGTAAATTTAATTATCTCCAGTCCTGTATCATATTTGTGTTAAGAGTATTTTTACCAAATAAAGTAAAACGAAATTTGTTATTTACTGTTTTCTATTTAAAGCGGAGATTAAACACTTGGACTAGTTAATACTTACAATATAAATGTATTGCATTTTCTAGCACAAACGTATTTTACATTGCATTGAGATTTCATTACATGTGCACTCAATACATATGCGTTTACAATAAAATAATTTGGTTATTGAGAGGAAATAAGCTATCTCCAGCCTACAACTCTGTCATGGTGGTCACACGACAACCATAAATAACTTTGCAACAGCCTAATAATAATAATAATAATAATAATAATAATAATAATAAAATGTAATAATGATAAAAAATAAACAAGTTTATAAAATAATTCAATAAACTTGAATGGCATTCAGTTATCACATAACCAGACTAGGACTTGGAAGAAGATTAAGAAATAAAGATATGTGCTTTAGTTTATACTGCTTTTGGACTATTAACCAACATGAAATCTGTGTGTTTTCTATGCTTTGCAAGGATTAGGGTGCCAAACGTATTTTTGGTACGTAATTAACAGTTTTATTATTTTTTTAATCTGAAATTAAAATTATTATTGTTCACAATATATTTTTACTTGAAATACAAAGTTAAGTACTACATTATTTAATTTATATTATTGTATTCTTGTGTAATGATGTATTCTCAATGTAAACAAAACTGGTCTTTTACTTTTTAAACCTTGAGAGGAACCAGACTCATCAGGGAACCCATCCTCATTTGGGTGCTAAAAGATAGAAAATTATGTAACATCATGTGTGTTATGCAGCTGAAGGTTCAGTATAACAGAAATTCTTTAAGTTAACATGAAGTCATCATAAAGCAGAATCCAGCTGGACCTGGTCCTTCTCCAGCTGCCTCAGGGACCTCGCAGGGTTGGCCTTCATCTACTGAAGCTGGCACAATCTCAGATGCCTCGGGATGGGTAGAAGGATAAGGAACAGATAGAAAGAATCAGCGTAGTTGCCATTCAGAATACAGTGTGCCAGCGCTGGAGTATGAGGTTATGGGTTGGGTTACGTGAATGCCAGATTAAAAAGATGTGGCAGTTCATTATTTGTTCTCTGTGCTGATGATTATACTGCGTTTAGGTGGTCTCTCTCGCTTCTATCTTACCGTCCTCATCATTAGTCTGGGAGAAATCTTGTATTTCTCACCTGTCTGTAGGAACCAGTTTTACTGACACAGATGTTTAACATCTTTGCTAGGCCTCTTTCCGTTTGGATGTTGTTTAATTATGTTACCCTCAGAAACTCCTTCACCATTACCCTGAGTGCTACTTGTTGCGTGAAAACCTTGTCCACATCTTACAGCCCTAGTGTGGGGTGAGTGAGTGGAGCCATGTGAGAAGCTGCTATGGGGGTAGGACCAATGGCAACATCTTTTATAATCACATCAGGTGACATTTAGTTGTATTATTTGCTGCAGTAATGTGTAGAATTGAAATGATATTTAACTTCATTGAAGCTTTAGTTTTCTGTTTTTGCAGTTAACATTGTCTTGTTCTCTTTCCTCAAGAGTGACATTCCCAGCAGGGGCCCAGATATGTGCTGGAACAGATCGTTAGCTTTTAATGTTTCTAACCAGAAATCCACACTACATGTACTACTTGTACAAATCTATCTTAATGGCAGCAAAAGCATATATTGCTAATTAGCTTATACTTGTCACTTCTTTGTCTGTTTATCATTTGTCAGTTTATCATTTGTAAAGTCATTTGTAATTGGTTGCTGTACATGCTACCCGTTTGTGTATGTTGAAGAGAGTGATGACCCGTGTCTGACCTTGTGTAGTGTGTGAGCAGGGCTGAGAGGCTGACAAAAAAACAACACAGGGCTGTTGTTTTTCTCATCTAGAGCTCACCCTGCTCTTCTGTTTGGGTGGGAGACACACACACACACACACACACACACACCACATTTCTGTTAACCCAACAACTGGTCGTTATATCCAAATTAATGTCAGGGCCTCTCTATTTTCCATAAATAACAGCCAGCAGGTCGCTGCTGTTGTTAAACATGCTCTAATTTGTTTCCCATTATGAAAAACATCAGTGTCGATTAACTCATGTTTCAAGCCCGACAGCCGCCACGTTTTTTCCAAGGTGACAGTGAGAACAGGGCTGTTGATCAACAACGTTATTTGCTCCAGTTTGTTTTTTAAACACAGCATCCCTCCTTTGTTTCTCAGACTTTTATAGAATCAATTTAATTACACTTTACGCCACAGTACTTAATTTGTATACCTGCTCACAAAACAGACACTCGGTTTTGTGGGTATTTACTGAAAGCGAAAGAATTCCCGAATTCTCTGTTATTTTTTGTTTTGGTGTCTGTTTCCAGTGATGGCAGTTCATTGTACAGATGCACAGTGCTCCTTCCATTACTCCTAATAAGGTGTCATATAATTTAATTCCATGCTTCACTTGTCAGAGTGGAGCTCTTATCCGCCTCCAATTTTGAGTTTTAATGGATATTACTCTTTAGCACTCGCCTCACAATTAGGGGTCCTAGTTTGCCTTTTAATGAAAATCAGATTAAAACTTAATCTAATTAAAGTTCATTTTAATCCACGCTATCGTGCAAACTGTCTGTCGCCTGGAATCTTGGTGCCTCACTGTCAGACTCATTTAGCTTGCATGGAAGTGTAAGGTCAGACTATCAATCAACGGTTTTTAGAGTGTGTGTGGGGGGTGGGGGGGCGAATTGCTCCACTTATAGAGTGCGCTATCGCATGCAAAAAAATATCCCCTGTTTTTCCTAACAAAAATGACACGTGGCTGTCAGTTTGAACTGGAGGGTCGATTTCAGAACAGAGCTTGTCTCAACATATTGCACAGTGGAGCTCAGGGCAAGTGTCTGTTTTCTAAGCG
The DNA here is from genome assembly GCA_037974405.1 of Brachyalestes nurse. Classification (NCBI taxonomy): domain Eukaryota; kingdom Metazoa; phylum Chordata; class Actinopteri; order Characiformes; family Alestidae; genus Brachyalestes; species Brachyalestes nurse. Next base: position 12,482,335 of record JBBPCY010000130.1, read on the forward strand.
AACTCTAGAAAACTTCTTTTGAAGCAAGAAAAAGTAAAAATTATGACCTGCACACAAATGTAGCTCATAATCGATGGTGGTTGTCAGGTGTCACTTCCAGAAATGCCCTTTGCTGGCTTTACAGAGAGAGGAGAGTGAGAGAAAGAGAGAGAAGAATAATTGAGTAATGGTTCTGTGTTTGAGACGTGTTGGCCTGTCAGCTCTTTTCTGGGCCATGACAGCGTAATATGTTTTACAAGCGGCATGGCCAAGGGTTATTTCTCCGTCTTAGCGAGCAGAATAAGCAGCCAGCATGCGTCTGCAGCATGGGGGCACAGCCGTGTAGTGCTACAGCTGGAACACACACTGCTGGATCCACTTCCAGAAGAACTGCACATTGCTCTCATGTGGAGACTACCAACTAACCACAGAATTGCTGAGCAAGTGACTGATAGAAATGAGGTTAATTGATATACTGCACACAAAGCCTACATTTATTTAGAAACATTGTAATTGTAATAGAGTATGTTGTATAAAAAATTTATTGTAATACATTTTATTTATACGATATAGCTGAATGTAATATAAGCAAAATTAAAACAACAATTGAACATGCTCATACGATAAAAATACGTAGGTAAAGATATACTCATTTTATTTTAATCTTTTCCAGAAGTCAATAAAAAGTCTACTGCTACTGTCTTCCCGGCAAAAAACGTCACAGGACAATGTGTGTTAACGGAGGTATAATCTAAACAGTAGTGCTGGTGATAACTTCATGTTTATTTAGGTTATGTAATAGCATACAGTTACTCACTGGCATGTGTATGTCTGTATCCGTAGGTCAATATGGAAGGTGATTTTATGATGAAAATAGTTCTAATCATTTTGAGTGTGTGGTAAAATATTTTTTTTTACCTTGCCTCATTTCTAATGACTACTATGCCAACTTTGCTATCCTTTATTTTGTCAGCTATATCTGAAGTTAAGTTGTTTGTGCTAAATCATTAAGGATTTGTAAATCTGGATTTAATTAGCAAATCAAGGCAATGTGGACAAGAACAAGTACCATGAGATTATTGCTTAAAAAAGCCTGAGTCTTGTCTTTTCTAGGTCAGCTGTTGTGGAAGCGTGTTGTAGCTGGCACCCGGTGCAACTTTAAGTCAAGAGTTGAGTTCTTGTGCGCTTACATTCTGGGTGAAATAAACACCTTTCTCCATTCTAAATGACCTTTTCGTAAACTTAATTATTAATGTCAGGCTTTCAGTTGTTGGCCAGCATCTCCAAGCTGAAGCTTTGGCTCGGCATGTCTATTTTCAGCCCCTCATACCTCTAAATCTGATGCCCACTCTGCCTCTTAAACTGCTGATGCCAGCTTTAGAGAAACTTTAAACACACTTTGTGTAATCAAAGGGACAATGCAAAACGGCAGGTCAGCAAAAAACAGCCCAAACAATACCCCAAGTCCCCCCTAAATATAACCTTTTTTGGCTTTTTTTGTTTTTTTTTTTTTTTTTTTTGGGTGTAGCAAAACTTTTTAATGTTCTCTCCCTCACCCCCATGTAATTAGTTCAGTAATTTTAGTAAAGCGTTTCAACCTTTTGGGTTTGAATGACCCATTTAGACTTGAGATTTTGGAAATGAATTTCTACTCATATCTTTACTCATGGGCCGTATGTATCTCTGGAGCGATAGCGGGCTGCAGGATGTTGAGACCAATGCCTATCTGACAGTGGATGATGGTGGAGAATTCTTATCTTGCATGCTTTGAAGTGTGTCGCGTCATCAGTTGGGTAAAAGAAGTTTGTCTAACACACACTGTCCTGCTGCCTCTGTTTCCTCTGTTACAAAAAGCTTGACGAGAAACTGTATTCTTAGAACATTTTTTTTTCTGTATTGTATGTTATTGTCGTTACATCTTGTACCTTTTCTTATTGTGGTGGCCCCTCCTGAAAGTGCCCATAGTACCATTTCTAACTTTATCTGTGCTGGAGCTCGCGAGGGCTTCCGCTACATTAATTCAATCATTTTCATCAGTCTAGAGGGAGTTGATTAAGCAGCTGAAAGAGAAGCCCATGGCTGTGTGTGATGGAGCAGAGCTCGGACTGAATTGGAGATATGGCTTTTAGTCCTTCTCCCCCTCTCTTTTCCTCCACTCCATTCAGACCCAAATAGAGAGAGAGAGCATCGATAATGTGAGAGAGCATTGATCGCAGAGTTATCTGAACAAGAAGACTAATCGCAATCATGTCATTTCCCTTTCTCTATTCCTCTCTCTGTGTCTCTCTGTCTCTGTCTCTCTCTCTCTCTCTCTCTCTCTTGCTGCAGGTTTTGAGACGGCACGCTCCTTCGCTCTTCATGGTGCCCATGTGATCTTAGCCTGCCGGAACAAAACCCGCAGCGGTAAAGCAGTTACCCTGATTCTAGAGGAGTGGGTGAGTGTGTACGCACAGCACATATTCTGCATATTCTACATATTCGCATATTTTGGCTGCTGTTATAACTTCAGCATTGGTAAACACTAAAACTGAGATTTCTAAAATCTTTTGTAGAATACTGTCCTGTCTCAAGATGTCTTAATAGTAAATGCTGTGACAGTCATTTCGCAGCTAAGTTGTTGTTGGCAGTAATTCTCTCATGTGTATACACATCTAATCTGATTGTATAATGCATTGTGTGAAAACATATTTCTATGAGAAAGCAATACATGAAAAAGGCACTGTATGTTTTATTATTAAAATATGTATATGTACACTTTGTGCTTTTTTTTGCATTGCTTTTTAACAGTTTTGCCTGTTGTCATGTTTAAATCCCTCATGCTGTTCTTCTTTTCTGTTAAACAATAGCCATGAACTAGCTTTGGTGAGGCCGTGTGCTTTTTCAGTGCCACGTATATCCAGTCGCTGCAAGTTTTTAAGCCTCTATTCACACTTCACACATTGTAGTACATTTACTTGCTCAATTCATTACACTTACGTAAAGGAACGGACTAATATCACAATATACTGAGGAGAAAAAAAGGAGAGAGGTCATTCGTCTCTCACCCAGTGAGAGGATGGGTAGCTGAGCTCGAGTGGACCTCCCTAAATAAAGCTTTGCACGTAACTAACAGGGCTTCAACTGGTTGCTCTATCTGAGAACCTCTATGTACCATTTTTTTCAGTATTAATATTTCTCAGTTGTGGCTCACTGAAAGTTAAGTCTGAATTATATTCTCATTTAAATTCAGATTAAAAAGTTATGTTCATGCATACAGCATTGTTTTGCAGAAAGAACATTTTTGTTATTATATGGAAACAAAAGGAAAAAAGGTTAAAAGTGCAGGCTCAAACCTGTCAATACAGAGTACAAATTGATAAAAGTGTAGTACAGAAAACCCCCGCTTTTCATTCCAAGAGCCCGCGCGTATGGTGGAAAACGACGTTGTTGTGATATGGTAAAAAAATGCCAATTTATATAGCATAAATCCTAAATATGTCCCCAAATATGCACCCAAAACACTGTAATTTCATTTTAAACTCAGCTTAATACATTACCCTGAAAGAAAATGTAAAGGAAAAGCCGTAATCGCTCTGTACAGTTTACACTGAACTCCCACAGTGCTAGAATGTAAATACCGATGTTACCCGTATAGACTGTACTGTAATTCATGCACGCACGCTTTGTCCACCACGCCCCCTCATCCGCATGCAAGGTTTATGTTTGGGCGCGATGCTTAACAACCCAGCACGAGGACGAGGGGGCGTGGCAGACGAGGCACGGACGTCACAAAAGAAAAAAAAATGTGGAGGATATCTGCAGTTTCCGCGTTAGTGCGGGGGTTCCAGCGAACAATTATTAGTTCGGTTCTCAGAAAAAAAACGCGACTGCTGATCCACGTTAAAGTGGGGGTTTACTGTATATACAAATAAAGATGTAGTAACGTGAAAGTGTTATTTATTATGTAACTAATTAAATAATTCCATTTATGTAGTTCAGCAGTGGCAGTAACTCCTCTATGGGTTTCCGTGAGTTAAGAACTGGTCACAAAGCCTCTGATTCTCAGGTCTTAAATTCCCCAAAGCGATCTGATGTTAGTCCTCCTGTCTCTCCTGTGAATTTACCAGAACGAATTCTGCTATGATGGTTTTGGAAAGCTCATCTAAGACCATAATGTGGAAGTTGTTGAGAGCTATAACAGTTTTACAACAATACATGAGCCCACTTTGGTTGCAGAGGTGTTGTTAGCTTTAGAAATCACCTTTAGACTATTACTATAACACTAATTAAGTTGAAGCTTATGGTCTCGGCAAACTGGTCTGTGTCTGGAGTCTCCCATTCTGAAAATAATTTTAACAGTGCTGTAGTTGCAAGCTTATGCTGAAACACAGGGTTTTTAGCAACAAAACAGGTAATGCATTTTGCTTGTCAGTGCAAACAAAACATTGTACTTTATATCAACATATAATAAATCTGTTTCTAGATATTTACTTTTACTGTGGTTAATAAAGGGCCCGCTGAAGCTGCTTTACTCAAGTGGAGGTTGAGCCTCTCCAGTCTGCGCCGAGGCAGATTTCTGATAGCCTGTGTTATTAGTGGGAGGAGAGTGCGAGGGCCGTCTGATAATTAACTTTGATTATTGCACTAATATTGTGGCACTCCTGACGCTCCCCTAGATTTATGACTGTGGGAAAATAAACAAATGAAATGTAGGTGCTGGAGCAGAAAGAATAAGCTATTACCAGCGCTGTAATTACAGCCGTCCCGAGACTGCGAATTAGTTGATTAATTACAGGATGCCGATAGATTACAGGCGAATCTAAAGTGCTTTAAAGCGGCTGAAATATCTAATTGAACAAAGGCCCTTCTCTGCGCTGGATAATTCGTCAGCTCCGACAGCTTCAAATCAAGGCATGTTTTAATAAATGTAGCTGAACTGCTCCGAGGCGTTTTACACTCCCGCACGCACTTACACTCTCTGGCACATCCTACCCCAGTGCCACAGGACTGAGTGATTTTAAAACAGGAATAAAACAGAAGTTAGTAGCCCCCCAGAATTATTGCATCTGTTAAGAGTTTAATTTACTTGAGAATATTTTTATTAGACCAAGCAAACATTTCAAAAGTGTTTTTCTTTGATATCATTATTTTATGCTTATTCGGAACAAGAGTCATGTGGGCTATGGTCTTGAAGAATGAGTGGATAAATAATGTCAAAAGAAGGGCTGATCACGTTAAGATTCTCATTTTCTGATTAAGAAATGTGAGATTTGATTTGACTCCTATATCACAGGCACTCCAGGATGAGTAATGAGAGCAGTAATATCAGAGTGAATCTCCTCGGCTGGAGACATACTCGTACACTTCAGCACCGATATTAATAGAGCCAGGAAAGGACGAGATGAAGGAAATTAATCGTTAAAGTGATGGATGAACTCTCAGAGTCTTCCCACGCTGGTGTTAAGGTTATTTTGATAAAGATGTATATTTTGAAGTCTTCTGGACAATAGGTCAGGGCATGTGCTTCCTGGGTCAACTGGAATTCCGTGTGGGCTGGTTTTAGGGCTGTGAATGCGGTAGCCTTGATAACCTTTAACCTCCAGTCAAGCGATCAGGCCACCTAACAGCACGGTTGTGTGTGCTCGAACACACGGCGTTCATTTGTTCTTGCTTATTTATTTCTGCAATTACTGCAAAAACAGAGGTGTAAGGAATAAAAAAGACCTCTTCTTCATTTTAATGTCACATTTCAGTTAGATTTTTTCCATTTATTTTTATTATTATTATTATTATTATTATTATTATTATTATTATAAAGAATTAACTTTATTTAACCAAATATTGAAAAAAGTGAACAGTAATGTACAATATTGTCTTGCTAGTCTTGCTAGTCCAAAATTAATGTGCTCCTTTATTAAGTAGTTATCATTCTTAAAAAAAAAAAAAAAAAAAAACATTGATAAGGTAGGAAAATTTCACACACACACCTAGTTTGTGATGAGCTCTCACTGTATAAGAGCAGCCTTATGTTCAGTTAGGGGAAACCCGCATTGTCGATACTCGTGTTCTTTTCTTCTGAAGGGTACAAATGTTTGTTTCTTTTTGTACTAATTCGTTTTGATTTTATATTTAAAAAAATCTTACAGACTTGAAACACATAAAAGCTGATCCTATTCAGACACTGTGAAGAGACAGCAATGTTCATCCTTTCAGTTCGTCCTGCAGCTCATGCCTTTGTTGTCACTGCGGATAATTTGTAGATTTGAGGGCTTGCTGGGTGGTGTCACGGGTCTGTGTGGATGGAGCTCATGCGGAGGTTGTTGATTATGACTCTCAGCATTTAAACATCAGTGATCACCAGAGAGAAACAATGGTTTATTTTTAGAATGTAGCCAGGTTGCTTGGTCTTTACTGCACTCTGCAAATCTTTTCCTTCATGCAGACATGCTTACTAATCACACTACAAACCCCCTCCCTCTGCACATGCTTACTAATCACGGTATAGCAGCTTACATCTGGAAAAGTGCAGTATCATGCTGATTCAGCCTGTTGGGGACCCCCCAACACACACACACACACACACACACACACACACACACACAAACACACACAAGGTGCGGTCAGATTTGACTTAGAATGGTCTCTCTCACTTTAACCTCTTGTATAAAGGCCCATCTATCAGCCAGATGCTCTGAGATTGTCTGTACTGAGAGGAGCTGCCAGATTCTCTGTGTTATCTGTGGTCAGAGGAGGTTGAGGCTTATCAGTAGGTTTGTTTTGAGGTTATTGTAGAGTGAATGGTGAGGTTAAAGTCAGGAGGAAGTGGACAGCGAGGGTTATCTCTTTGGTCACATTCTTACCTGTGTAATGCACCGTGCTTTAGAAGCCTCCGTGTACATTTCCCCCTGGCTGCTTGGGGTCATATGTCCTACAGATTTTACTCACATATTTGGAATACTTTTTGGTTTTTATTATGTTGCGTTATTATACAGTCAATTTTTTTTGCATTTTTTAAAATCCAGTCAGCTAAATCTTCTTACTTGGAGCAAGAATCTTTTGTGGCCAGTTGTGTGGACCTTGAGTGGCAGGACAGATGGCATATAGAACAGGCTAACTGACCATTATCTGTAACTATAGATATACACAGATACAGATACTGTGTACAGATGTGTAATATTCTAGTAAATGCTTTCAGTTGCAAATTTTTAAAATAGGACCTATTTAGTGAAGAAAAATAAATGTTTCCCCAAACACTTGGAGGGAGGGAAAGAAAGCCAAGACAAATGACATGGTCAGTGATGAGATCTACATAAACCTTGCTTTGGTAAATGTTTCCTGTGGATGCAGTCCTGTCTCTCCTGACCTGGGTATATTTAGATGGAGCTGATTCCAGCTAACAGCACACACATTTAATATGGCAGACCCACTGCTTTTCCCCATGAAACCTTTAATTAATCAGTTTCTACCCAGCTAATTGCAATTGTTGAGGGTAGATCAGGGCTGCATGTTTACGTTATGAGGGTGTTTTACAATTAGAGTACTGTTAGGGATGTTTATTGAGGTTCAGCAGGTTGGGCTTTTATAGTGTGCGATGGGGCTAATATAAATGGGGGTAAAGAATGAATCAGCAGATGTGCACTAGAAAAGTAAGAATAGAATAAAGCTTCAGAGCTGTAGGATGAGTGTTCTAATGCTGAGGTAACATTTTCAGCTCTCCTTGCATGTGCATTTCTTTCCATTAGAGCCAGTACTGTGAAAGTAACTAAATGAGGAAGGCGTATAACCCTCAATGTTATTCAAAATATAATTACAATCATAGCACATCAAAAAACTGCGTATTCTTTTGCTACGGGCAGCTGTTGTCATAAATGAGGGTCAAGCTGGTGGTAACAGTCAGAATGATGTGTGTGCGTGTGTATAGAGTGTGCGTGTGTATAGAGTGTGCGTGTGTATAGAGTGTGCGTGTGTATAGAGTGTGCGTGTGCTTGTATGTGTGTTTGCATGCATGTGAGTCTATGTGCCTGTGTGCATCTCTGTGATTTAGTTTTCTTGATTGCCTGTAAAATTCTGCTTATCTCTGATTCATAGTCCCCTGAGAGCGATTTAATAGAGTCTCGGGGGGGATGCATTTCTGATCAAGGACCGTTGCTGTTGACCAGAATAACTTAGCTGCTTTTTTTGTTTAAATGTGTTTGTCTTTTTTTCCTACTGGTGTCAAAATGCTAATGAGGCATGTTGTAATCATGTTAATTGCCCACCTAGCCTCGTGTTACCATATATTCATTGTTTTTAGCAGAACTCTATTTACAATCGAGAAGAAAATTAACATGGCTGGTGTAGGCTGAAGATGCGTTGTGTTGTTAGGGTGTGCTTTGGAACCAATTAGGGTGAACCCTCCTCTCCATAGAGGTTTATGGAGAGAGCGAGTAGAGAAAAGCTCAACCTTGTAATGTGTAAAAAGCAAATTAACATTGAGGCAGACAGACAGTCTAGTGTAATTAGATAAGTGACCATATTTAACTTTCCACATGCAGTGCTGTCTGCTCTTGTCAAGCATGGCTCTTTATTCACAACTAGAGAGTGGAGATGCTTTCTCCTCTGGATACAGCAGCCTAATGAGCTATTAACAAACAGATTGGTGTGTTGCTTTTAATTGCTGCGGTACATTTTATTTTCACGGTAGCACGTTGCTTCCCTTCCCTCATGATCAATTTAGTGAACATACTGTGATATATAATTGAGAGGAGTTTGAGCTTTGAAGAGAGAGAGAACGGTAGAGAGATACTAAGACAGACGGTGAGAGAGCATAATTGTGACTTAAACATTAAAATAACCTCATGTGATACATTTGCTGGAGCAGCATGCAATCAGACTCACCAAGACTAGGCTGTTGTCAGTCCTGTATCTCAGAAAATCTTTAGGTGGAGGACGAAAACCTCCTTACTGTAACAACTTTTGTATCATTTCTATTGGCCCATTAATCATAAAATATTCACACAATATAAAAGACCGCTGACAATTGTGTGAATGTGTGCTTGTATGAAAATGAAGATTTGTCATTCAGGCCTAAAACTGAGTAACAAGGACTTAAAATGTTTTCAGAAATTTAGGCACAGTTTATTGTGGTTTGATTTGATATGAGCTCAAAAGTTGATGTCAACCATGTTACTTTTTAATGTCAAAAACAAGTGATGGTCCTCTGTGTTGAGTAACAAGCTTTTGATGTTGTAGTGGCGATATGTAAGTGAGGAAGTAGATACAAAAAGGGTGTCTCGGGTTTTTAGCTTGGTCCTACCCAGCCTGGTGCGTGAAGGTGCTGCCTAATCCACGTGTGCTCCTTTTTGGAGTCAGATGAGTTGGAGGAAGAGCAGCCTCGGAGAACGTGTGCGCTAACGCCCTGTGTCATGTTGACGTGCGGCTCCGGATGGTGGCCTTGATTGTAGCTGAAGGTTGGTGGATGGAGAGAGGAGGTGACATGCATGGAATGCTGACCACAACTATTGCTGGACACCCTGGGGCCAAGGCACACTGCTCTTTTTGAGGCTGCCAGAACCCGTCGCAATCTGTGTGTGTGTGTGTGTGTGTGTGTGTATAAGCGACACGTAGAGGGAAATATCATTGCCCTTTTCTGAGACAAAGAAGTCGGCTTCGCATTTCAAAGGAAATACAGATTATTTTTTTTTATATATATTTTTTTTTAAACAGCAAATTGCAAGAATGTAATTTCCAGTATGTCTCTGAGCTTCCTTTTTCGTTTGTTTTTATTTTCTGTTGTTCCTATTGTTTTTTTCCTATTTGCATAAACAAGATTCTAGTATCTCTCCAATTTGTGCAGGGTGTATCATCCCTGTTCCCTGCAGAGAGCACTTATAAATCTGTTGGAACGAATGATTTCCAGCCTTTTCTGCTATTCCCCAGATGAAAGATGGCGCAGCTAGCTGTTTCTCTACATATCAGTACCAGCTCTTTACTCCAGAGGGGCTACAGTGGCTTTCATAATGCGTTCTCATTCTCCTGTACTTTACCTTTTCTCCTCCATAAAAGCCTCGGGTGACTGATTTAGATTGAATGAGAGATAGAGATCACAGCTAGTCTCACTTTGGGACTCTGTCATACACTGACACACACACACACACACACTCTTTATTAAGAACTACTTATATGGAGAACTCCACCTTACCATTTGTGTGGTACACTGCACTCCTCCATGTATAAATCTGTTGCCTTTTTCTGAAGTAGCAGGCAAGTGCATAGATTATGGGAAATGCATCTGTTTTCTTTTGTTTCCCCAAATGTCATCATTATTATTAGCTAGTCCAGAAGTCATCAAAAAGTCCTGCAGAGCGTTTTGTTGAAAAATAAGAGTGATGGAACGAGTTTTTGTCTCTGAATAAATTATGTTTCTGTTTAATTAGGTTGTGTCTTGCTGCCGAAGCACATTGCACCACCTAAACTTTGCCCTAAATCTTTAAAAAAATTTGTTTTAGCCAAAAAATGTTCTTGGAAACAGAATTTTCGTTTGAAGTACTGATACTACCAGCCAAAGAAACAGTCAAACTACACCTCTTCTTTTTTTTTTTTAAGTAATTTTGGGGTCTTTGCACTCTCAACATGATTTACCACTGTTTGAGTTTTGTCAGTATTTTCTACAAAAGCTTAGGAAACCTGGAAAATGGAAAGTGTGACTGTGGTTGCATTGTAGACATGATGACCCTTGGCTATTTTCGCTAACATAGTAAAGGGAACCTCTTTAGTTAATAAACCTCTTTACAGGAACTGTTTTTGTTCAGAATACTCTTTGAATTGTTTGTCAGTGTGTGAATAATTAAAAAAAATCAGCTAAATTCCCCTAAGCAAGCATTTCCAGAGCACCCTGTGTGCCCTGATAGTGTGTATTTGAGTCGTTAAAAATGGAGAGATTCTCCTGAACTATATGTGCTGGATCTGCAGTTTTTGACAATATGTCACTCATAAATGTTTCATATTTCCTCTTGAGGTCAGTTGCCATAGGTTATCTTGCAGCGTTTAGAGCTGCTTATAATGGGTTTAATGGGTTTAGACTGACTTGGAGTATGTAGTTCTTTGTAGTTTGAACTGTATTAGCCCTCTCTTTAGAGGTAGTGAGTATAGTCACCCCTTAATATGAACTCCTAATGACTGGGAAAGGTTAAATGTTAAGCAGATTACTTCTTTCAACTCTGACCGTTTTCTTTTTTATTCAACCCCTTATTTTGCTGTCATTTTAATAGGCTTCACCTATTGCTGAGCGATGTTAATACAGTTCAATATCACTGAGCTTTCCAAATAAATAATATAATATTGGTATCAAACAAGATTTAAGTTTGAGGTAATATGTTAGTGAATCCAAATATCCTAATACAGTTACTATGAAATAATGTCTTATAAACCTGACACAGCTTGGTTTGTTTAGACAGTTATGTTCTGTTTTCTTGTTGTAAACTGATACCACTTTACATAGTATTGTAAATGTTAACAAGAGAGTAAACATCCTGAAAGAAAGCCTACTATTAATTCAGTTTTATGCATTTTGACCTGAAACACCCAAGAAATTACGGACATCACAGGTAGCCATTATACAAACTTCTTGGCTACAAGAACGCATTTAATGGGTATTTTATCACAGATATAATTCTAACTATGCATTCACATTGATAAAATATTTCCAAAACTGAATAGCAAAATCACAAAATATGGTATTATTACTTTAATATTACTTCATAATAAATACGTATTATTAAAACCATTGCTTAAAATCATAATGATAATTTTAATCTTGCAAAGTATTTACAGATTAATTACACTGGGTCTATAAAATTCTTTTGAAAGTGATTAATTGTTTGGAATAATTTGGAAAAACTTTCCATTATGTAGTAGTATTAAAAACGCTGGGAAGTGGCTATGAAAGCTGAAAACATTTTTTTACCTAATATAATTAAAATCATATCACTTGTAACTTTTTCAAATGTATTTTAACCAGTTAATAGTTATACACTATCATTGAATAAATTATACTAACTGATTTGATTTATTGCTGTGATTGTATTAATAACCTTATGTACGCACTGTATGTTATACCGGAGAAACATTAATGACAGTTCTTTTATTTTTCTATGAACCGGCTGCCAGCTGCATTTGGGACGTGGAACACTGTGGTAGGAGCAGAGAGGTACCCGTTCTGTTCATAATGAACTAAACCGAAAAATGTTTTGATTCTACTTCCTCATTAAATGAAAATAGATAAAATTAGATTGTTACCTGGTTAACCACATTTTACCGTCGTTTTTTGGTTTTCATCCCGGGATTGTTTCTTTACTCTGAAGAGCACAGATTGTTTCTCAAAAGCATTACGTTGTTAAGAACATCTAAACTGAGTGGGAGAGTGTTGAGTGTGGTGCTCATTTTACTTTCTAAGAATGAGGGTTTTTTTGTGCTTTTGGGAAAACACAGCCCAGATCAGGTAACGTGGAGAGGGTAATCACTTGCTGAAAATTATTGAGCATGCTCACTGTTGTTCTGCTGCATTTCTGAATTATTACTTACTTTAATCAATTTAAAATGTTCATATTGTTCATTATGAATGCATTAAATAATAAGTAATTAATTTATATATTGATATAATTATTATTTAACTGTTTTCGTCAGCCTGGGAGCATTGTAAGGGGACTAACCCTAACTAACAGAACAAACACACCAGCTATGCTGACACACTCCTGTTCTCTCGCGCATAGTCTGTTGTACTAAATATCCTCCCAGTGGTGCCTGTGCAGAGTGACATTAGGGGCGAGGGGAAAGTCAGATCATAAGCTGGATCCTACAGTAGTGCCTTAAGACAAGATTTTGTTGTCTAGATGAATGTGTGTGTGCTTTATCTGATCATTTGCTTGATGGATAGAATGAAAGGATATACTTATGCAATAACGGTTGTTTTAATACAGAAAAAGAGCCAGAAATGAGAAAGCAATATTAAGAAAAGGCCCTGGGCCTTGCTGGAGACTCTGGCCTCAGGCAAAGCAATCAGCAGCCAGGGGAAACACTTATATTTCTGATGTGCTCAGAGAACAGGTTTACAGCTTCATTTGCCTGGCAGACTCGCATACATATTTAGCAGACTGTAAACACTGAGGGTTCCAGACTCAGTAAAAAGCTCAATATATCACTGAGCTTACAAGATAATCCAGGTACCATTACAATAGTGGCAAGCAAGGGAGAAGTAGATTAAAAGCATCTTGTATTTTTACAGCTCCATGAATCAGGTCGATTAAAAGAGGGATTAATTTAAGAAGTGTTGGGCTTTCTTTAGGCCGTATGAAGCGAGGCATTTTTGCTTGCTTTTTGCCTTCTGGCTAATTCTAGATGACTTTGTTGCATATGAAATAATCATTTTGTCTGGGTTGGACATTCCTGTGAACTGCCGTAATTCAGTACATGCATGCGAAGAGGAGCAAGATCTTTCCTTTTTAGTGCAAAACTGTGTTTTAAAGTCATGTCAGTGCTTAGTAAGAAATGAATTTGTCAACTGAAACATGTTTGTTTTTAAGTTGAGTCAATAATTTTTCGGGCCCTCAGTTCATTAAATCTTCAAAAATGAATCATCTCACACCTCTGAAGCGATGCAGATGTGTTTGTTATTAATTCATAGTGAATAATTCTCACGTGTCGTGTGCTGCAGCCGTAGGATGTCATGTCATTAATCAGAGGTGTTTTAGACCGGCCTGTATGCGCGTCATCATGTAAAGCATAAACGGGAGATTACATTTACATGTTTAACCCGGTGAGGTCCGACTCCCAAGATTGAGCTTGTTTAAAGGAATCAGGTTGTAAATGTATACATTTCATTCTACTTTGTCCTTTGCTTGTCCTTGTTCATAATATAAGAATAAAGAACAAGTGCAGTTTGACACTCAGCTTAATATTTGCTTCTTTTGACACATAAAGGACGTACACATGTTTGGCTTTTTGCAAGTTTCAGTTTCAGTTGACCATGCGGGTTCTTTTCAGGAAGGGCGAAGGCTTTGGTAACTACTGTTAGCGACCCTTTCAGCAATCACCCAACCGAACACGCGCTCTAATACGCAGTGCAGCTTAACGGAGTGTGTGCTCAGGGAGCTAGGCTGCTGCTGGGCTGGGACTCTGTCTTAATCTATCCATTCCCCTCTCCACTAACGCGCACATTAAAGCAATATTGCCCTCCTGTCCCCAGCAGACCGTGGACACAATAACTGCACTCACTGCTAGGAAAACACACCCAAACACTTCTGACACCTCTGGGCTCCCTCACTGCACCCTGGGTACACTGCTACATGGCCACAGGTCAGGGTGGAGGGAAAGTTTTTTTTATTATTATTTTCCTTTTCCCATTTTTCCTCTTTTTTTCAGATTTTTTTCTCCCCCCCCCCGTCCTGGAGACAAAATGAGGGCTTAACCTGTAATGTACTATACAGGTCCCCTGACGGCTGTGGAGCTTTTAGTGGTGGGAAATTAGAGCGCTGCTGGCCAGGCTTGGCTGTCTGGACGTGAGCTGAGACGAACCCCTTTCTGTTTCACTGTGCTGCAGAGACAGGCAACCTCACAAACAGAACACAGTCTTAACATCGTGCACTGAAGGGAGGGAGCGAAATTGTGCATGGTTAATGTGTCTCTTACTTTGAGATGTTCTGTACACTATATTCTTTTCATCCAGCTAAGCATCAGCATGAACTGTACTGTTCAACTTATTCAGAGTTCTTAGGCCCTCTGAGTAAATTAAAACTCTCTGTCCAGACTCCTCTTCTAATTACTGAATTCAGCTTCTTTAAGCTGCACCCATTGCTGACACAAGTATTCAGTTGCGCACACACATCTTGTATAATCTCCAAATAAAAGCATTGACAGTAGAGTGTGGTGCTCTAGAGCAGTTACACATCAGCCTTAGGCCACCATGCTCAATCCAAGCATCAGCTAGAGGGGTATAAACCGTTCTCTAGAGTGTTTGGCGCTCCATTCAGTACCTTTGGGATTACCTGGAGAGGTGCCCGACCTCACTGATGCTCTTGTGGCTGAATGTAATCAAAACGTTAAACCAGATGTTCTTAGATCTAGTGTAAAGCCTTCTAAAGACAGTAGAGACTTTCATTGCAGCAAAGGGACACACACATCCTGTTAATACTCTTGAGTGAACAGGTGTTTATAATCCTTTGGACATTTACCTGCCCACTATGCATTTGCAAAAATTCCTATTAGAAGAATAAAACAAACTTTTACAAAGTTTTAAGTAATATGCAAGAATAGTAAGTAACTAATTAATTTTATCTGTCTGCTCGTTAGCTTAACCATTTCCAAATCTCTTCTTGAGGCAGCACATATACACAAAAGTATATGTACAGTGGTATTTGACAATTTTTGAAACCTTTAGAATTTTGTGGAGAAGCTTGCTGGAAAACTGTTTTGTGCATGGATGAAACCAACATAGAACATTTTGGTTTTAATAAGAAGTGTTATGTTTGAAGAAAGGAAAAACACTGCATTCCAGCATAATAACCTTTTCCCATCTGTGAAACATGATGGTGGTAGTATCAGGTTTGGGCCTGGTTAATGCATCTGGCCCTGGCCACTTGACATGGTTCATGGAACAAACAGTTCTAATATGGACAATTTATAAAGAAAAATGTCAGTACATCTGTGTGTGAACTGAATCTCAAATGGAAAGTGGGTTATGCAGCAAAACAATAACCCTAAGCACAGTCATTCTACCATTGAAGAATGGTTAAAGAAGAATGAAATAGTTTTGGAATGGCCAAGCACAACTCTTGCCATTAACTCAGTTGGCAGTTTGCATGATGAAACACGTTAAAAGGAATACTGATGAAGGGAATACTGCTGTTTAAAAGTGCCTTATTTGTTTGAAGTGTTTGTAAACCAAATGTTATTGCACTTTTGTTCATAAAGCAGTACTTTAAAAACAAAAGTGCGCAATACATTACTTTTGAATCAATTATTTAAGTTTGCGCTTAACAATGCAATTAATCATGATTAATCACAGAAAAAAATGTGGTCAATTGTGATTTTAATCATAGCCCTGCGTTAGTTTAAATACTTTTAAGGCAGCTGGTGGTTAGGAAGTTGCCCCTGTGATTGGAAGGTCATGGGTTTGAATCCCAGGACTGCTAGTGGCACCACTGAGGTGCCCTTGAGCAAAGACCCATCCCCACACACTGCTCCCCGGGCTGCTGCGTTGCTGGCTGGCCACTGCTCCGCTCGGGTGAATGGGTTAAATTCAGAGAATAATTTCATGCTTTTGCCACTTGCAGATGTGTAACATACTTTCTCTCAACGAACAACTAGGCAAGGTTAACATTTTTATCTTGTTTGTTTGATTATTTTTATCTACTTGTCATGGCCTAAAACCTGATGATGTTTTAGTTGTTTAACTTTCAAATATCTCTGTAGTTGCCATCAAACTTGGCTAATCAGTACATCTTCAAATTAAATCAGATTTGAACATGTACTTGTCACATGTGCTGTTTTTTCCCTATTATGTTAGTGTTTATTTGTATTTATTATTACGTTATATTGTGTTTTTATAAGCAAAAACACTCTTAAGTTTCCAGTTTCAGGTAGCTTAAGGGTTAGAAAACCCTGGCATAGCTCAAAAGGTTCAGGTTTTTGCTAGCCTGTTCAAATCCTATTTGTAAATATGTATTTATAAACTGTCAATTTCTGTTAAAACATAGCCTCATGAATGCTTGTCCTGTCCTCCTTCAGACAGCTGACAGAGTTCCTTATTTCCCTTAAGCCAGTTATTTCTTCTGCTACTCTTGCTCCTCTCTTGTGAAGAGCTGACACATGCTAATGGGTGTTTCCTCTTCTCAGTGATGTTGGCCTGGTGGGAGAGCTTCACCCTGACCGCCTGAGCTGTCCGTCCTGCCCCTGAAATAAAGCAGGCTAATTTGTCCACCCCCTTGGCTCCCTAGCTGAAGCTGTGCCCAGTTCGTGGGCGTGTGTCTGCACCTCTCCCATTAATTCTTCACCAGGCTGTGATGGATAGTTTGTGTTTACTCACTGCCGTGGTCTTGTGTACGGAACATGGGTCCTTTGAATGTTACATATTCATGTGCAAAGCTGGGCTGACCTAACATGTCACATTGGGCTGTTACAAGTCTCTGTCACTGGTTTGAGGTTACGTTAGTCTGGCCAGTTCAAGCAATCTGGAGATAAGTGTCAAGACGGTAAAAAGAGGTTTACTGCTATTTCTGTCAACTGCTTCACTGATGCAGTTAAAAGCGTCCCTGCCGTTTCTCTGCTTCAGACTTGTGTCAGTCATCCCATAAATGATAGTACATTTCATGGCAGTTTTTCCTTGTTTTTTTTCTAGAGTGCAATTTTGATGAATTCTGCCAAAAGAGTGCACCCAAAACAATATTAAGTATGTTTCTGATAATCGAATGATGTGCATCTGACACTAATAATCTGATGGCAAGTCAAATAGAACAACTGGATTTGGTTAAAAACAATTTCAAGTTAACAGAAGTTGTCTTTGACCAGCCCTTTTTTCAGGGCCCTGCCCAGGTGCTATGTTAGGGCAGCTTTCTCTCGTACAAAACAGTCACTGTGGACTGAGGAGGAGCTGTAAAGTGGATAGATTGCCCTCACAGCCTCTGTCTCTCTTTATTGGCTGCGGTAATTGACATATCCTTGTCATTTATAATCATCTGTGCGTCGCTCGAAAGTTAATTGCTTCCCCCTCTGCATTTGCATGAGGCTCACCTCTGAAGGGCATAGCCGCCCATTAATATTGTGTCATGATGAATTATCACAAATAAAGCCCAACATATTGATTAATGATGGCTGCCGGCCGCTCCCGCTCTCTCTCCATCTGAGAAAACATTGGGGCAGCTCTTTAGAGAGAAAAAGAGAAAGGATAGTGGCTGGTGCTGGTGGTTTGGTGGAATCAGGGGTAAAGGTCAGGGTCAGGGTCAGGGTCATTGAGGGGCTCCTGTAGGATAACGGGGCCATAAGGGTCATGGGATATGGGAGAGAGCCACTTTAAATGAAGAGGTTTCTATTGTTATGTCTATTACTTGATGGCGACCGTGACACATGCAGCGTATTGTGTTGCATATAATTAGTGTAATTCAGCTAAAACAATTGTAGACTAGCCCTGACTGAAGACATCACACTGATCCTCATTATGTGGATATTGTGTAGTGATGTTGCTGTGGATTGTTTGGTAATAGGTGGGCTGGGGGCTTTTGCTATTTTAATATCCACTTTGCGTGGTTAGTTTTAAGGGATTTGAGGGGAAAAACCTGGACTACCACACAGTCACATTGTGTAATGTCATGTTAGCTGTGTATGTTTTCCTGTGTTGTAATTGAGTAGCCTGAGCATGATGGCTTACTTTCAGATGCTCTTCTTAGTTGAAATTATTGAATTACTTATTTTGAAGCCAAGCAGTTGAAGGAATATCAAGTTGCCTTACAGTGAGAAGGTCCTGGTTTTGAAACCCGACTGGGGCGGTCAGAGTCCTCTCTGATTTGACTGGCAACGAGTTCATGGTACTTCATCACTTTTCATCCTATGGCCACTGGGAAACTCCTGCACCCTTGTTTGAATAAGCGGCTCAGGTGGTGGATGGGTGGATAGTTGAGCTTGGCTGTGTCTGTTAAGCTTAGTGTATGATGCAGTATCATCTGCTTAGGTCCTACATCACGCACTCAGTCAACAACTTACTTAATATTAGATAAAATACATTTTTCATTTCTTTATTCCAAATCAAACTTGATTCAGAAACTCATTCGAATATTGAAATCATTTTAATTATCCACATATTTGAATAAACACACCCCATCTGCACAGTAGTAAATGAAATGATGCGTGACTAATGGAATGGTTTGGATTTGGACAGACTGAGGATGGCCTTGGCCACAACTGTGCTTTTCTTCACTTATCACCCCTCAACCAGCGTGATCCTATAACTAAGAGCAGTTAAGCAGCACCCAGCCTCAGAGCTCGGCTCACAGACACACTGCCTGAGCAGCACTTCATTAAATCCCAGCTGAGCGCTGGGGCCCTGGGAGAGGTGCTTGCTGCAGACTCAAATAATCATAAATCTGCTGATGACTGAGGCCAGTGGCAGCCATAAAGACAGCCCCTTAGTGGGTGTAGGCCAACACCATTGCCTCTGCAACAATGTTTTGGCTCTAGGTTAATGTTAATAACGCCTACCAGTGAAAAGTCATGCATGGGCTTAATGAAATGTCATCTAGAGCTGATAAGATATTCCTTAAAGTCTGTGGATGAAATGATCCGAAACTAGCTGTTTTTCGGCAGTGAATGTAGTGGTTGAATCAGAAGGGTTCAGAGTGTTCCATCAAAAACACACTGTGGTTGATCCTTTTACTATGTTAAAAAATGTTAAAACATCCTCAATTCTGTGTGTATTTAAAAAAAAAACACTGTGCATGCAGGGAATTGTGTAATGTGTGTAAAGTACTTGTGTATTTTATATATACGTGAAAAGCCCTGTGTGTGTGTTTGTGCGTATGTGTTTGTGGTTGTGTGTGTGTGTATGTGTTATATGTGTGTGTGTGTGTGTGTGTGTGTGTGTGTGTGTGTTAGTGTCGTTGCTGTGATGAATGCAGCTCATTATTCAGTGCTGGCCTGCTGGACATAAGCAGAACCAAGGAAATGCAGAGCTGTCCACCCAGGAAGTTGAGAGACATGGAGTTCCTCTCATTAACGGTGTCCCACCAGGGTCATAACGCATGGCCTAAAATGCACAATGAGTCTGTGGAGGAGAGGTGTATTCTAATGAAGCAAACATCCCCAAAGTCATTTCAGATATTGGTATGGGCCAGAGAGAGGGGAAGGGCCAGGGGAATAGCTAACAGGAGCTCATTTCCTCTTCTGAAATATTCCAGGTTATGCGTTAAGGAGCCTCCACTTCGTTAGGAGCGTAAAAGAGACGCTAATTTTGCAGGACATGAAAAACAGCAGGTTTTGACAAGAATTCCTAAGTGGAGAATGAGGCCTAACCATGTGACTTCAGCAAACTCTGTTATGGATGCACATCAGTCAGGAGGTCCGATATTAAAATAAGAACGAACACTGCTGGGGAAAATCAGTCCTACCCACCATATATCAGTGAGGGACCACAGAGGTAGTCGGTGCATCTGTTAATAATGAAATTCACTTGGCACATGTGTTAATAATGTCTTTAATAAGCAGTTTTTAAAAACTAAAAATGCTGTGTTGCCTTCAGTGATTTGCTGTTTAAGGAAGGCATTAGATGTCTTATCTTGAGAGCAAAATAGAGAGATGGACAGACTTAGCCTGTGACTCATCAAACCTTTGCGTTCTTCTCCTCACTATTTATCCTAAGGACACTTTTCCCTGGGAATATTGGTGAACTGTGACCATTTCTGTCTTTTTTTTTTACTTTACAGTCACTTGGTTCTTTATCCTGTGTTTCTACATCTATTAGAAACAATTTGAAATCAGCACATCTTTCGAGAGTCGTGTCGTCTTGTTTGCTTCTGCCTGTAGAGACAGGTCCCTGTTCTTCCTTTCCCTCCACTCTCTCTCTTCCTCCTCTGATCCCTCCATCCTTGCTCAGTCACTTTCTCGCAAGCCTGTGAACGAGGGCCCGAGCCCTGCCCTCATTCATCACTCTGTGTTTGATCCCTCCGTTTTTGGGTAGGAAAAAGAAGAGCAGCACTTTTTGCAGCCCTCTCTCCCTGGGCTCTTAACCGGTAGGCCTGTACTGGATGCAGCCAGCGGAATTAATTGCACCCTGTTACTGGCGATCAGCAAGTTTGCGCGATGCACATGCTGTTCCGCCATATGGCTGCCCACTAGGTGAAGAGTTTGATTAATGTTTCGGAGCCCCCAATTTTTCTCTCTTTCGGCTAATAGCTGATCCCCAGCCATCGGAAAGCCCTGCTCCTCGCCTCTCCTTTTGTTCATCTCTCTTCAGCTCACTTCTGCCTTCTGCATTGCACATGCCAAGCAATGTAATAAATAGCATGACTTTTTTATATCGCAGTTCTCAGTTAGACCTGACAAAAGTGTTTGTTGCCTTTATTTGAAAGAAAAGTACATTTTGGAACATTTAAACTAAAATCTGTGTCTGGAAGTGGCAGTTTTTAATTGCCGGTGCTTTTTCATATGTGTTGTATAAAAGAGTGGTCATTTTCAGTAACTTCTCTTTCCGAAGCTTTCCAAGTCAAAGTGGTATATTTTGTTCTTGCATTTTTTCAGTCTTTAATTTATAATATTAACTAATTGACAATATTATGTTGCAATATATATAAATATTTTAGTCACTGCATAAATTTTGAATTGAATAATGCTGATGAATGATAGTCATGGTTATTTGTTTTGTTAGTTCATGATGGAAATTTGATAATAAGTAAGTTGTTTGCTGAAATAGTGCCACATGTGTTCAAATAATTACCAAAAAAACTAAAAACAAAGAAACAAAAAATTACCAACTTGCCTACGATTGTTATCACAAATACTGTAGATGCTCTCACTAGGCAGCCAAACATTAGCCACTATGCAATTGAAATAGCTTTGTTTTGTATTGAAAGATTGTGTTTGATAAAACTTAATTTAATTTAGTTCAGTGTCAGGGTCGTGATCTGTGACATATTTCTCTTTTTTGTCTTTTTAAGATGATGTGCATTGGCAATTACTTGATCAGAGTAGCTGAAGGTTTTGGAAGTCATCAGAAGATTACATATTGATTTTATATTTTGTCTTTTTTCAGGGAAATTTAAGTTATGATGACTTTGGTATTAAGCCAGTTTAGTCATTTTGATCTGTGCCAATTCTGCATACATACACCATATGTGTGAACAGTCAGTAGTGGGGCTTTTCTCTCACTCTCTCTCTCTCTCTCTCTCTCTCTCTCTCTCTCTCTCACACACACACACACACACACACACACACACACACACA
>JBBPCY010000130.1:12514471-12525211 GCA_037974405.1 Brachyalestes nurse
CTCTCTCTCTCTCTCTCTCTCTCTCTCTCTCTCTCTCTCTCTCTCTCTCTCTCTCTCTCTCTCTCTCTCTCCACCCCCTTTCTTTTGAAACCTGGCCATCTGTCTAATTGTTCACCTCTGTCGCTTTAATGCTTCTACATGCC
Organism: Brachyalestes nurse; assembly: GCA_037974405.1. Classification (NCBI taxonomy): domain Eukaryota; kingdom Metazoa; phylum Chordata; class Actinopteri; order Characiformes; family Alestidae; genus Brachyalestes; species Brachyalestes nurse. The sequence continues at coordinate 12,514,615 of JBBPCY010000130.1, forward strand.
TTTTTCCCTCCTCTTTCCAGGCAATAAACTTTATTTTCTTCGCAAGACTTCAATCTGCAGAGAAAAGCATGTGTCCGGGTGGCTCACTCGTTCTTTTTTGGGGGCTCTCCAGCCTCCCTCCCTTTATTCTTTTATTATTTTTTGCACTTCTATTCGATCTTCTTTGTCTAAGTACTGATACTATGATACTGTGATGGATGATATTGGAATAGTTTGCTGACAGCTGATAGAATACAATACTTATCTTTGGGATTTCTAGGAAATTACTGTTCTTCACATGTGGATCTAGTGTTTTGATTTATGATTTTGATTAGATTTGAATCAGGAGTTCTGATTTTTTAAAAAGTTTAGTTGGTAATATGAAATCCCCTGCTTTAGTCAATTTATGAAGGAACACCCAATTTTTTTTGTTTTAAACTAAGGTAATAATGACAAACAAGTCAGATACTGGCATGCACACAGGATACATTCTGTAGAAAACATGTAGTCATTTCTGAAATTACCTTTCAGAAATGGTCTGTTGATTTTCTAAGTGAAATATGACTTTTTCTGCTTAAATATGACTTTTTCTGCTTAAATTCTTACGTGTCTATTTATTTGAGTTCAAGATACTGAGGGAAAAACAGAAAATATACAAATGTGTTTTTGCACGGACCAGGTTATATTTGTTTGACCTTTTTCCAATACAATTCAGCAAATAAGCAGTAAAGTGCAGTAAAAAGCGTGTATTTTTGTAGAGGATGTGTACTCACAAAAGAAATTAATAAAACATGTAATTTGATTGGAGATGCACAAACTTTCCCATGTGACTAATATATATATATATATGTGTGTGTGTGTGTGTGTGTGTGTGTGTGTGTGTATATAAAGTTAATTAATTTAAAGAGATCACTTTTTCCAGTGTTTTCACTCTTTTTTGTTGTGGGCACCTATATATCAGAGCATAGTGTAGTACATGCTCCTTTGCTTTTTATTTGCCTTGATCGAGCAGTTCTGTCCTGAAACATGCCCTCGATCTTCCTTAATGAAAAAGCATATTTGTGACTTAAGGGACGCTGGTGCTGCCTCAGATTGAGCCCTTCTCTGTTTCCTGTCCTAGTCCCATCCCATCTCACTTCCTCACTTCCTCTTCATCATGTGCATGATAAATCGCGCTGCCCACCGGTGGGGATGAAGCAGGCAGGAGAAGCGGCCAGAGGCCACTTGTGCTAGCGCTGTAAAAATAAACCTGTTTGTCGCCTCTCCATCTCACATTTATCAAATCATTTGCAAGTCCTATTTCAGCCTTCCTGTAACTCCCACCAAACCCATTCATCTCCCTGTGAGTTGAGCTGTGGCTGAAGGTTGAGTATACGGGCGGTGGGCAAGGTGAAGAGATACCAGCACTCTCAGCTGAGCCTGTACATTTTGAAGCCCATCCCAATGTATTCTAACACTATTAAAATTATTTTTTACAAGGACAGTGTTACTGGGGGTAATGTGGCTTTCTCTTCTTTAGACTGTAGTTCATTCCTTAATGTAACATTCACCACCATTCCAGAGTTTTCAGCTGGAATCAGAATTGGTTATTTGTCAAGACGGACATTTTACAAGAGACATGTGTGCATATGTGCAGCTGATTGCAAAGAAGAGATTCGTTATCATTTATTAATAATCAGTGTTTCCAGTCATATAAATCTAAATTGGTTGTTCATAAAAATATAAAATAATTCCAATATGCTGGTCCTGTGCAGTTTTCACACATTTTACAGGGGTCCAAGTTAGTAGAAAATCATTAGCAAAATACTATAAAATACCTAATACTACTACAACTTCTAATAAAAATAATAATAACATATACCCAGGGTTATGGAGTTGTAGACAATTAAAAAAGGACACAAAGTATATAATTACAATTAAATTAATGGTTGTGGATATTATGCATGTTGGTGTGTGTGACAGAAAAATATTCAGTTTGACCCACAGTTTCTTCCTCTGCTGGGTTAAAACATGGTGCAGTGGGTTGGATTCCCTCAGAGTTCTGTTGTGGTAGCAGTGACAGACGAACACAGGAGATGGTTGTCCCCGCTAACTAGTCTTTTGCCTGCACTTGTTCACAGACATCTGCTTTATTTCAAAGTGTCATGTACTGTTAGTCTCCCCAACCGCAGACATAAGAGAACGATGCTATGGAGTAGATAGCAGGCATAACTAATGGACGGCAGAGGGGCACAGAGCGGAAGGCTCAGTGCCGTTCCGTGGTTATGTGAGCTGACAGTGCTCCTGAGGGACGGAGCAGGACAGCCCAGCTGGAAGAAGTTCATATCTTCAATCCCAGAGAAAGAGAGACAGAGAGAGAGAGAGAGAGACTGTACTGTATAGTTCCATTATTTCACTTTCTTTTCCCGTCCTCTGTCTTCTACATTGTCTTTTTACATCTTTGTACTTTCTTACTTTTACTTACTAATTTTCTTTTTTTCTTTCTTCTATCTTCTTTTCTATCTCTCTCTCTCTCTCTCTCTCTCTCTCTCTCTCTCTCTCTCTCTCTCTCTCTCTCTCTCTCTCTCTCTCTCTCCCTCTCTCTCTCTCCCTCTTTCTCTCTTTCTCATGCTCTCACTCTCTCCCTCTCTCTCCCTCTCTCTTCTGGCTTTCTTTGACGAATGATCTTTTCTCCTGGCCATTTGTCTGCTCTATGTGAGCGTGGCCCCTGCTCGCTTCACGCTCCCTCACACACAGGAGAGCAGCCTGGCAGCCCTGTCTGTGCATATGTGTCATATGGAAATGTTCTATTGCCTTTTTCATATGATTTAGCTTTTGAATGGAGAGGGGGGCGGGGGGAGCAGAGTGCCAGAGAAGCCTGACAAGGTCCCTATCACACACGGCCCCAAATAGATAAATGGTTTTTGGAGCGAGCGGGTAATTTATCTACGACAGTGTGTGCTCCTGTGCTGTGCTCCTGTTGATCGCTTGTGTTCTATGACGACTGTAAAGAGAGGAAAGTGTGTGTATCCTTAATCGTTTCAGCTAACGGAGAGCAATGGGGAGTGAATGAAAGAGCGAGGGAGGGGAGCGAAAGAGTGAAGGTTAGCTCTCTCGTCTTTTTCAGTAAGTTGTGGAACCATCATCAAACCCCCAAAACGGCTGAAAACAGTGCTGTTATTATATCTGTTCGGCTTCTGGGAAACACTAATCATGTGTAGCTCATTATTCGTAATGTCTGTGATGTAGAGTTTTTTGATTAACAGACAATAATTTGTAGTAAAGAACGTCAAGTAAATTAACATGAGCAGATGCAAATGAATGGAGTTTTAGTGTAAGACTGCTAGTTAACTAGGTAACTAAACCACTGAATTCACTCTGTATCTTCAGGTAGGCCGATGATAACCTATGCTAAACTTATCCCTTATTTCATTTCTGGATTGCGTAAATACAGTAATTAACATTAGATGTCTGCTGTCTGCCTTGCAGTTACACCTCTGAATCTTTCAGGGACTGTTTATATGAATTCATCGTTACAGCTGCTTCAAACAAGCCATGAAAATCTCTGAGCCTTCCATAATCAAGTGACCTGCTACTGCTATAGTGGACAACACATTAAGAATTTAGGATTTTATGGTTTTATGACAAATGTGACTGTTAATTCAGTTGTTACTTATTTCTTATTCTTTAAACTATACATGTCTTCAAATAAAATGCACAAAATATTTTATATAAATATTATAGCAGCAGAGCTTTCTAACATTCTCAAACGTTTTGACGGTTTCTGTTAATAAGCTTTTGTTTATCAGTTCTCTTCAAATTAAGGTTTATAAAGTCCTAATGCTAATGGATCGTTCTGAATGCATCTTACATTTTTTTTTTCTGTATCCATGATGGTATTTTGTTCTGGAGATTACCAAAAGCAAGAAGTATGGTATGTAAAATAAAAAGTAAGGCCTGTAAAATAATGTGAAATAATAGTTTTATACGAATGTTAGAGGTGCATGTTCAGTACTACTTTAAACAAGAAACGTCAATGCAATATGTGTTTTTTTGGTGTAATTTTCCTTACCAATAAATCATTAGAGCCTGTTTTATTGGTCTATCAGTTGGACCCTAAAACACAAATGCACAAACACTCACATGCTCATCTTAACTATATTAACTATATACAGCTAGATGAGTTAATGTATTTTCTGTGCTTGACACATGGTTGTTAACCAACTTGCTCTTTCTGCTTATATAATAATATCTCATAATATCTCATCATCCCCCAAAACGTGACTTTGCCCCACTGGCATGTTTGTCTTACAGACACATATAGAATAAGACCGCACATTCACACTGTAAGAATGATTTGGTAAAATGTAATTTCCCCCTTAACCCAAATGTAGTCACAGAATATACACCTCTGAAAAAAATAAGTGACTACTGTTCGGTTTCTCAGGTTTTATCTTTTATAAGTGCAAGTATTGAACTGAACAGCTTTGCCTTCGTTTTTATTTCTTCTAATTTCCATATTGTTCTTTAAAGCATAATTTTAAAGGAAATGACAAAACATCAAAATAAGAAGTGTTTACTTGAATAATTCAAAGAAAACAAGTCTCTTGTTCGCTCAAACAAAATGGCAATAATTACTTTTGATGTACTTCTAGTAGTGTTTTGCCATCCAACTGGTGTCATTGTGAGAGCAGAGTGTTTATTACAGCAGTATTTTTATACTTTTCCTCATTAAATAAGATGTGATTCAGGTGATCACTAATCAGTCCCTCATAAAGCAGAATGAGGTGCTTGTGTAGGAATTTAACAGACACTGGCTTGAAATGGCTGTCATGCTCATAGAGATGCTGATTTAAAAATAAATTGCAGTGGTCTCTTATTTACAAGCAGACTTTCTGATACAGTTATTTTTAAAAATGGACAAAAAACTAAAATCAATTTAACTAAGTTTAACTAAAAATCAATTTTTGTCTATACATTTGTCCATAACTTGTTTCAGATACATGTATGACTGCTTGATACTAATTAAAGAGCTGTGAGCTTCCATTAGCTGTAGCTTATCAGCTACATTAGGTAAATTGTGTAAATTTCAGTTTTTTGCTAAATTATTCCTTACATATATGTGTGTGCTGAGGCTTTTGATAAAGTGTGTGGACAGTACAGGCACTCTTCGATACAGATACAGATTAGCCCAGAATACTCTCCCAGGTCTAAGTTCTGGACCAGCATCCCCTTAATAGACATAATTCTACAGTCCCAGGCTCCAGTCATGAACCATCAGATTATGCTCTGTTAAGCAATTATACAGAGAAATTGTTGGATGATTATTTTGTATCTCACCACATCTAAAAGAAGATTGGAGTCTGCTTGTAGGAGCAGACATGATTGTTTTGAGGTCCTCTGGCGCTGTGCTGTTACAGGGCGGTCTAGAGCCCTAATTGCAGAGCAGTTGATTAGTGCTCGTTACTGGCTGACAGACAGCTGGTTGATATGGAAGAAACGCTGAGCTGGTGCGTTCTGTGTTAAACCGCTGCCATACTGTACGTGACGTGATTAAAATGCCCAGTGTCTCTTAAGCCCACTGTAATATGAGCAGAGTTCAGACGCCCATTCATCAACCAACTCCCTCATCACAGATGCTAGTGGAGACAGTACCAAACCTGCTAACCTTGCACACAGCTGCTTGCAGAAAAAAAAATAAACAAAAAGGAAAAAAAAAAAAAAAAAAGCTACAGTGTTTATCAATGTACAGCGTTTCTCCACAGTCTATGGTGGACTGAAGTCTGGCATTTCAAGGCGAAGAAACTTTGTATTTAGGGCAAGAAATGGTGTAAACTGTGTGTGGCATTTCTCTAAGGCTGCTTTCTTTACCTCAGGGGACCTGTGATTGACCTGTGACCAGTGAATCTATGATTATATCTTTTGGAGTGATTTATACACCTTTCTTCTTATTGATCACGTTACCGAGCGATCAAAGGTAAACTTAAAAGCCGGCACTGAGCACCACCATAATGGCAGATTTGGCTTTTTCCATCCATTATTTATCCCTCAAGCCTATTCTATATGCCATTACGGACTTCATAAGAGCACAGGACTCTGCAAGGCCTCGCTGCACACTTAGTGTAAATACTGAATGGATTCAATACGATGAGTGTGGGGAATCATAAAAGTGCCATAAAAAGCATATGGAGATGCTATCCAGCCTCAGACTGTCCAACTCTTCCTGGAGAAAATGCACCTCTGATTTATTGTTTGGAATAGAGAGTTGATTTAAATGCAGCCGTGTCAGTATATCAGTGGCTAAAGCCTCAGGGCCATATAGTAGCTAGAGAAATGCACAGGTGAGGAGAGTGGCTGGAGAGCTGTAGGTGGTACTCCACTGCTGTGTGGATATCTAGGTGATTTTGATGGATGATAGAGATACTATTTGTTTAAATTGTGCTCTTGTTTGTTCCCTCTCTCTCTTCCTCACTCTCTCACTTTCTGTCTAGCACAAAGCTCGTGTTGAGGCCATGCCACTGGACCTAGCCTCATTGAGAAGTGTCAGAGAGTTTGCAGAAGCCTTCAAAGCAAGGAAACTGTGAGTAAATGTGTCACGTTTTTATAATTCTGAACGTGCAAAAGGTACAAATACGTCTTAACAGGGAAGACGCTACGATTTGTTCTGCCAATCTTAACATCACCCGAGAGTGTTAAGGGTAATGCTATTTGTTTTGAACCACTCTTTTATCCTTTTGTCATCTGTGCACCATCGTCTGGCCAATTTTCAAATTAAAAGCTTTAGTGTAACCCTCCCTCCCCAAACAAGCCATGCACTCTAAATTGGAGAACAGTCTCAGGACCTGGCCAGACTTTTCTTGGAGAGCCATTAGCTCCATTTGAGCAGTGGTCTGAGTCCAGTGCTGGAGTCTGACCCTTCCGAAACCCCTTCCTCTCCTTCCCCCCACTCCATTACCGAGCTATCAAATCAGCACGGGGCCAAAAGGTCCAGCCTCTCTCATCATAAGCCTCCCCTCCCCTCTCCCTGGTCAATAAATAAGTATCTCAACCTTACTACATAATTCCATCAATCTCATCTCCACAGACTTTGAAGTCCTTCACAGTCTCCCAGTTAAATCAATTACTGGCAGGGCTTTCATGAAGTTACATTACGTGGCGGAAGGCGAAGGAACAGTGACATTGGCTCTCAAAGGCAGGCAGGGTACAGAAGAAGACAAACACCATCGATGCTTGCATCTTATCTTTTGAGCTAAAAGTGATGGAGCAGGAAGGTTCTCTATGATCTCTCCACAGGCTTTATCTGTGTATAAACACTGAAACAGTGGCATGTTTCTGTCTGTAAGCAGTCATTAGTTGCATGATGGCAGCCTGTAGTGTTCAGTAATTAGACCGATGGGGTGTAATTATGATTTAATTGTGATTATTCCCTAGTGTGTCAGATGGTCCATTGTGTCTGTTTTAGGAGCATTTGTCAGTTCAGGTGCTCCAAGTGAAGTGCTTTGTTTTGTTTTGCAGAGAAAAGACTGTGCTATGATTTTCACACAAGGGTCCACAAATATGTAGACATGGAATTTCTTTGCAGGTTACACGAGTTCATTATGCCCCCAAAGTATGGTCAGAATATATTATTATTTTTTTTAAATTAAAATATCTTTGTTTTTAATAAAATACATGACTACTAAATTATTATTTTATACAAAACCAAATATTGGAACCCAAAACGTAGAACCCAAAAGCCAAGTGTTGACAGAGATAATGTGTGGTTTTTCTGAAAGTATGGGAACTAAAGCTTTAGCATAGCTAAACAGCACTAGTTTTTTAGTGTGATTTATCACAGCCTTAACTGATAGTTTGCAGTGCCAACTGCATAAACGCATGAAAATACAACGTTCAAGAATTATGTCTGGAAACATTTGGCAAATATTTGTGTTAAACCACAACAAACATTCGTAATGGAACGTTAGATTTAAAGTTTTTTTTTTCATATTTGATATTGAAACAAACAAGAAAAAAGTCTGCACAGGATGTAACATAAAAGTAAATATCATTTAATTTCATAACTCATCATATAATTAAAGATGTAATTATATTTGAAAGCATAACAAAACAAAATGAATTTCTATGGGTTGAAAATGTGTGCATGTTATAAAAATTACACACTGCAGTTTTAGCCTTGCAGCATGTTTGGATCATAATTTAGGGTTTTGTAAAGAATGCAGGAGTGTAGAACTGCATTCTATGGTACTTTGGGTCATGATGGTTTTAAACTGAGGCTGATAATGTTTTTGAAACTGCTGGTCCAGTCTTCTCCTGGAGGAGCCATTTGTTGGCTGAGAGAGATGCAACCTCAGTGTGTTTCCAGAGGCTTGTGGGCATTGGTGTGGCTGCCCTGACAGGTTCTCCTGTCATGTATAGCTACTGTACTTTCCTTACCATCCTCCCTCAGGTTAGCAAAGGTTGTGCAGTGGTAGAGGTGACTGGGTGGAGTGTGCTGGGCATCTGCTGCTGCTATTGCTGGTGGTGGTGGGTTCTCTCTGGGCTCTCAGGGGGCTCTAGGGCTCATCTGGCCGCAGGCGGACCCTCAGGCAGGACACTGCAGCCCTGCAGCAGCAGCAGCTTGGTCAGCAGCCAAAGCCCTGGAGGTGACCGCCACCCTCTCCGCCAGCCGCTCCACCTCTACCCCCTCTCCTGTTTGCCTGCTGCTGCATGAGTCCTAATAAGGCCTTATTGGTCGTCTCTCCTGATTAACATGCTCTCAGAACACTGCTGTGGAAAATTACCCAGGGACAAAGAGAGAAAAGCTATAGGAGGACTTTGAAAGCAGAATTGGTAGTGTGAGACAATGAGGAACTAACTTAAGTGGATGCCTTTACCTTTATTGTGCTTGTGTATGAATCTGTGCTTTTTATAGGGTAGAAGTATGTACCTGTTAGTAAACCGTGTTTGTTTACGGTTGAATGTGTGCATGTCCTAGTAAAGGGTGTGTAAAATGCAGTGTTGGAGCTTCTTGTGTGTGTATGCGCATACGTATTTGTGTCTTCATACATTTTAGGACAAAAATGTATTGAATTTGTCAGGAAAATCAGAGAAAAACGCTTATTATGAGAAAAGAGTTATTATGTACATGTGTGATCCTCCTGGTCTGATGAAAGGTTTGATACCTCAAAAACAGTAACATAATAAGACTTTTAAAACTTACTAAACTTAAATGAACAAAAACAATTGCAACATTTTTCTCCAAGTTGCTTTGGTGCCATTCTGCCTATAAAACCTATTGGTCTTTTCCAAGTGCTAAAAAAGAATAAAAAAAGAGTTAAAATTAGAAATTGAGTTGCTTGGTTTTGTTACAACAGTGACTTGTACACATGAAGGGTGTGTGTGTGTGTGTGTGAGCGCATATGTGTGTGTGTAAAACATTCTGCCTGTTCTCCACTCCCCTCCTCTGTCATGGCTGAGTGAACGAAGTGACAGCCCAGCCACTTGCAAATCTCTTTCTCCTCTCTCTGCCTCAGCCTTCCGTTCACATCAGACTCGCACTGCTTTTAATAGAAGCTGATAGCATTTAATAAGAGAGAAAGATTAACCCATTAGCCTGAGGCCATTTGGGACCCAAATCATTTATTTGGCCCAGTGACCCACAGTGAGTGTGGAGATGGGGTTCAAGTCTGGACGTACAGGTCTGGAGGACTGTCCTGTACCGTGGCCTTCTCTTTGGGCCTGACCTGGCCACTAACCCCTCTTTAATACTAATTTCCAACAGAAGCTCCATTCCCCCTTTGTGTCTGCACCACACTGAGTGGGTCTGGTCTGCCTAAATCTGCAGGTGGTAGAATTTCTTTTGATTTCTATCTTCTACATTTTCAGCTTTTCTGTGGGTGGAGCTTCTTGTATTTTCAAATTGCCATGATCAAAATATCTCTTCTTCCACTTACAAATTTAATAAAGGTTTAGAACCTACACGTTTGAGAAAAATTATATGCTTATGCCTAGGAATTTAATGTAACAATCACTGTGAAACTAATATGAAAATTATATTGTACAAGCTCTTATAGTCTTTTAAAGTACAGTTAGTAAAATAAAATGGCTCTTATAGTCACGCCTGAACACACCACAGCACACCACACAGTGTGAACAATGTGATAATCTTTCTCTGCGTTTAACCCATTCACCAAGTGAAGCAGAGGCCAGCCAGTGACGCAGCGCCCGTGGAGCAGTGTGTGGGGACTGTATCTTGCTCAAGGGTACCTCAGTTGTGCCACCGGCAGTCCTGGGTTTAAACCCACAGCCCTCTGGTCACAGAGGCAACTCTCTGAGCACCAGCTTTTATAAGGTTAAACATAATTTTAATTGTGAGCATAAGGCTACTTTTCACTCTCTTCTGTGTTTCTGTTGCTTTTCTTCCTCTGTCTCTGCTCTCTCATTCATATAGCTCACTAACTATTTCGTGTGTCCCATGCCCACATCTAAACACATACACACTCGTGAACCCCCAAGCGTGATCCGTTCCCAGGGACGGAATGAGGGAGCAGCCCCTTTCTCTCCTGCCAAGGTTGTATTTCTTCATTAGTTATTCCCAGAGTAGGGTGTGTGTGTGTGTGTGTGTGTGTGTGTGTGTGTGTGTGTGTGTGTGTGTGTGTGT
>JBBPCY010000130.1:12550165-12560196 GCA_037974405.1 Brachyalestes nurse
TTCACTTACACGAATATACACACATTCTTTCTCTCCCTCTGTCTCTCACTTTCACTCTCACACACATTCTCTCTCTTCCTCTCTGTCTCACTTTCTCTCTCTCTTTCTCTCTCTGCCACACACACACACACACAGACACACACACACACAGAAACACACACACACGCGCAATCCAGGAACCATGCCAGGAAGACTACAAGAGTCTCCAGAGAGAGAGAGAGAGAGAGAGAGAGAGAGTATGTGCACTGACAAAAATATTGTAGGTACAGCAAGACATGCAGAAGGAGTAATCATTAATTTACTTCATAGGAAAAACAAAATTGTGGCACTTATCAATTGGTGCAGCAGTTTTTCCATCTGATTCTCAAGTTTTTGTGGTCAATTGATTGTTTTTTGTTTGTTTTTTTTTTTACATTTTTTCTCTTGCTGAATTTTTACATACAGTTTTTGATATAATGTGCTTGATGTCTTTTAAACGGAAAATAGGACTATGTACAGGAATACTTTTCATGAACAGAGTGATTGCATTGGCCAGTAGGGGGCATCATGGCTCAACTGAAGCCCTGTCACGAAAGTACGTTGACTGATAATGAACTGAGAGTGAACGGTAAAATATTACCTTCTTCCCCCTTTGTACCAGGTTTATTTAAGGGCAGTCATTTTCAGTTGAGGAGAGATCTAATACACCAAAAGAACAACAAAAAACAATTACAGTTTACAAGAAATGTACACAAGGGTTCTTAAAAAGGTTTTGGATCCAAGAGGCAATCTCTTGTGCTAAACTTCTTTCATTCATGACATGTAATGTGCCTGTAAATCACGTCCATTGCTGCCTCAGCTCAAGGATCTGAATATGTTTTTTTTTTCCCCTGCACCTTCTGAAGGCCACAGAATAGCTTGCTCTGTGTTCTGTGAACAGAGTTTGCTGAAATTACACATAATTTTAGATTGAGGTGTCTGCAGGTGTCCTGCATAATTGCAGTAATGTGGGAGCAACTATTCATTACAGATCTAACCATGTATTTTATTTATGTCGGAGAGATTCTTTTATTAAAAGATTGTCGGTCCTCCTTGACCTATCAGCTTTCATACAGCTTGTATAGCAGTGCAACACCTGGCGCAGTGAATACAGCAGTACAGTGAAAGAAGCTTTAGACTCTAAAAAAGTGGAAAATATACATAATAGGGTCCCTTTCTTTTCTACGCTCTCTCTCTCTCTCTCTCTCTCTCTCATATTCACGCAGACACTTTTGCCAAATTGATTTTGCACATTGACTGGTAATTTTGCACTAGATATAAAGGGAGCTCTATTTTTCTATCACAGTGAGAATGAATTTGCCCAGCAGGTATTTGGAGACACTATTGTTCAGGAATTAATTGGAGCGTATGTTTTCTTTTGTATCTGGGATATCTCTTTCCTTTTTTTCTTTATTATGTTCTCCTGCCCTCCTGTTACACAGTCAAGTTGTAAGAGTACATATTGTTTTTTTTTTTTTTTTTTTATAAAAATTCAAGCAGAGTTTTGAAGTTTGGCAAATGATGACATAGCTTTCTTCAAAGCCTGATGTAGATGGTTAAGCATTCGTCTCCGTACATAATGCGTTTGTTTGAACTTTTGCAAAGCTATTGGTATTTGGGACTTAGAAATGTCTTGTGATTTCACATTCTTTAAATGTTTGTAATACAATTCTGACTTTTCCAAAGTTCTTTTTTTTTTTTTTTTACATCTCAGCACATGCACAACCAATAACACCTGAAATGCTACCCAAGAATAGTTAAAGCGTTTTCTATTAAGTCATGATATGTTTATCTTGAAAGATAAACGTGCAGCCACTCACTCTGTATTCACAAATAAGAAGCGATTTCTAATTTCCACACAATGGAAGCATATCGGATTAAAGCTGTGCCGATTCTCTCATGCCTGAGATTTAGAGCCATAAAGATTTTAATGGCAGCCAATAGCCATTAACAGTATAGCTGAAAATACACAGATGATTGCCCATAGATCATTAATGACGGGAAATCTATCTCTCCCTTCCTGCGTCTCTCTGTCTATCTTCTCTCTTCTCTTTCACATTCAATCCATTTATGTCTGTTTCTATGGTAGTGTCTGCTGTGGGTGCTTCAGCGATAGGAGGACAGATCACCTGCTCTTTACACACACTTAGAAGGGACCGGCTTCAGAGAGCCCAGGACGCGGTCACATTTTTAACATTTTTGACAAGGAAAGGAAAGGCAGCAAAACCAAAAAGTTTTCATTCTACTCCAGATATACTCCATCAGACAAAATCAACTTAGTCTTCCAATTTTACATTTGAACTTCAAGGCTAAGAAGCTAAGAAGTCACAGAAATGTGTATGACATACTGACTGCCAATTGGAGAGAGGGGGCATAACATAACTCATTTAATTTTTTGACAACACAAGGCAAACAATATTTGAGCAAGACTGACCAGCATGCAAGATATAAATCTCTGGTGCAAATGAAATAATTAACTATATTTCAAGCATCTAAAACAAGTCGGACACAATTCAGTGACCAATTCTACAGCAAGTAATGGCTAGTTGTACCAATCACTAAAAATGTGTGAACACAGTTAACTCAGAACAATCTAATGTTGTTCAACTAACATGTTCATCAAAATCGATATGCTTACTGTTAAAAGTACTGTTTTGAATATATATGGTTTGAAAAAGGTTGAATTGAAACAGCGCATTGGAATGAATGGAGTCCGTACTTATGACTAAAAAATAGTGCTCAGAGTGATCATCAGACATGTCAGTCTGATTTCTGTCAAGATTCTCAGATGACGATGCTGTGGCAACCAAAGAAGATGTATAGAAGCAGGTAGCTACTTAAAAAAAGCCTTTACATTTCATGGCACGCTAAGAGTGCTCTGTGATATTCTACTTGTTTTAGCAGGAAGAAATACTTTTTTATAGAAAACAATAAGAGACTGTCAGAAACCACATTAGTTTAAAATAAAGCGTCAGTAAAGCAATCATTCCAGCTGCATTTGGAAAAAGGGAAAAAACTAAGTTACATTTTTCTTTAAGGGAAGTACTCTGTCAACATGTGGTTGTGTTTGATTCTTCATATTCTTCATGTGGACTTTCTTTCCCTTTTCTTAAGTTGTGTTTGAAAGGGTTGAGCTAATATATATATATATATATATATGTTATGTGACCACCGTTCTGGATCTTGCCTGATTATTATTCCTTCAGGTGGATTATGAAGGCTAGAGAGCTTCTGATCCGCATACGACTATTGTTCAGGTCATTTTTACTTCTCTTTGTATGCTTCCCATGCGAATACCTTACACACACCCACACACACAAACACACATGTATGTGCACATGAGACTCCTCCTCCCGTATCCCTTGTTATTCTAGTTTAGTACAGCAATCAAGCAGAGCTTGCCAATAAAGTTTATTGTACAGCGCTAAGTGTCAATATCTCCAGCACCCCTGGTCCAGGGTGGCAGTAATTAAAATGCCACAGAGAGCGGGGGACAGGCATGAAAATTTGATGGCAAATTGATTTCTGGTTCATCTTGAAATTTGTCCTCAGCTGGACTCGATACTCGTGGCTTGCTTGCGATGGCTTTTGTCAAGAGAGACTGTCAACGATAGGGCACAAGGACTGTGGACTGCATGATAAACACCACGCACGAACACACACACACACACACACACACACACACACACACACTCTGTCTACACCTCTCTCCACAAAGATCAGCATTATTGTCATGTTATCTTCTGATCAAACCACATAATTCACCCACTTTCCCAGAGAATCTATAAAATTTTATTCACTCCAGTTTCTAATTGAACAGAAACTGAAGTTTAATACAAGCCAATTGTTCAGATTTTGGAAGACTACTGTGTATAGCGTGCCATGTTCCTTGGTGTCATGTCTGTGTTTGTTAAGGTTGAATGTGTGTGTTTATGGCTTTGGGTGTGCATGATGTTGAAATTGTGGTGAAAATAAAGGCTACCTAATTCACCAACACATTTCTTCTCTTTTTACGTCTTTGCCTTTCACTAATTCCTAATTACAGCTGCAGTAGTGCTGTCTGGTGTAGTAACTGAGCGAAAAGCAGAAAGCCTGAACAAAACCATCAGCGCTCTGTATCGACTCTGTCTTGCTTTAAGATAGAGAGGATCGAAAACTTTCATAACATTCAAAGGAGTTTCATAAAATAAATTTAAAAAAAAATACAACAAATGAAAAAAGCAGAATCAGAGGTTTTACTAATTAGACTGGAATTCTTCTGACTGTGCTGCAGTGTAAGAGTTTTATATATGTACTGGACTATTGTGTCCAGTTTCTCCTGAGAAAAAGTGTCTGAAACTTTCATTTCATTCTTTTACACTAATCGTTTCATTTTCACACACTTCTCTTTGTGAGTGTGAGAGAGTGAGGGTGTGTGTGTGTCCTTCAAGAAATGTGGGATCCCCACCATTTCTTTCTCAGCCCCTCCCCGTCTTGTTGGAGAGCAATATTCTCTTCATGTTTCTCTTATTTATATAAGCGTGTTAATAATAAAAGTGCTTTTTTTAGGTAGCAGCGGAAGGAAATGAAAACATTCTGCGGCAGAGAGGCGTTCTGCCTCCACGCGGGTGGCCCGCGCGCCTCAATTTGCCGTAAAACACAAAACAATTTGAAATTACAATGGGGAGAGATTAAGATGAGATTAAATGGTAGGGCGAGGCGCTTGATGGCAGAGGGAGATAGTGCATATTCATTATGACAGGATTGGGACGCGGGGGGAGGAGGAGCGGGACGGGCGCGGCGGCGGAAAGCAGATGGCATTGTAATTTAACGGGGATGTTTCCCAACCACGAGAACAAGGCAGCACGTCACGAGTGAAGGATGCCTAGCGTTTTAAAAGAAATCAATTGCAAGCAGGACAGAGACGTGGTGCATACAGTAATTGAATATTACTGGTGAGTTGAATGTAAAAAGCCCCACGTCTGTATGGTTCCCCTTTAAAAGTTTAGAATCACCATTCAAAAGTTTGGAATCAGTGTTTGAAAAAAGACATTTTGCAAATGTGCATTTCTGTGATTTATAATAAGCTATAAAAGAAGAAAATATATTATTTCTCAAAATGGATGTGTAGGTATGTTGATTTTTTGTTGATTATCATGTTGATTATCAGATTA
Organism: Brachyalestes nurse; assembly: GCA_037974405.1. Taxonomy (NCBI): domain Eukaryota; kingdom Metazoa; phylum Chordata; class Actinopteri; order Characiformes; family Alestidae; genus Brachyalestes; species Brachyalestes nurse. The sequence goes on from JBBPCY010000130.1 coordinate 12,555,337, forward strand.
CAAAACGTGGTAGAGTAAACAGATTATCCTGCTAAATGTCTCATCATTAATACACTCTTCTTGTCTTACATTATTTGATTTTTGAATGAAACATTTAAACAAACATGATAGGGTGTAGTTTATTTACATTTATATACATTTTCGTTGTGTATAAATAAACAAAAGTTGTTAATATGACTGTGATTCCAAGCATGGTAGTGTACATGTGGCACTGCCATCTGTGGAAGATTAAAGGGCAGTTACCTGAACAGGGGTGGAGAAAATGGGGATAAGAAGCCTGCTTGGGAAAGGACATTTTGTGTGTGTGTGTGTGTGCGTGTGTCTGTCTGTCTGTCTGTCTGTCTGTCTGTCTGTCTGTCTGTCTGTCTGTCTGTCTGTCTGAGACAGTATTTATCACAAGCTTTCCTTGTAGATTCACAAGAAAATGTTCTGCTTTCTCCACAAATGCAACATTTTTAGAAAAGCTAAAATACTAGTGAGACTGGCTTTGGCTACTGAGGTTAATGTTAAGGTTCGGGCTAGGTTTAGTGGAAGTCCCTGCAAATATAATAATACTGTGTGTGTGTGTGTGTGTGTGTGTGTGTGTGTGTGTGTGTGTGTGTGTGTGTGTGTGTGTGTGTGTGTGTGTGTGTGCTCGTGCGTACGTGTGTGTGCGTGCGCATGTGTGTGTGCATAGTCTTGCATGTGTGCATGTGACACAGCCTAGACTTCTTCTGAGCTGTGTGACAATCAATAATTACAACTTTTAATCGATGAGATTTTAAATAAGCATTGATCAGGCTTACAAGGTTACACAGGTCTATTGCTTTATATTAAGCCAAGTTACACCATGAAGGTCTGAAATGAAGTATCCACATCTCAGCGAGATTTTGTGATGTTTGCTATATACAGCGTGGCATTGTTACCTGATGATTATTATCCTGTCACTTCACAGCATTTTTCCTTAAACCCAAAAGTTCTTCTCTCTGTATTCAGCACAGTGCTGCTGTTGACTCCCGGGCTTTTCTTTTTGTACTGTGCCTTTGTAATTTATACCCAAATGTTTAATAAACTGTTCAAAACTCTTACAGATCCTCACACAAGTGCCCATCCATTGACTTACATCCCCTGTATGTGTGTGTGCGTGTGCGCGCATGTGTGTGTGTGTGTGTGTGCGCGTGTGTGTGTGCGTGTGTGTGTGAAATAAAGAGAGCTAGAGAGAAATGTTGCGGAACGCTGTAGACTGTAGATTAGTCTCTGTCTGATTTACTGTTGGTCCCATGCACAAGCCTCAGAGTCCCTCTCTGCATCTGTCTCCATTTCCTAATGGTGTTTCAACAGCCACAGCATAAGAGCCACTTTTTCATTTTAATGGCAGCACAAACACCCATGCCCCGCAATAGCTCCTGCTGCGGTCAAAGCCACAGACATGGCCAAAACAACACTTTAAAAACAGACAATTATGGTGGACCATGAGAAATACGTGAGCAGGACAACTTAAAGTGCAGATAAAACAGTAACAAAAACAGGTTTGCAACAACCAGTGTTATGTACATTTCAGCATGTGGTGTAATATATATTTGTTTATCGGGGAGATTTGTTTCATGAGATTTTACACTCATTTTATATTACTTTAGAAACTATACTCCTCTGTTTTCTGATCATACTGTGACTTGCTCTGTATAAACCAAGGGATCATTTTTCATGGCTTGCAAAAATGCTATTTTCATGAAGAACAATAATAAGGAATCACTCTCCTAATTGGAGATAAAGTGTAAGTTTCAGTTCGAGCCATGTGCTGCCCATTTCTCTTTGTCTGAGGGGAGTCAGGTAGAGTGACTCAGAGGGGAGGTTTCGGTCAGCAGGGGTCACTCTCTCTCTTTTAAGGAACAGTGTGTTGACTTAGTTGGTTGACCTTTAGCTGCACAGTAATGCTCTCCTCCAAGCGTGTTGAAACACTTGGCAGCGTAAACATTGTTTACTTTGGAAATTACATTGACCGCATGCGTCATTCCAGAGTTCCAAAGAGTGAGACACACATTCATAGATAGAAAATTGTGTGGATTAAAATATTTTTGGCAGGGGAAAAAAAACATTAATTCATAAATGTTTTCTTTTCTCAGTGCAATAGAATTATAATTTAATTGTAGAGTGTAGCTTGTTTAAAGGGGAAGATTTTGAGTGAAACTGCAGTACAGCTTGCAGTTCTCTATTACATATTATAAATATACACCTTGCATACACGTCTTTTGTTTATCCTATTAACAGGACTCTGCTCTCAGGTTTCACTTAACTATTTCTTCAGTGCCTTGCCTCCTTCTCTCTCTCTCTCTGTCTTTCTCTCTCTCTCCTTCTCTCTCTCTCTGTCTCTCTGTCTCTCTCTCTCTCTCTCTCTCTTTCTCTCTCTCTGTCTCTCTCCTTCTCTCTCTCTCTATTTCTCTCACTCTCTCTCTTTCTCTCTCTCTCTGTCTCTTTTTAATTGGTGAATGATCCACACAGAAGGAGTGCTGAACAGAGACACAAGCGGACTCTGCTCTCCTTTCCTCTCCCCTCCACTCTGCTTGTCTATGGTCTCCGCGGTAACCTTGAGTGAGGGACTTGACTGGTCTCATTTGGGTGCTCCATCAAGTGCAGCCTCGTTTATTGTGCTTAAGAGAGAAAGAAGAGGAGAAAATTACAGAGAAATACATGACTTTTCAAGCACAGATGAAAAAGCACAGATCCGTTTCTTTCTTTAGTGCTGTCGTGGCCAGTGTGTGATTCCAATATATTTATAATGGGATTCAAATGAGCACTCAGCACTTAGTTGTGTTAATCATATACCAGTCAGCCATAACATAAAAACTACCTGCCTAATATTGTGTAGGACCCGCACATGCCACCAAACGGCTCTGAGCCACAAAGGTGTAGACTCCATAAGACCTCAAGAAAGGGGCATCTGGCCCACGACATTGACAGCAGATTCTTGTGAGTCATGAGCTGGAGCCTCAATGGATCAGACTCGTTTGTCCAGCACATCCCAATTGATGCCAAGTCAACACCACAAACTCTGTCATGTTCTTCAAACCATTCCTGAACAGATTTTTTGCAGTGTGATAGGGCGCATTATCTTGTTTAAAACGCACTGCACTGAAAATACCATTGCCATGAATAGGTCTTGGTCCGCAACAGGTTTTTTTTTTTTTATCCGTGCAGAACATTGCCAAGAGCAAAACGCTGCCTCTGACAGCCTACCTTCTTTCCATAGTGCCTTCTCCAAGTAACTTACATACACACACCTAGCTGTCCAAATAATGTAAAAAAAAACATGAAAACATGATTTGTCAGACCAGGCCACCATCTTACATTATTCCATAGTCCAGTTTTGATGCTCTCATGCTTTCAGTCTGCACCATGGGTAGTCTGACCAAACTGTGGCTGCGCAGCCCTACACTCTACACTGTGATGCACTGTCTGTCCTCACACATTTTTATCATAGTGCTACAGTAGCTCTTCTGTATGATTGGAACAGATGACCTAGCCTTTGCTAATCATGAAAATCAGTGAACCTTGGGCACCCATGGCCCTGTTGCCAGTTCACTGATTTTTCTTGCTTGAACCACTTTTGGTAAGTATCTGTAGTACCACTGAATGCCACTGAATATGGGGAAATTTCTGAAATACCTGCCATTTTGGAGGTGTCTAGCCTTTATATATAGCATCTTGTCAGAGTTACTCAGATCCTCACACTTGCCTGTTTTTCCCTACTTAAAACACATCATAAACTTCCAGAATTAACTGTTCACTTGCCTAATATATCCCACCCCTTGACAGGCACCACTGGATGGAAATAATGTTCACTTCACCTGTCAGTGGTTTTAATGCTATGGCTGATTGGTATATACTCCACTCACGTACTGTGAGGGTGGAACTGTGTACTGTCCCTCATAGGCTCACTGAGGTACCCTTGAGCAAGGTACCGTCCCTAAACATGGCTTCCCAGGTGCCCCTCATTGGTGGCTGGTCACTGCTTCACTTGGTGAATGGGTTAAATGCAGAGGAAGAATTACACATTGTTCACACTATGTGCTGTGACTTTAAGGGTCCACTTTACTTTACGTTTCTTTCTTTTACGTTTGTAAGCCTACATTTGAACACAATAAGACACCTAAAAGTAACTTGGTTGACAAAAGAGTTTTAAGAGTAACAAGTTTGTGGAGCACACATAACATTAGATTGTGTGTGTTTCATTGTTTCATTGAATATTGAGTATTGATTTCTCCCTCATAGTGGTAGTGATAAGAACCAAAAGCTGTGAACATACCTATAGAAATTTTACTTAATATCCAACTGAAGGACAACTGAACCCACATTTGTTTTCTAAGTTTTTATTTGTAATGATAATGGAAAAATAATGGTTCATCTGGGGAAAATAAGGTTTTGTTTGAGTAGTATTTTATCTTGCAGTGCAGCGCATGGAGCTTTCCATTATGATTGTATTTAAATACGTTTCAGGTCAAAATCATATCAGATCAATGTTTCAAGTATCAGCCAGTGTTACCATTTCAGTAGCTTCTTAGAGGCAGTGGACATTTCAGATGTATGTGAACTGTTCTGTAATTCAGAAGAAAAGAGAAAAACTATGAAGAACTATGAGACAAGCACAACATATTCCTTCCCAAACCACAGCAGTACCCTGCATCTTTCTGTTCACATATAACCTTTCATGTTCTTTTCACTACACCTGTTCCTCTCTCTCTCTTTCTCTCTCTCTGTGTCTCTGTCTCTTTCTCTCTCTCTCTCTCTCTCTCTCTCTCACCTCCCTCTCTCTCTTTCTCTCTCTCTCTCTCTCTCTCTCTCTCTCTCTCCTCCCCTCTCTCTCTCTCTCTCTCTCTCTGTCTC
>JBBPCY010000130.1:12574998-12588236 GCA_037974405.1 Brachyalestes nurse
CCGCCCCCGCCCCCGCCGAGCCCCAAAGCACGATATCGAGAGGGATACCGTAAAGTTAGGCCGATGGTAAATTTGGGCTGGCGCGGAATCCCGTTAGCACTGCCCCCCCCCGGGTGGGCCAGTCTCAAAATGCCCGGTAAGATTTTTTGTCCCAGTCCAGCCCTGGCTGAAACAATAATAGGCGATACATTAATGTGTGAGAGATCAAAGTTGAGCGAGTGATGCTGGAGGGGAAGAATGACAAAATCATACCAGTTCTATGGTGTTTGTAGCTGTAGCGTGTTTGCTAAGCTTACAGTAGTTAGCAGGCCAAACATGCCAAACACCACAGAACAGGTTATACTCTCACTAATTGGTGATCTCGTCACACAGGTATAGAAGATAAAAACTCATGTTTGAAAAAGCAAAGCTGAGCGATAATGCAAATAAAAATATGTTTTGCCACATCTGTGACATGGTTATAGATTTATCTGCATTGTCTCAATACAACTAGTTGCTTTTGTTGGAGCAACTGAATGAATACTTGTGTAAACCCCTATTGTAAATTTGCTAATTAATTTCAATTTAATAATTAAAATTCCTGTTTGTCATGCTCAGATATTTTGTAGTCTCCAGTACTTTAGACATCTTCATAGCTGCTATGAATCTGAGCGCACTGAAAGAAAAAGCCTGCATGATCTCTTGCTCTCTCGCTCTATTCACTGACTCCGTGTTCATTTTTTTTTCTTCATGAGAGCCCAGGAGACTGCTCTCTCTTTTCCACCTCAACACACCGCAGGAACTTACAGACAGAAAAGAGGCAGAAAGAAGAGAAGACAAATGGATATATATATATACATATATGAATATATACATCAGGAGAGAAATAGATGACGAGAGAAGTCTTTGGACCGAGAGCAGTTTTAATTGGAGAAAAGGTGTGTTGAATAGCTAGAATTTGGATGAGTGTGAAGGGCTCCAGGAGAGGGGCTTTGAAGGAAGGATGAAAAGTGGAAGACAAAAAACACAGAGACGATCGTTGTTCTGCAGCGAAAGAGAGAAGCTAAGCGTGAAAAGCTTGAGCTACCTGGGGGAGATTCTCTCTTTTTGTTTCTCTCTCTTCCTCTTTACCCTTGAGGACAGCGAGGTCACTGCTGAATGGTGATGCACACACAAACGCACACAGAAAGAAATAAAGAAATATGGCTCTGTGCTGAAAGGTGCCAATTCCTAAAGTACTTAATAGCCCCCTGCCCACTTTTGAGTGTGTTAAACTGTAAAAGTGTCTTTTTGTGCTCTCTCTCTCTCTCTCTCTCTCTCTCTCTGTCTCTGTCTCTTACTCATTCTCTCCCTTCATTTTATTGTCTCATTCTTTTTCGTTTGCTCTCTCTACTCTCCCCCTCTTTCTCTCTCGCCTGCTCCCTCTTTCTCTCTCTGGTCAGAAGGGTATATACAATGTACTGAAAGTTGGGCTCATGCTTTAACTCCCTCTTACATCATCCTGTCAGGCTTGTCATCATAGTGATAGACTTGCTCCTCTCGTGGCCCTTAATTTGATCCTGGTTGGTCCTGCCCTGCCCGGCCCAGGCTGCACCCCTGCGCCCTTTCCCCCACTGGACTGGCCCGAACTGGTCATGTCTCTGCCCTAGCTAAAGCTCCAGCAGGCCCACAGCGGAGCTGGACTGGCCTCAGCTACAGCTTTACTGACCCCCTCACCTGGGTTAACCCCACTGAGGACAGGGCTTACAGCAAGATTAATGGACTATACAGCAGTAAAACCTGTTTGTTTCTCCCTCTCTCTTTCTCTATCTCTCTCTCTCTCTCTCTCTCTCTCTCGCTCTTTCTGTCTCTCTCTGTCTCTGTCTCTCTCTCTGTCTCTCTCTCTCTCTTTCTCTCTGTCTCTGTCTCCCTCTCTCTGTCTCTCTCTCTCTCTCTCTGCCTCTCTGTCTCTCACTCTCTCTCTTTGAGTGCATGTGTGTGTGCACAACTCTAAAGCTGAGGGATCTGGATCTGGAAAGGACTCACAGCACAGTAATTAAGAACAAAGAAAAGTTTGTCTTTTAGCAGCTTTTTATTTTATGTTTTTGTTTTGCTTGTTTGCAATTCTTCTGACACTTCCATGTTAATTTTTAAAAAATGTTTATTCTTTAAAAATATTTTTTAAACACTGGTAAAATAAAAAAAAAAACAATTCCACAGTCTGTAGAGTCCGGATGGAAAATAAGCTACAAAATATGCAAACTACGCTACAAAAAATGACCTGTTTTTATTAATTGCTTTTGGGATTTCACAAAAAACAAATAATGTACATTTGTAGGTTATCCCACCCTCACACTTTGAAGTTGGACCGTTTCTGTTTAGAGTCCATTTGAATAAGACACACTGCAGTGCAGCCAATCACATCATAGATCATTTACATATGCTTCATTGTAATGGATAAAGAGAGGTTGGAAATTGTCCTGATAAAATATAAAACCACCCAAATCTTGCGTATGGATCAAATCAATTTCAGTTTCAAAGCGATCAAAATGTCAGAGTGGATAAAATAAAATAAAACAGGCCCACAACGTTTTCTGTGACAAGGTGCGCTGTGAGAGTGTGTTTCTGGAGGACCCTTGTAATATTATGTGTAGTGTCTGTACATACTAGTGTTTTCTTCCTCCTACATCTCTGTTGCGCTGCCGCAAATGACCTTTCCTTAGCCGCTAATTGTTCAGTGCCAGTGTGATCATAATCTTTTTTCCTTTTTCTATTTTCCTTTTTTCTTTCTTTCTTTTTCTTTCTCATATTCCTACTCTCTCTCTCACTTTCTTTCATTCATTCTCTCTCTCTCTCACTCTGTAGAATGCTGTTTCAGCACTAGGGGTTTGCGTTTGGAGCTGCAAGGTCCTCTCTTCATTCTCAAGGTGTCCCCTCACCGGGCCCCTTTTTCAGCCCTTTTTAATGGATTGGCCTGATATACCTTCCAAATGGAGGACTTTGAGCGTTAATTCACAGGCTGATAAAGATCCTTTTAGCTCCTCTTTTAGAGCTCCTCTCGCAGATAGGAAGTACACAAGCGAAGGTTAGATTGGGCTCCAGTCCTCGCTCTGCCAAGACTTGGGCAGGAGAAAATAGGGAAGAAGGTGAAAAAGAATCAATTTAATTGCTTTTCATGCATTTGAGGTGCAGCACAGTGACTATGCGCTGCTGAATGGAGGAGAGAATTTTTTCTTCCTACAAAAGCATGAGTGTGTGTTAGAGAAGAGAAAATGGAAGACTATTGAAAGAGCTCTGTTAGGACAGAAGGTTATCTGCTGTTGCTCTAGAGTGACAGGTATAGCTGTCAAAGCTGCCATCACCCCTGCCCTACTGACCACACACACACATACACACACATACACACACGTAAAACGAAGCAATCTCAGTACAGTGTAGTCTATCCGTGTTCTGACACACACACACACACACACAAACAGAGAAAAAAGGAAGTATGTGGGCTTTGTCTAATGCACCGAGTGAGTTCAATATTAAACTTGGAGCTTTGAAAACCAAACAGCTTTTTTTCCCCAGCGCTTTATTCAGCTCTTGTACCTCCACCATAAAACCAGAAATCAATTTACTGTGTAGAGAAAGTCGACACAGGGATGTTTGTGACAAAGGGAGAGCGGCCGAGAAAGGAGGAGAGATTTGCATAGCTTATTACTTCTCTTCAACATGTATACAATGTTCATAGTTTACAGAGGATTTTTTTTACCCTCTCTCTCTCTCTCTCTCTCTCTCTCTCTGTCCTGTCTCTATTCAGGGGCTGTGTGTTTGATTTCTATTGAAAACCAGCCCCGTCCTTCCTTCCAGTGTTTATTCTATACATATGCAAATGACAAACAAATTCTATTGTGCCAACAAGCACCGGCTGTGTGTTTTTAGTTTAGCGCATAGAATTTCCCCTTTTCACAATTTTATTGACTGATAGGGAGAAATCCTGAAGTTTCTGAGCATCGGTTCATCTGTTTGCTGCTTTATTGCTACGGTTCACTGCTTTTTGTTTATGTTGTAGCTTAAAATGGCGAAGGTTAATTTGGAAGAAATTCTGTGTTGATATATTTAAGCAAGCATTTCATATTCAACCTTTATAGAATATATCTCGGGCCTCTTAAACTGATTTTTGTGTTTTAAAGAAAACGCCTGAAATATGTGTGTGTGGCTGTTTGCCTCATTCCCAGCACTGTGCGTCAAACTGTCCGTCACTTTTAATTTGTTTGAGACGGTAGTCATTTTGGTTGCCGTTAATCTGCTTGTTGTGATTTTCTTATTTCGGAATGTCATGATAAAACGGTAAAGACTTTTTTTTTTTAAATCAGAAAGCACTAGTTCAGCAACATCACATTTTGCCATATGTTTTGTATCTTAAAGCAGGTGCCTCTCTGCATGCGCTCCTCTGACTCCTCACTTTTGTCCTGTGGCTAGTCAGGCTGCAGGTTTGATCCGCACTCACCCGACACTGCCCTGCTTGCCCACTCGAGCGTGCCGCCATTATTCTACCTGCGTGTGTACACTTTAGCATTTTAAAAAAAGTGCTCGCACATCTTTTGTGGCAGACACAAATGATGCAACATTTGACTTTGCGAGTGCTTACGAAAGTACTTTCCTTTGAGTTGGCGCTTAATTCTGCACATCTGCAGTCTCCTCCCTCACAAAGCACACACACCTGCACAGCCGCACAAAACCACATGCCGCTTTTACTCGGCTTATTCGCTGCTTTTTTCTTTCCCTTGACAGATTTTCTTAACCAAATGTAAAAAGAAAAAAGGTCCTAAAACAGTTCCGAGATTAAAGATGGCTGCAGCGAAGGTGTCTGGCTTTCTTGTTCGTTTGCTTGTTTGACTGTGTTTATAGTTGTTTGTATGTTGATTTGTAGAAAATGATGTACAAGACATTTTTTTTTCGTGGCGTTAATGGAGCGGAGTACTGATATAATCATCAAATGAGCTCTCTTGCACTCTTTCACTCTTTCTTGCTCTCTCTCTCTCTCTCGCTCTCACACACACACACAGACACACACACACACTTGCTGAAAAATTCTCTACTTATCAAAAAAGCGAGCGCTTTGACGTTAGTGGTAATTTAAGATCATGTTTGATGCATATTTAAACAGGCCGGGACGTTTCCATTTCTGCTTTATGTCTGACTCCATCCCTCTGATTTAATCATGTGTCTAATCACACTGAATATTTAAGTAAACATAATGTCCTACATCCCCCAGTTTATCCTTTTAAAGTGGCCCAGTATGAGGCTCTTGCTCTGTTCTTCACTATGCCTATTCTTACAGATAAATGTAGCAAATGAGATATGATTTACTTTTACTGACATTACTGACATTACCATCATTTAAATATAATACTGAACCACTTTTGTTGTCATATAGGATAGAAAAAACACGGCTGTGCAAGAGAAAGTGAAACCGCTGTACATTTTATAGACTTTAAGACAGTGAGTGTGGTCGCACAGTATGGCAGGGAATTTAGAACAGAAAATGTTATTTAGTATTTTGAAGTCTGTTTTAAAAAGTTCATTAATTCTTGTTAATGCTTGTTATTTAGAAGTATATGTAGAGTAGATCTTGTAATCTAGGTTTTACAAGATACGTAATTTCTACTCTTTGCATTTTTCATTTAAATATTATATCTGAAAATGAAATTGAAATGAAGGCCTCTGTTAAATGTCAATGTTGTTTACTAGTCACATTATTGTGATAATATTAACTGGATAATGATATTATGTGTATTAATTGTTATTAACAAAAACATTGTTATTATAATAATAGTAATAAAAAAAATAATAATATTATTATTATTAGTAGTAGTAGTAGTAGTAATAGTATTTTCAAAGTAGTAGTAATATTAGCAGTACTAAATCAATAGTACCATTAACACTAAAAAGTGTAGTAACATTAAGTTATTTAGTAAATTAGGTAGACAGCCCACAGTCCGCCACTTTCGAATGAAAATATAACAAAATTATAATTTTTGTCTAATATTACAAGAAATATTATTCTCTTAATATACTTTTTTTCCTTTGAAAACCAAATTTACTGGTCTTTAAAACCGACTTTAATTTCTCTACCATCCTTTATTTAAAAAAATATTTTCTTATACAACGTAAATAGATCAACTGACCCACAAAATTATCTAGAGCTACGAATCCCGTGAATGCAAATATTCAGAACAATTTCAGAATTAATTAGACCCCAGCCATTCAGTAAATGTGGTAATGTATGATTAGTTGCCGTCATTAGAACAGAGGACTAAACAAAGTGGGTATGGGGGGCTTCTTCCTCAAGATACCATGTATATTATTATTAGAGAATTTCTCCATCTGCAGTGTAATCCTTGCCTCTTTCTCTCTCTCTCTCTCTCTCTCATACACACATACTTGCGTGCACACACACACACACTCTCTCTCTCTTTCTCTCTCTCTCTTACACACTCTTTCACACACTCTCTCTCTTTCTCTCTCTCTCTCTCACACACACACATACAATGCTCTCTCTCCTGTCTGTTTTGCTAAACCCGTGCTCTTTGTGGTGCACAGTAAATAAAAGATGAATATTTATGGTGGTGGCGTGTTGCCTGGCTGCAGACTTGCACAGGTTTCAGTGGAATTGATTTTTTTTACAAACTGTGTTTTGGATTTAATTCAATGCCTGCAAACATTTGCATAGAAATAATCTGTACAGAGGTAGATTTGGAGCGAAGGAGAGGAGCAGAGAGGAGAGAAAAAGAAGAGAAGAGGCCAGAGGAGGAAAGTGTGGGGAAAAAGGCGAGAAAGTAGTGGAGAAGAGAGAAGAAGACATAAGAGGGGAACATGTGCTTATACAGAAAAAGCTTGCTTTTAAGGGCATTCAAGCTTAGTATTAATTTTATACGGATATTCAGGCTATATTTTAATGTTATTTGTCATCACTGGCAGTACTCTGTAGCGCAGTATCGGTGCCCTCAGCATCATCAGTTTGACAGAATTCAGAAATATTGTTTTCATGTTTTTATTCATCATTTTCTTGCGACAATACCCAGCATACATTACAAAGAGACATCCTACAACCATGGGAATCCCTGTGATCTCACCCAAATTTGACAGCTAGCCTAGCCAATAAATACAGCCAATCTATCGTTTGTTGACTCTACCAACTCTTACCTCCTGGGATGTAAATCAGGGGCGTGTCTACGGGGGGGCTGAAGGGGGGTGGGGGGGAGCAATGCCCTCTCAGGGACAAGCCCTGCCCCCCCCGAGGTATGCTCTGTCCATCCAAAGAAAATTGTCCGGAAAAAAACAAGACTTGCCACTATTTATTAGCTGCTCCATTTGTGTCTTGTATTCATAGAATCCATAAGAAAAAATCATCTATCTGCAAAGTGTATAGCTTTAATTATTGAGACTGATGTAGATCGCTGTAAGAAAGGCAGGAGTGTAAAAAGAGCACTTGCGCGTGCAAAGGACTGTGGGTGCGTGTTTAGTGCGAGAGAGAGTGAAAGGGAGAGAGAGAGAGAGAGAGACAGCAAGTTTAGGACAGTGCTGTATCAGCTCTTTACTGTATGTGTTTACGTCATTACCGATTGTAAAGTAAGTTCATATGGCGCTGTTGTGCTATTTCTGTTTATATTCAGAAAGACGCTAGATTAGCCTGTACACTGCTAATAACTATAACGGTAGAAAGCTAATGAGAAAGTTAAAGTAAAGGCTGAACTTTTCATGGCTGTGCTGTATATTCAGGCACTTTGCTCTGTTCAGATGAGCAGAACTTACTTGAGTCCTGAACCTATTGAATAATTACAGTTACACAAGATTTAACTAGATTTAGCTACACAAAGCATTTAGCCCATCTAGCATATGTTTAACATAAGCACAGTAGTAATTTCTTCCTTTATTTGTTACAGAACCATACACCATACATTATCCTTACATGTGCAAGTTTAAATGGACATTAAACATCCTTTTAACTTTATCCTGCCGGATGTGAGTCGTGACTGACATCCTACAACGAGTGTCCTGCTGTAGTTTTGGGAATAGATCGTTTTTATTATTGGAAGGCAGTGGTGTTTTTATGAATTGTCTGGTTCGCTAATTGTAGTTAAAAAAGGTCGGGAAACAGTGGAGAAACCCATTGCTTAAGTAAATAAAGAAGCCAAAACTGGCTCCTGTGTAGCAAGTGCTGCGAGAGGTTATGCTGCGTTAAAAATAAATAAATAACAGCAGTTTTGGAGTCTGTTTTCTTGCTGTTAACAGAGGAATGGAAATGGGAAGCTGCTCTAAATTTTCCTTATTTTGGTTTGGGATCTTGGGAAAAATTCCTTATTTTCAAGATGAAAATGGCAGGTGTGTGCTAGGGGCTTAGGGGATAATGGACAACATAGCATTAAAATTTGATGCATGGCCGAGGTGTTATGGGCCCGCAGTTTTTTTGCTTTAATTTTTTGCTTTAACACTAGAACCGCCAAGGGGGTCATTTTTACCCCCTGACGTTTTCAAATGTTTGTAGTTAAAATAAAACCCCTACATCTCTAAGTTCTTGGCGGTTCTAGGGGGGGCTGGAATGTGTGCGGTTCTAGAGTTAATGAGTTTACGGTTTGTGTGGATCACACACTCATTGTCCGCTTAGTCGGCTAGTTACAGCAGTCTGCCTGTGCTTGCTTGCTACTGGTAGCTGCTTAAATTGTCTAGGCAGTTACTGTTGTTTTATAATATCAAGCTCTCCAAAAATCAGTTAAGTTCCAAATTAAGCTGTCAATGTGCAACGTGTCTACACTATCATTTACTGTTTTCTTAATTAAAAAAAAATTTTGTGTAGCTGGATTTAGAGTATAGATAAATTTGGAAGATGTCACTGAGCCACTGAAACCTGGGTTTGTTCATCACAGGACAGCTGCCATGTTGTGCACATGTGAAAGACACATTTTCAGACAATGGTGTTGCAGTGAAATATGTTTTAATAAAGGAAGTTCAATTCAAAATACAAAGTCTCGGAGGACCTTCACTCCGAGTACATAAACACATTAACTCCAACCAGGGACTCTGCTGCAGAATCTCTCTGTGTCGTGACCAGTCCTTTTCAAGCCCGCTGTCACACAAGGGCAGGTACAGGTTCTCGCTCTGCGTGGGTTTTAGAGATGCTCTTGTCCTCTTTTTTACATCTGCAAACACACACGGAACAATCCCTCCAACCTTCAACACAATGGTATGGAAAGGGTGACCACACAAAGATTCTGAGGTACAGCTGGTAATTTAAACTCAAAACCCTTCACACATAGCCAATCACACCACACGGACAATAATCTACTAAACAAGTATCTCTTACAGCGAGCATATGACAGGACATGTTGTCAGGTACCTAGCAACCCAGCTATGGAGTTGATGAAGCTCCACGACTCACACCTGGGTTGCTTAGACACCTAATGACCAGGCACACTACACCCTCTCATGCATACCCTCACGCCCAGAGCCATATATCCCCTAATACTTGGGCGATGAGCTTCGCTGGGGCCGTGACCATACGTGACAACAGCCAGCGTCTTCACTTGAAGGGCACTGGGGTCACTTCCGAGCCTTGACTGTGAGTCTTGCCTGGCAGAGCTCGGTCAGTACCTGTCACGAATGAAATAAGTGATCAAACCGTATGACGGAGTGGATGACCACATTGTAAAGGTAGGCAGCAGTATACTAGCGGTGAGGCTGGAGGACCATGTCTGTGAGTCACTGAAAAGCTCCATAAATCTCAAACAGAAGTACCCGGTACTGTCGCTGGCCTGGAGCTGTACTCAAGGTTGGGTCTAGTTGTGGCCGTCAAGGAGACCTGCCAGTAGCCTTTTGCGAGTTCCAGGGTGGAAATGAACCATGTCTAGCTGCTCCTAGCCATTTGATGATTTCATCCATGTTGGAAATTGGTTTAGTTTCTAAAAGTAATTACAGAGCCTAAAACTTCAGTCTTCAGTCTGTTTGAAGACTTCCACAATGGGGCTGGACCAGGGGTTGGTCAATTCTTCAATGATGCCATCTCCCAGCACTAGGCTTACCTCCTCCTCTTTAGCCTAACGGTGGGCCTTAGGGACATGATAGGGCCACTGGCACACTATTTCTCTGGGAAGTGTTTTTATGTTGTGCTGGTTTACATAGGGGCCCTGCCATTGCACAAAGAAGTTGCACATGGTGCTTGGGAACCAATAGAAGGATTTGGTCTCCCTACTGGAACTCCTAGGACTGGGCTGGCCAGTTGTATATGCCCTGTTGCTCCTGTTGAACCTCATGCAGGTGTTCTTTCATGATGGGGATATCCTTCTCCATGTGACTGTGTTTCTTGTAAGAGGTCGATCATGGTGCAGAATGAGAATTGCTACTTTTATAGGTTTCCTTTGCAATGTTGAGCAGGCCCCTAGGTTGTCAACTGAACATCAGTTTAAAGGGGGTGAACACAGTGGAGGCTTGGAGGAGTTTCTGAGATGGCAAAGAGTACATAGGGTACTAAGAGATCCCAGTTCCGTCCTTCTTCATCTATTACTTTCTTTCTTGTGTATGGTTGAGACGCTCCACCTGCCCATCTGTCTGGGGGTGGGACACCAATGCTTTCAGGTGTTTTAACAGTGCCAACTGGCAGAGTTCAGCAATTACCTTAGAAACAAAGGGGGTTTCTTGGTCTGACCTTTTGGAATGCCAGACCAGCTAAAAAGCAGAAAAGTCAATTTGAAATGTTTTTGGAAGTGGCTTTTTTTTAATGGGACAGCCTCTGTGTAGTGGGTGGTGTAGTCCAATATCACCAGGATGTACTTGTGATCAAGGGCAGATTTTGACAGCAGCTGTACTAGGTCCGTCCCAATCATCTCAAAGGAGACTTCAGCAATGGGCAGTGAGATAGAGATGCCAGAACCATTTTTGTAGGTGAAGTGCACTGATGCTTGGGACAATGCTAACAAAAGTTCTGGACCTCAATGACCAGTGGAAATGGTTGCATAACTTCTCTAAGGTGTTAGAGGCTTGGTCAGGAGTGCATGCAGTCTGACGAAGCAGAGCTGACAATCCTCCGTCACATTCTAGCTACAAAACCACAATCACTTTCTGTAGCATGTGGTGCTTCTAATGTCTTGGAGGAAGCACATGCTAATCCTCACCAGCACAGGCACCATTATGTGACAGGGAGAGTCATAATTAGTGGGTTGAACTGGACAAGACTGAAGTGGAGGAAGCTGGGATGAATGAAGAGAAAAGAAGGAAAATAAATTGTAATGAATAACTGAGCTATAATTAGAATCACCAGGATGAAACTGATGGGCAGTAGATATGACTATGACAGTATCTTTTTGACATAACTGCTATGACCACTTTGGTGTTTCAGTCTGCCTCAAAATCTCTACTTTTTTGCTTACTTGTACATACATTCAGAGTTACTGACATTCTTGTTATGTTGAATGGTAGAACATCATCAAGGAGTAAAACTGGGTTATGCACTTCGATGCATCTTGCACACTGTATTTTTGTATGTTTGAGAAATGAGACACTTACCGGAAGACGAATGAACGCACACACCAGTACATGAGTGTGAACTTTGGGGGCATATCATTTGTTTCGCCCGTTAATATTGTGAAATGGTAAAACCGGAAAATGCATTAACAGCATTAAAAAAAATTGTATTAAAAATGTATCAGCAAGCAGTTTTGACCCTGACATTTAGTCAGTGCCAGAATTCTCTGTCACTGTCTGAGCATATGAGTGTGTGTGTGTGTGTGTGTGTGTGTGTGTGTGTGGGAGTGTGTGAGACAGACAGAGCTAGCTGAAGGCTGTGTGATACTTTAAGAAGTCTGATTTCCCTCTGTTATCCTTGCTGAGATGACATACACATGCATGCACGCACATACACACACACACACACACACACACACACACACACACACACACACACACACACACACACACACACACACACACACACATTCCACTACATGTCTCCTAGAAGTTTTCTTATTTCTTTCAGAAGACTCCTGCTGAGTTCCAGATCAATGCTGTCCCTTAGAAATGTGTGTGTGTTCGAGTGTGTGACTGCCTATGTGTCTATGTGCTGCCTACATAGGTGTGTTCTTTGGTCTCTCTCCCTGGGGGTTTGACATTTTTAACACAAATGCTTTTGGCATTTGAGTCAGTACTCACTCGGCAGTGTCCAGACAGAATCAATGTATAGACGTGTAGTAACACAAATAATCACCCACACATCTGTCTCTGCTTTGCGTCGTTAGAGAACTGGAAGACAGCAGCAGGACTGGCCCCCTGGAATTTAGAATTATCAGCATGAATGTATGGACACCAGCCACTGTCTAGACCAGTGGTAACTTACGGCCCACAGACTATTTTCAAACATTTTCACATTTTATGATCATTCAACTTTTTTTTACTTTTTCAGTTTTTGTTATAATTCACTTTTATTATCTTGTCTAACACTGCAATGTTCTATTTTATTGTCAAAATAGAAAAAAAAAATACTCCGTCTCGGCTGTTTTCCCAGGGGATTAAGTTTAGGGTTTAGGGTTTAGGGTCAGGGTCAGGGTTAGGGTTAGGGTTAGGGTTAGGGTCAGTGTTAGGGTTAGGGTTATGGCTGCCCCCCATGTTCTGCACTTGTTTATCGATAACAAACTAGATGAAACGTGAATGCTCTACAGTAGCAAATAGCTTTGGTTTTATATTTGATTTGATTACATGTTTAAGTTGCGATTTACAATAAATATTTGTTGCGATTTACAAGAAATATTTGAACTGCAGTTGTGTAACTGTATTAAAGGGTGTTTGTAATACGTGTTTGTAAATGAAATGTTATTGCACCTTTGTTCATATAGCAGTATATATGTTAGAGATGCGCTGATCCGATATTCTGGATCGGAAATCGGGATGGACTAAAAGATGTAATCCGATCCGATAAAAAATGTGGCATAACGTGATTTGCGACGTGCATAACGCGAGAAGGTGCATCACATGATAAGAGTTTCTGTTGCTGTGAAATTTGCCAACATGTCAAAGAAGAAAAAGCCAAACTGTTTTAGCCTCTGCGGAGTGTCCCAATACTTTTGTCCACCAATGTGCTGCGGCTTTTCTAGGTGGGGCAACCACCAATCTCTCTCTCTCACACACACTCCAAACACAAACGCGCATGCACGCACACACACACACACACACACACAAACTCTCTCTCTCTCTCTCACACACACACCCACACACACACACCCCAAACACACACACACACACACACA
>JBBPCY010000130.1:12601672-12621499 GCA_037974405.1 Brachyalestes nurse
GTGTGTGTGTGTGTGTGTGTGTGTGTGTGTGTGTGTGTGTGTGTGTGTGTGTTTGTGTGTGTGTGTGTGTGTGTGTGGAAGAGAGAGAGGGAGAACTGTGTAAATTGGGGAATTCCTCTGAGGCAATGAGGAAGGCTTATTTCTTGGCTTTGGAGATTTGTACATGCGTAAATGTACTTTGTTAGAGAGCTCTCGTACATACACACGTACACACACACTCGCTATTCACAGACCAGGTCCAAGTCAGTAGATGACTGCACTGTTTATCCTGAGGGGGGCTCCCTCACTCACACACAGACACACACACAAAGTTTGACCCAGTGGCATGAAAACTGTCCTCATTATCTGTCAGTGACGGAGATCTCTACAGTGAGGTGGAATAAAGCGCATGCCTGCTTTGCCAAACTGGTTTGTTGCTACTGTTTGAGATGCTCCTGAAGAAACGTAGTGCACTTTCTTTCTCTTCATTTCTTATTTCTTTCTTTCATTTTTCTTTAACTGTTCTCTGCACTTAACACCTATAACATCGCACAGTTTTATCGGTTTGTCTTCCACTGTTTGCATGCTTTGTAAGTCGCTCTGGATAAGAATAAATGTAGGTGTTAATCTAATTGGAAGGCCTGTATTGGCTATTTCAAGCGTCTCCAATGTGTTCTGTTTATAGTGTTTAATATTAAGCCTGGCACAAAGAGCCAGTGGGTGGATAAGAGTCTATCTGTGAGTAGGAAGGCTGATGCTTTCTGTGGACTAAAGATACCAGGGACGGTCCGTCTGTCTGACTTATAGCTGTGGGATCACACTCTCGCACAGCCTGCGAGGGCACATTGGCACCGGTTTAAAAATTATACAGTGTAAAACTATCATCATGTATTTTCATAAAGATGAAATATTGCTATCTGTGCTCACTTACAAGGGTTTTATTAATGATGGGCTGTCAGGCCGGAGATGCCCTGCATATTCGCATATTAAACAGGCAGGAACAGAAATGCTCCTTTTATTGCCTCCAGACATAAATCAGTGAAACACGTCGCCTCATCATTTACGCTCCCCCCGGCCAAGTTCTCTCTTATTTAAATGAATTGGCGGAGGGCTTTGATTGGCTGGGTGGCATGGCAGCAGGTTTAGGCGGGGTGATGAGGTGACACCGCAGCTGTTTAAATTGATATACTGTTTTTCTATTAAAATTGCTCAGGCTTCCTGTACTCTGCTTAGCCATTTCTCTCTCATTCTCTCATTCTCCCAGTGATCCAGCTTTAGCTGACCGCTTTACAGCAGGGCTAGGTTTTTTCTTAATAGATATAACTCATGATTCATTATTCTCTTTGATCTGTATCTGTTGGTTTTTGCTAGGGATGTTAACAAAAACCAAACTTGTATCGAACAGTTTAAACAGTTAAAAAGTTGTTATGCAGGTTGTGTTTGTTTAATTGTGTTCATGCTTCAAAACCATGAGCCTGTGTAAAATTGTACTGTAAACCGTTGTGCTGTATGGATAACTTTCCATGAGTTTAGTTATACTCTGTTTCTTGCTGTGAGATTGTGAACAGCCCATTGCATGCTGGATAGTTCGTCCCCCTGCAGTCTGAGAGTGCAGACAGTTCAAACATGATAAAGCTGCCAACACGTGTTGTTTATCATGCTCATGTGTGCTCCTGGTAGGTTGCCATGGGTTTTCCCCAAACCCCTCCTCCTCTCAGTTAGGGACTTGTGTTATTATGTACAATATTCCTTGCAGTCATGAAGCACTGTTATTAATAGCAAGCTTTTACCCTCAACCGCTCGACTTTATTAATGACACTTTTCATTTAAATCCATCAAAGCTCGTAGCAGAATGGCGGAAAGCACTATTATTTTTTTCTGCTGGTGTGGGGCTAACACTTTAGAGTCAGAGCCATTTATCTTGTGACCTAGAATAGATTTAATTAACAGCCCCACACACTGGAGCAGTGCAGGGGCACCGACTGCTTTACTCCTGTTGGAGAGCTAACTCACACTAACTACTGACTGGTTGCACTGCTTCGTCACACTTGAAGTTGTGTTTACTGCAGAAATTAATTGTATGCATTACGGACCAAACAAACCACTACATTTGGATGCACCTATATGGCCATTTTGGGCTGATTTCTATTTGCACTATTTTTCATGCACATATCTGCTGGTACATAAACATTTGTAATGAGTAGAAACATTTAGTAGAACATCTGCATGAATTATCATTACCATTAACATTTATTTAAGTTGTAAATGCATTAAATGTATTTAAATGCATTAAATTTAAATAATGTAAATACAGAAATCCTGGATCCCATTGTTGCATAAATGTTCTACATTTCTAGTGTACAGTAAATACTTCATTGAATATTAGTTTGAAATATTAGTCAGATTTAAGCATCTGTGTGATGCCTTCCCGATACCAATATTTCCCGATACCAGTTGGATTCTGATATTATCGTGCATCCCTATTCAAAATTATTTTACAGTAAAATTAACCATGTATGTTTTTTTCAGTATTTCATTCAGTATTTCATTGGCTTGCGGTGATTTAGTGTAACATATATAAAAGTCTTCAGAGGCTGTGTTGATAAGTCATTTTGACAAGCTCTAATTTAGCACACCTCTTTCAGTGCATCCAGGCTACAAGAGTGTCTGGATGTAAGAATGAGATAAATATGATCAGAGTGGCAATTAAACTCAGCAGGAGCAGTTAACTGTTTTGCAAACTATTTTCTTAAGATTTAATACATGTGTTACTGGGAATTATTTCTTAGGAAAAAAAATCTTGAATGTTTAATATAATCTTTTTAATGGTGTTTGGCCTGTGGCGCCTATGTATATTCCTTTCATCTCAGAACAGCTTTTCACTGGCTGCTCCTGTGTGTTATCTGAAAATCGTGAGGATGGCTTTGCAGAGAACAGCAGAAGAGGTTCACCTCATCCTACGCGCTGGCCCTGTACTGTGTATTAGAACAGGTCTTTCCAGCAGGAGTTAAAGACACAGTGCTTGTTCCCCATTCACCTCTCTCTCCCTCGGCCCGAGCCGCTCTAATAGAACATGATAGCAGCCTTCCCTCCACATAAATTAATGAAGAAGCGCTCAGAATGCGTTTACACTCACGACACGACACCGCAGTCCTCTCCCATATGAATCCCTGAGAATCAAAGCCTTGCGCATGATCCCACCCCCTGCTTTTTTACTTTAAAGTGCTGCTGCAATCGGAGCGCAGCGAAATGATATT
This sequence comes from Brachyalestes nurse, assembly GCA_037974405.1. Classification (NCBI taxonomy): domain Eukaryota; kingdom Metazoa; phylum Chordata; class Actinopteri; order Characiformes; family Alestidae; genus Brachyalestes; species Brachyalestes nurse. The sequence continues at coordinate 12,604,909 of JBBPCY010000130.1, forward strand.
AATCTGGACTGCCTGCTCCTTTCATTTAGCCAGGCCCCAGCCCGGGGGACGCTGGCGTGCTCCGAGACTTCATAAATTTACAATGAAACATGAACACGTTTCCGTGGCCCACGTCAGTGTCAGAATCAGGGGCTTTTTTCGTGGCAGGGCATGGACGACGGAGCTCCCCTGGACTGTTTGTTTTTAATAAGGGGGAGGAGGAGAAAGGAGGCGAGCGGGGCGCTCTTCCAAGGAGCCGAACAGAGCGCTGGGAATTTGGCAATGTGCTGGAAGCCGGGATAGATGGGGATGGGAGTATGTAAGGGCTGGGGGGGGTCTAAACGGCTTTTCTGCACAAAGGGGAGGCGGTGTCCATCATAGATGGAGAGGGAGTGATATGATGACTTTCTTTAGTTTGCCTTCATTTCTGTGTATACTCCTCCACTCTATCTGTCTAGGCCTCAAGAGGATGCTTCCTAGCTCATTCCAGGGCTGGAGAGATCAAGTGTGCGTATCTGTGTTGAGAGAGTGTGTGTGTGTGTGTGTGTGTGTTTGCGCGCGCGTGTGCATTCAGTCACTTTTTCAGAAGAAGACTTTCATTTTCTTTCTTTTTATCCCTCTTATTGCTCTCCAGGTCTAGGTCCCGGGTGGTGGCGGATGGGGGGAGAGAGAGGGCGAGTGCTTTATTACCCCTCTCAACAACCACCTCTCTCCTCATGGTGCCTTCTCCACTGCTTGTTTCTTTTACGTTTTATTCCCCTTCTCTTTGGCGCCGTACTCCAGCTCCTTTGATATCTGCAGCTGTGTATGTGTGTTTTGAGCTGGGCTGGCTTTAGCGTCAGGGCCGTGTGCTCCCTGAGCCCCGTTTTAAAGCAGCGGCGCCAGAGGAGGATCTCTCTCACAGCGCTGTTTTAATCATATCTTTAGCACTGATAACAATTCCGACATGTTTGTGTTATTGTTCCGATCCGCGGGCGCTCAAGCCTGCGGCCCCCCGGTCGCCCAAAACAAGCGCCGTTCATTTTCTGCCTATTGACTGTCTGCGCTGAGCCGGAGCGAGCTGTGCAGCCAGTGGGCGAAAAAAAGAGGAAAGAGCGAAGGAGAGAGCCTTTTCCCCTGCTGCGGCCCAGCGCACTCAAACGGCTTCATTTCAGAGCCTGACATGTTCTATACGACACGCTCTGCTTTGCTCCAAAACGCTGCACAAATTGATTTTCACTGTGTTTTTTTCCTCCCTCTAAACAGGGAACCGAGAGTATTATCATTACTGTTGACTTTAATAGCTTCTTCTGTAGATTTTTTTTTCATTCATAATTTTAAATCTTTTTTTAACTCATTGGCAAATAGTAAGTGCATGTACAACAGCACTGTTGACTTGCAATACAACCTTAACAAATCATTACTAATGTAAATTCTCCCTTTTAAACCTTCTTTTGTCTTACATTATCATCTTTGAGAGTTGATAGTGTAAGCCTTTTTATTTGGAATAAGGATATATTTTGTTCTGCCATTGTTTGGGCTTCAGGAGTAAATGTAAGTTCATATACAGCATCCAGTTTTATTGTTAAACCGTAAGTGATTCTTAAAGTACAAGATCACAATCTGTACCGTTTTAAGTGCATGTACTGCCGCATTACTGAATTCTGTGTCCTTTCACACCTATTATGGTATTAATGTGCCACTGTGTTATGGAATTCCCCAATTGGAACTGGCCTTTGATTCAGAGCATTTTAAACAGTTTCTGTGGTATCATCAGAAAGATTAAAACATCTTTTGAAATGAACTCATATGGACGTTTCTTCTAAGAAGAGTAAAATGAGTGAAACTTGACTGTGGCTAATTTGCATTCTGTAGACAAATGTGGAGGGAAACTGTCTTGCCTCTTTCTCTTGCTCTCTACCCATATTGATCTGTGTGGGTTTGCCAATTGCTGTTGGAGTAGGCTGACCCGTACGGGGGATGGGCTGTGGGGGATGGGGTGTAAAAGGGTGGGAGAAGAGGCAGTTAACAGAGCAACGAACACTCTTCATTTGGCCTAACATCTTAATTCCCTATCTCCTCTCAACAGGAAATGGTAACTCACTCATCTGGAAAAAAACACCATTAACTCCAGTGAAGGAGGTGGCCTGCCTCTCGTGCAGTGCCGTGTGTGTGTGTGTGTGTGTGTAGCTGGTAGAGGGCTGAAGGTCATTAGAATCAAACTGGCTCCAGGTCAGAGGGTGTGTGTAAATCCCAGGCCCAACAGGCTCGATAAGCACACTGTTCCCTCTCTATCTCCCTCACTGCATCTCAACCATTCATCACTGACACTGTGCCTGGGCCTGCACTCTGATAGACTCACTATACTCCACTGTTCTAATGGAGTTGCTTTGCTCACATGGTTCCAGCACAGTAACTGTACCACGGCTGTTCTTGTTGAGTTATTTGACGAAGAGAAAGGTGAATGTGTTTACTGTACTGCACGTACACCTTGACCAACAGAACAGAATTACCCTTGTGGACAAGGGGAGGCTTTTCCAAACACAGGTCAGATCAGTTCAGGTCTGCTTTCAAGTGATTGAATGTAAATCTCGTAGCTCAACAAATACACAAATGCATCTTCTCAGGGCTTCTGTGTGGTATACATGGCACATACTGAATTGTTTGAAATACTGAATCAGTTATTTCAAATGATTTTTACATTTATGTCTGCAAAAAAATAAGAAGGAACTGAAGAAAAAGTCTGATACGTTACACTGAAGACGTAACTACTTAACAATCCAGCTTTTGCCCCTTTAGTGTTTCAAATATGTAAATAGTTGTGCTGGTTAGAGGGGGATATCAGAGAGATGCTTTGTTTGCAACACTAATAGTAAGAGGATTTGAGGCCTGTCAAGCTTTTGAGAAATAATTGTTTGGGTTGTGGCGTTTAGAACAAATCAGATTCCACATCGTTGACTTCTACAGTAAAATTGCAGAGGATCTGGAGACTACAATATGCATAAGGTCCCACGTTCAAATACAATATTTTTCGTAGAGCAGGTTTACAGTGCTTTCTTGTGCCACAAAGTATACACAAATTACACTTTCTTTTCACAGTTTTTATATATTGTGTGTGTGTGTGTAAAATATTATACTCCCACTTAATCCAAACTGATAATAATGTAGAATTAAGCTCTCCTGCATGTGCATGCCTTATAATAAAAAAGGAAAAGCAGTAAATTCACTACTGTCTACTGTGTTCAGTGATACTATTCTTAGCAAATGCTTGAGTTGGTCAGAGCACCTTTTACCTTGACCTAGTTGAATGAAGATTTGGATAAGGGGAACTTAAAATTTGACTTCAGGTCAACTTTTGACCTATCATGACTTTTACTTTCTTTGGGCTGTGGACGCACTACTTGGATCCTGCGGGGCTGGAGTTTGGCACAGTTTGCTGATTTCCCTGTCTAAACATATGTACTAAACCTGTATCAGGTGTGTTGGAGTTCAGCCCTGGAGCCAGACACTCCTTCCTTTGTCCATTCTCTGGCCTCTCATGCTCCCGTATGCATACACCTGTGGAAATGAACTCTTCCTTTCCCTTTGTTTATTTACACTCTATTCTCTGTAATTGTTTTCTTTCATGACCAAGGTGATCAGCTTTTCATTTGCTGCTCAACAAAGCGTGCAGCATTGAGAACAGTGCCTTTTAACCCCCTGCCTGTTGAAACAGCTTTATGCAAAATCCCCTCTGGAAAAAAAAATTCTGATATGGCTGAATCGTGGAGAGGGGAAGACCTGAGGAAGGAGGTTGAGATAAATGTGTATGGATATCTTCTTTCATTGTATGTCTCTCCGTGGTTCTTTTATTCCCCTCTGTCTGTCTGTTTGTCCCTCTCTTTTCTCTCTGTGTATATAAACTATATGGACAAAAATATTAATATACCCCTTCTAATAAGTAAATTCAGCTACTTTAAGAGCGCCAAGTGCTGACGCAGGCATTCATTTACACACACAGAGCTTGTAAAATCTCCATAGAAAAGCATTGCCAATAGAATGGGACACTTTGGAGCAGCATCTACTACAAAGTCCTCCCAGAGGAGTAGAGGCTCTTACTGCAGAAAAAGGGGAAAACCCTCCATTACTGCTCTTGATTTAAAAAAAACATATACACTGATCAGTCACAACTTTAAAGCCACTGACAAGTGAGGTGAATAACATTGATTATCTCTTTGCATTGGCACCTGTCAAGAGGCAGCAGGTGAACAGACAATCCTTGGTGTGCTGGAAGCAAGTATAAGGATCCAAGTCATTTTGACAATTGTGATGGCTAGACGACTCAGAGATCTCCAAAATGGAAGCATGTGTGTCACTTACCTGGGGAAGAGACGGCACCAGGATGCAGTGTGGGAAGAAGGCAAGCTGGGGGAGGCAGTGTGATACTCTGAGCAGTGCTCTGCTGGGAAACCTTGGGACCAGGCATTCTTGTTTGTTAGTTGACACGTATCACCTACCCACCTAACATTGTTTCAGACCAAGTTCCTCTTTCAGCTGGATAACACTGCAGAAATTGTTCAGGAATGATTTTAGGAACATAACAAAGGTTTTATTCCCTAAGCCCCTAGATCTCATTAAGCATATGTGCTGGACAAACTAACCTGATCCTTTGAGGCTCTGACTTCCAGCTTAAAGAATCTAAAGGATCTGCTGCTAGCATCTTGGTGCCAGATACCAGAGTGCACCTTGTGAGACCATGTGGAGTCCATGCCCCAGCAGGTCAGAGCTGTTTTGGTGGCACAAGGGGGACCTATCCAGTATTAGACAGGTGCATTTATTGTTTAATTAATGCCTAAGTGTAGAGTACATGTTCAGGAACAGCCCAAAATGTCTCTCGATGCAGGCACAATATGCTTGTGTGCTGCTACTAAAATTTATATTCTGTGTACTGTTGTTCTGTAGCTAATCAGGACAACCTAAGTGCTCACACATTTGCAGAGTTTAAAAGGTACAGCGAAATAGTGGAACCACCTATATGCTTGGGACAAAACACAAGAAAGACTGCCATATTATTAAGTGAAATCCCTTTCCACCAGAAGACTCTACAGGAGCATTACAGCAATGTGGCTGTTTGAAAACATTTGGAAAGCAATAACATAGACTACAAGCGCAAAAGGTTTACACCCCCCCCACCCCCACCTTTCCTGTTCTGACTAACATGGAGTTATAGCTAAAATTTCATCATTACCTAAGGAGTAAAGAATGTGTAGTAAAGCATGGCTTAAGAAAGAGCTGCATGCCCCACTAGCTTTCAGCACAGCTTACACTTTGTATGTATAACTTCCACTTTGTATCAGAGAAGCGTAATTATGGGCCGTCTGGTCATGGACCACACCTCTCAGACGTGCCAAGAGAGACTCAGATATCTGGCCCCTGTGAGTCAAACTGTTTAGAGTAGAGAACAAGTTGATTTAGAGTGCTCTGTAATTATGTTTTGATCTTAAAAGAGTCTTGGTTTTGAGCACTTGAGTATTTTTGAGCACTTGCAAGAACTCACACGCATTCAGGTTAAACCTTTAAGTAGTTATAAAACAAATTTACCTTAATTTGTAATCACATTTCAATTAGATATTTATTCAAGCTATTCTAAATAGTCTGCTGCTGCTACACAGAGTTTTGTTTTATATTTTGATGGATTCTTTTTGAAGATAATAAGCTTTAATTATCTCCTGGAATGTGCTCTGCATTCCTTTCAAGCAGCCCTTGGACAGATGAAGTACATTTCCATGTCAGGACTTTTTAATGAATGAAGAAACATTAGAGATGCAATTGTTACCATTAAAATGGACCTGCTTCATGTTCTTTCTTTTCATGAAAATGATATTGCTGAGGCCTGGACTAGTGCACGTGATTATGCTTTGGCAATGTCAGCGAGAAACCTTTGAAGAGTGCTGTGTTCAAAATGTAGAAACACTGTACAAGAATGGAAGCACAAGGAAAACACTAAGGAATGGAAAACAATATCCATTCTGCCATATGGAGGGTCAGTAAAAGGTTCTGGATTAAGTCACGCAGTACTGTGCAAAGTCAGACACCACCCTTTCTTCATTTAATTTTCTTTAATTTCCAGTAGAAACATCCAAAAAGAACAATTTGAATAAATTGTGAATGAATTTCAACATTATAACTAAAAATAAGTCAAAATGAATGCAACAAGCCAAAAACAATAATGTTCTTGTGCATCCTGCACCTAGAGCCATTAAAAGAGACCTTGCTATTGACACTTATGAAGGAACTCCTAAAGGTTCATAGGGACAACATTATAAAGGAACACTTGAATGGAAAGCTGTAACTACAGCCATTAAGCCACGCAAGAATTCCCTTCAGATTAATGTAAAGGAAAGCAAGTCAGAAATCTGCAGTCACTTGAAAAAAGCTGCAAGCTGACCTGAAAGCAGCAGGAACAACAGTTACAGAGAGAACAATAAGCAAAGAACTGCACCACAATTATCTCCATTCCAGCCCCCATGCAGACCTCCTATGCTACAAAAGAAGCACAGGGATGTGTCTCTAAAGTTTTCTACACTATCATTTAGACAAGGCAGAACTCCTTTACAGTCATGTTCACTGTTCAGAAGAACAAAAAATTCTTTGACTACATTACAGCTTGCCATGTTTAGAGAAAGATGGGTTGCCCAAATGATCCTAAGAACACAATGCCTGCTGTGAAGTACACAGGTGGGAGCATCATGATATGGTGTTGTTGGTAACACTGCCAGGGCATTACATGATGAGGAAACATGACTGAGGGATGTACTGGAGAGAAAATGGAGGAAAATGTAATAAGGATGAATATTGCATACAGCTAAAATAGGATGAATGTTAGCATACAGCTAAAATCGAACTGTTTTACATGGCTTTCAAATGTGAATATGGTATCTAAGTAATCAGTTGAGAAAACGGTGCTTAAACTGCCTGCAGACTGCCGTTGACTGTTTTTGGAGGCTGGATACCAGTGAGCTATTGCTTGATAATTACTTGACATCTTTAACATATGTAGTTATCCAGTTGGTCACTGTTTTTGTGCAAGCTAGCCAGTTAACTAGATAATAGTCAAATGTGAAACATAACTTGCATCAGCAGTAAAGTTTCAAGCAAGCAACATATCATTAGTTTGCAATAGTTAGTATAGGCAGCTAATTAGTCATTGAGAAGAGACTCAGGTTCATCCTCAGGCTACAGACTTTCTACTGAATGTCACTAGGTAGAGCCACTGACTCTACTACCACTCACTCCGTAGTATTCTTGAAGAACTGAAGACAGTTCACCTAGAGAACTGAACCAAAAATGCTGCAAATACCCAAGTATACTTACTGTAGACTTCTGAAAGGTTTCATTAGCATGAAAAAAATACATACTGAGCTTGAAAAAGTATTTAGAAAATTTAGAAATATCAGAAACTATCAGTGGTAGTAGAGTCAGTGCTGATCTGATCTGATTTCTAAATACTTTTTTCAAGCTCAGTATGTATTTTTTTCATGCTAATGAATATATGCATATAATGTCAAAAGACATTATGTGTGTAAATCTAAAGGGGATACATCCTCCACTCTTCCAGTTATAAACTCAACCATTTACAGCTGCTCCCAAAGACAATGTGTTTCCCATCAACACACACATTGTGTTTCCCATCATTCACACCATCCAAACATTTTACATTTTTCTCATGTGCATCTCTGAAAGAGTTTTAGGAGATTAGATAGAAGATAAGCCACTTGTATAAGAAAGAGGAAAATCAAAGAAAAGTAACAAAAAATTCAAAAACTGATCAAATGATAAAAGAGGGAAACTGGGACTCTTAACAACTATGCAAGACACAGTAGGCTACCAGACCACTGTACTTAAAGCTTTCATCTTTGAGAGAGAGAGCTCCTCTGTCGCTGAAAAACATCAGAAAAAAAAGAAAAATCCATAGGTATTTCTGTCTTTCCACCCAGTGCTATTGGTCTGAAAGGATGCATAGCTGTCAACACTTGACAAGTTATTACATATCACACAACTACTCTTTCATTACTGCCTAAGCAGTAAAAATGTATTTTACTAGAATCCGCTGGCACTTTTAGATTTCTGGTTGAGTCTACTCAGTTTGTTGCACTGAATGCCCCTGAAGCTTTTATCTTTCCAGGTGTCAAAAGAGTGGTCATGTCATTGTTTTAATCCTCATGCTCTGCATCAGTGGCTGGTGACGTGCATTTGGAATCACTTTGATGATTACTATCTCATCAATGGTCCACATGTGTAGAATTATGTCATATCAGGTGTCGGCACTTCAGGCATGTAGTAATTTCAGGTGTTCCTCACACCTGACTCTTAGCATGTCACTGGGACCTGGTTGCCTGTGGCAAGAGAACAACAACAACAAAACCACTCCAAAAACCTCAAACATCTGTTTCTGTGGACTGCTTTTGAAGTCGAATGCCGATGTTAATAGATGGACTGAATGACTTCAGTGCATAGTTTTATCACTGAGCATTTGTAGCAATACCTCACCACAGGTGTGGGCTCCATATGCTGCCTTCCCTCATGAAGGCTGTTCGTGCTTCAGTGCCTGTTAACTTGCCCACAGTTCTCATAAAGTGATTATATGAGGCAGCAGCCCTGACCCTCCTATCTGATTTTAAAACAGCACACCTCCATCACTACAATCCAACCTGCTGACCTTCACAGAAATAGTTCTATTTTCCGTTCATAACTGGTTCTTTGTATGCTTTGATGATATTCTACCTTCTCTTTGGTCTATTATTCTCATGTTCACCCCTCTACCTCTGTCAGTCTTCACATCATGGTCTGATCTTAAAATGTGACCACAACACATCAGTTCATATCTTAGAGGTCTTTTCCACTGGGTTTGGCAACAGAAATGTAGTTGGCAAAGCTTATGCATTGCTGGCTCAGGATGACAGAGTGTAACTCTCCTCTGTGAAATCTGAGATTTTTTTTCTAACACCTGCATAATCACACTCTCAACTGTTTTCATTTATCTCGGCTAAAAATGGCCCTCAATTCGAAGTCTCATGTTGTGCAACACATCTGAAACCAATGCATTTAACTGCAGTTACGAGAGTGATCTGAAACCCAGCAGCCCTGGTGCACTCGAGGAGGACGAAGGCTTCAGTGACTGGACCCAGAGAGCAGAGCGGGGCCGACGGGCCAGGCAGGAGCAGAATGGCCCCAGAGAGGAGGACCTGGAGGTGGAAAGAGCTATGAATGGAGCAACTAGAAGAGGGGAGATCAGTTCGGCTGTATTTACTCGACAGCACAAAACCCAATGTGAAGCAGAGGAAGAGGAAGAGTACAGGCCGGTTAGGAAGAGTAGTGAGAAAAGGATTGAGCTTGGAGACAGGCCAAGCAGTTTCAGGGACAGAGAGGCAGAAGAATGTAAGGAACAGGTGAGAGTTAACAAGAGACAAGAACCGGATCCAAAACCACACATAGACGACAAGGTGAGATTAGAAATATTATTGTTTTCTGAATATTATTGTTTTTTGATTGTTTTATCATGTCTAACCTTCTGACTTTTGCAGGTGAAAGAAAAGAGACAAGAAGTGAAGGTCTCATACACATCTAAAGTCTTCCTGCAGCAAGACAGAATCCCCAGTGCCAACAGTGAAGATCCTGCTGGAGAAGAAGTAACCTCACAGCTGTTTAAAAGCAAAAGGACTGCAAGGTGGGTAGTGGGTAATTCAAAGAATATTATGGCCCAGAATAACATTTGTCTGTCCCAGAACAACATTGTAAAAAGCCTAGGCACTTTTATCATGAAACATAATAAAAAAAATAGATTTTCTTTCTTGGATTTTGGAGTTCATTGTTACTTACTATTATTCTTTGTATTATTTGTTAACTACTACAAAACTAAAATGTTCATACGTCATTTTAGAGGAAATAAAGGTTCATACGTCATTTTAGAGCAAATAAAAAGAATTTATAGAGGTTGAATGGGAATTCTATTGTTTAGGAAATGTTTCAGCATTCTGCATAACTAAGTGATTAAGATGCAAATAAAGTATGTCATAGTGGTTTGCTATAAAATGCTTCATTTTTTAGAACTGAATTGTTAACAGTGGTGGTGATAGTAACATTTCTAAAATCTGCAAAACAGAAAGCTATTGTATGAAATAGCAACAAAAACAGATTAACAGGTCAGTTAACTCACATTCATTCAGCAGAGGCACTAAATTAAAAAAACAACATTTTTGTGTAAGACACTGTTTGAAGATAGTTAAGGGACAAAGCTTTGGCCGTGTTTTTATCCAGTGAGCTTCCAGTGAGTTTCTTTGTACTACTGTTTTACCATCATCAAGTTCACATAAAAAGATACTAAATCATTTTGGTTGTTTTGGATAGTAAAGGAAATGAATTCATTTCCTTTTCTAGACACCATGACCCTTGGTTCCTGTCACCTCCACAGTAAAAAAATCTGAGTTGGCAAGTTTCTTGACAATGTACAGTTTGACATCAACTTTCTTTTTTACATGTAAAAGGTTCAATTAGGCTACACTTTGGAAAAGCTGATGAAATTGCTCGTTAAAGTAAGCAAAAGAACATTTGTCTTGTTTCTCCATTTGAAGGGCACAGGGAATAAGACACAGGGCAAGATCTGAAGCACTGGTTCCTGTCATGAGTCAGTACTTCAGCAAGCACCAGAACTGTGTACAGTAAATCTCACTGTGATCATTGCTATTCTGTCAGAGTTCATCCTGCCCCACGTAATCTTAAACCAGGAAATTCATGCTTAAATGATGAATAAACATTAAGATTATTGTTTTTTTTAAGGAATGCATCCCTGTCCTCTCCATGAAGGACATGGTTAAATAGAGTGCCTGATGTCATGCAGTCAGACATGGATTCCAGCCAGGGAACTTCCAGCTTGGCCTGTTATGTGCAATATTATATGACTGCTCTTGCTCATCATTCCCTTCCCCTACATTTCCAGCAGGAGTATGGTTCAGTCTGCAGAGCCGAGGGAGCCGGCCGAGGCGAGTCTGGAAACAGAGCAGAAGCTGGAGAAGTTCCGGCGCAGCCACCAGGAGAAGGAGAGCCAGGAGCTGGAGCATCTACGCCAGCGGCAGGCCGAAGCCGAGGTGGAGCTGGAGGAGCTCAAGAGGAGGAGAGAGGAGCGACGGAGAGTCCGCGAGGAGGAGGAGCGCAGGAGAGAAGAGGAAGAGCTGCAGAGGGTGGTGAAAGAGGAGGTGCTGAAATAAAAAAGCAAACATATAGACACATACACTCAGAGCCTATATAAACACAACCACTTTCTGAAATACATTCCAGAGACCCCTTCAGAGAGAGATAAGCTGTGTCCACCGCCTTTAAGAATTTGGTCAATTTGGTCGGTGGTGGTCAATAACAAGTTAATAACAAGTGTTTTATGGTTCACAGGAGGAAAAGAGACAGATGAAGGAGGAGATCGAGAAGAGGAGGATGGAGGCAGCTGAAAAAAGGATGAAGAACCTGAGCACATCCAGCCCAGATGCAGATGATTCGTTTAACCCTCTCAGTCCCAAAAGTCACACTTCTAAGGTAAAATAAAGTACATTCATTTGCTAACATATTCAAAATCCTATTTTAATCTATTTACATTAAAGTAGTTCAGGTAGCGCATTAAATGTTCTTGATTCAAATGTGTACAACATATATGCATTGACAAAAATAAACTGTGCCCCGTTTGCCAAAAGTAAGTTTACCTGCTGATGTATTTTTATTCAAGTGGATAATTATGTACATATTTGAATTAGGGAAATCTGGTGCATTGTTTTTTTCATTGTAGGCCTCTAGCAAATTTCTGTTTATTTGTATCAAGAGCTTTGACAGTCTTGCAATAACTGTTTTTATTTTCATCTTTCTGTCATCTATTCATATTTCAAATCATCATGATTCAATGTATTATTTTTCCAGATGATAGGTTCCATTTAAACTTAAGTTTAAATTTAAACGTAAGTTGCATGTGTGTGGTTCATTTGAGTGATGTGTGTCTTTTATTTTGTGTTCTGACTGTCTTTCACTTATTCATGGATAGACATAACACGCATGCATGATAGGATGAAGTTTGGTGATGTTGGACCAGAAAGAATTTTGTTGTGCAGTGGCGTTTCATGGTTGAGTTGGTGTTCACATTTCACTCGGTGTTCATTCACTCTTCTCTTTATTACATTTGTGAAGTGACCATTAATCACCAGCTATTTTCCATTTTCACAAAAAATATTTCAGTTGATATTGTCAGTTGTCTGAATTATTTAGGCCCTGATTTGGTATCAGCCACAAAACATTCATATCGATTGGGCCCTAATGGTGACCTTCATCTCTTCTTCTTTCCTAGCTCTCTTTGGGCAGCTGCATGTGTCACAATAACTTAAAATCATAATCTAATTCTATTCTTTAAAGTTTCAGAGCACACACATATAGGATCTTCATCTTTAACCTTGCCTTAGTCCGTTTCAGGTGGTGTCCAATTGATATTTAGATGTATGAGAAATATGCATGTACTGTTTTCATTCTCAAATTTCCTGTGTACTCTGATGTGGTGGTTGGTTGGTGTTTCTGAGGCTGTCTGTCGTCCTGAGCTACCTTCTGCTTGCATGTGTAATTTCAGAGAGAGCATGAGGAGAGTTTGACAGCTGAAAGTACATGCTTGGTGAGTTAAGGATCAAAAAGCCGGCAGGCTCGACAGCCACACAAGGGGATCTTTTGTGGGGTTCAAATCAGAGCCACTGAGCATGCACAGGGCTGGCCTTCTTTGAAGTAAAGGGGCAGTGAAAGAACCTTCTGGGGCCTAGATCATTTTCCACCATGACACATTGTTATTCATGCACGTATGAACTCAACTTGTCACCTGCCCGCAGTTTGACATGTTCTTTAGTCACTGCAGAGACACCATTATGTAATGTTGGAAGAGCTCATGAATGGACTGAATAGACCTAAATCCCCCTTTCATGGAAAAGGATGTAGGGTGCTTCCCATGTAAGACAGATAGTACTCAGCACTTCCTGTGTTTTGTGATTGAATGATTTCCTATTAAAATAAGCCACAGCACAAAGAATCAAATTTAGGGATCAGGTAATGGAATATCCACTCCGGAAGTCATGTGTAATGCCTGCTTCTAAAACTTTGTATATTAAATGCTTTCCCCTTCCATTATTTTTTTTTCTTTTCAGATCACAGAGAGAACAGAGTCCTTGAATCGATCCTTAAAGAAAAGGTGAGTTTATTTAGTCTCGTCAGTCACAGTCAGCCTGCATATTCACATTGTGACGAACGCTATTGCTGCCTAAACTCAGCCTTGACTTGACTATAAATAACAGATCTATTTCTGCCAAAACTAAAGGCGTTCTGGCTTAATGACTGATGTCTTTAAGTAAACATTGACATAGGTGCTTTGGGTCACCTCTATATGCTGTAAGTTCATCACCTTTGTCGGCTGTGATTTATGGGCAAGCTAACTCTGTCCAGATGTGGTGTGTGTGTGTGTGTGTGTGTGCCTTTTCTCTGGCGGCTTGTGAGATATTGTGGTGGACTAGGCTCCATCCAGTCTGAGGCAGTGACTTATCAGCCTATACACACGCACACACACTGTTCTCAGAAATGTAAAGATCGTAGGGTTATTTAGAGCTTGGGCGAAAATGCTCACTTTTGTTAGCCAAGCAGAAGGGCGGTGGAGGCGGAGCCAAGCCTATTGTGACATCCCAGTAGCCTGTGGTTTACTGATAGTGTGTGGCTGATGTCAACAATGGTACTTGTTTCTCAAAACATAATACATTGGAGCATTTCTTTGATGACATCAAAACGGTTGACAGGTCTGTACATGCGGTTGATGTCAGCAATGTTGTCTGTCTGTGAGACTGTGATTGGTTGAACTATAATAACAGCAAAAACGACTGCAGTAACGTAACGTTACTCTTTCCAGCGTGCAGTCTGTCTGCTGGAAGAATGACATCACCTGTGATATCTGTCTATTTTACTTTGTGAGAAGACTCAGAGTTTAAATATATGGACCATATTTGTCATGGGAAAGCATTGCGTCATCTGTAAAGGAGCTAGTTAATCACCGGCCATATCACTAATGACTAACACATGTCCCAGTTTGCTCCCTGATTTAATATCTTACACATATGAAGTGACTTGCCCATGAAGAAGGTCAGAGTTTCCGACCAGATCTAGGCTAAGCGGTCACTTTGATTTTGCAGGAGAGTAAAAAAGGTCCAAGATATTCCACACACACGCATACATGCGCACACACACAAACACACACAGACACACACACGCACATATATAGATATAGATATAGATATAGATATAGTATATTACATACAAATATAGTATTACAGAAATGTTTATTATATATACACTACCTTATGGATATTGACTAAATATGCAGTGTGTGTACTCTTAAAAAACATTCTGATCTAAAGGCAATATAAATTTCTTGCATTTCAATCTCTACAAAAAGGGAGGTTGAGTGTGTATGTTCTGAAAGAACAAATATTTATATAATTTATATATATATATATATAAATTATATATAAATTATGTATATATATACATAAATAAAATATATATTTGGAGAGTTGTATATCAACATGTATATATTAATTTGCTCGAAGCTTGGATATAAATTTGTTGACATTTTATGGAAAGCACATTTTTATTACTCTAATAAAAGTGGTATTAATCATAAAATATAATTTGTATTTCTTGTATGTGTAAAGTCCATGGTCAACACTGTAAACCATAAAAAAACAACAATTTATGATAGTGTTCTATAATGCGCTTTCTACCAAAACCCTTTATTATTAAAATGTCCTCAACAGGTAGTTTTCAAATGGAAAAAAAGTTTGTGTTAAAAGCAGAACATTTCCTTGTGAGGTCCAGCAGAACATCCCTGCCTCTACAGTTTTTCCAGCATTCCTATCATTATGAGAGCATTTGCCCCGTAAAGTAATATTTACAAGGCCACAAACTCAGTCTCTCACATACAGAAACACACACACACATACACAAACACACACACCCCAAATGTATTTTTGTTGGCCAGTGTCAGAAGAACCATTTTGTGACCCAGTTTGCACCTCAAAGACAAGAATAACAGCTTGTTACAGATAGACAAGCATCTGCTTTGAAATGATAATGAGTTAATGGTAGCTAAAATATCTCATTGCACTTTGGGGAGATTTTCAGAAGATGAACTGCAAGTGGGGGAAAAGGAATATTCCACCTGGGACAAAAATCTCTTTTATGCCCATCTGGGCGTCTGGCCAGACGATGAGGTTTAAAGCTTTTATATGCTGCTTCTATGCTGAGCAGTCTTTCACATGCCCTGACCAAGTGTCTTTGTTTCGGAAACAGCAACAGCTTTAAGAAGACTCAGCCACCGGTACTCCTGGCGAAGATTGATGACAGATTGGAGCAGTACACTCACGCAGTGGAGGTGAGTGCTTGTTCTTTTACAGCTACAACGCTGAGTGTGGTTCCATGTGACTTCAGGAACATACTGACAGAAAAATTATACATTAATGAGGAAACATGATCTATGGGACGCACCGGCAGTTCTTCCCTGGGGAGTGATTCAGTGGTGACTGTACAGGAGCTCTGTCATCATACCTTCATTTTGGTGCCAGCCACAGCGTCATGGTCCGCCTCAGCTCTCCTAGAATTCTCCAGATGTGTTGTCACCTGCCCAGCGAGGGACAGGCGCAGTCTGTCATTTAACACTTTTTGGAGAAGACTGACGGGAATTTCTGGCATACATTTTCATGCTGAATTTGTTTGTCTGGCAGTTAGTCAGAAAGAAATAGAAGCTTTATTCTCTCATGCTATCTGAAGACAAACAACCACAACATGTTCTGAGGTGAAGATTTTATGGAGCTTAGATGAAAGCAGATGTTTGTGGTCAGAGTATATAAAGAGGGTAGGGTTATATATCTGGTCATCATTTTGCTTTTTAGTGGATATTAAAAGAAAAAAAAAATCTGTGTTATGTTCTGCAGATCTCCGCAAAAGAACCAAAGATGGTCAAACCAGCTGCAGCTGACATGCCCAGTGTTCCTGAACCAGTGGCTGCCAAAAAGAATCTGTTTGAGGCAGGAGAGGCCTGGAACCAGAACTCACCCAAAGGCACTCCATCAAAGGTCTGAGAAGCAACCATACTCACTACATAATGCATTCAGGAACATTCTTAAAAATATGGATTTCTACACGGTTCCTGGCTTGGGTGTAGAGCGTTGGGAAAAACTGATGAAAATAATGTGTGTTCTTTGAACTTTTGAATGGTTCTTTAAACTCTATTATTATAAGACTGGTTGTTCTATACTCTTTTTTAAGAATGAAAACTATTAAATTATATGTAATATTAAAATGTAATATTAAGGTGTAATGTTAATACTATACAGTATAGTACATATAGTACATACTGTAATATGTAAGTAGTGGTAAAGGGAAATGCATCCACGCAAAACAGGAAAGAAAACATCATCTTAGGCAAAATCTGTCATTACTCTGGAGATCAGTGACAGGCAATTTCCTCCAACACCACCTGTGCCTTGAGGACAGTATAAGCCTGTTTTTGAACAAGAATTTTCGGAAATGCCACCAGGGTGTA
>JBBPCY010000130.1:12621599-12644099 GCA_037974405.1 Brachyalestes nurse
TGTGTGTGTGTGTGTGTGTGTGTGTGTGTGTGTGTGTGTGTGTGTGTGTGTGTGTGTGTGTGTGTATGAGTGTGTGTGTGTGGTTTTTGTGGTGGGCGAGTGGATGGTGACCTGTAAGGGTCGGGCCTCTGCTCAGTCTGCTCAGGGTCTTTTTGATTGACTCTTTGACAAGCTCTCCTTGCCCTCTCTCCCCAGGCCGCGGCAGCCTCCCCATGCTGAATTATTAACTAGATCCCCTCTCCTCTCCCACCAACAGCACTGTCCTTCACCCCTCACCCCCACTGGGAGAGCTCAGAGAGAGAGGCTGTGTGTGTATTTGGATGTGTGTGGGCGCCAGTGTCTCTTACTGCAGGTTATCTGAACTAAATAATTAGCAGACAACAGAGCCCATGCTGTTTTCACTGACTGACCTGAAAATGTCAGACTGCTGTACACTGGAAAGGGGAGCAGGGTCAGACCTGGACTGTTTAGCCTTGACCTCATGAGTCATACCAATTTGAAGACTGTCTTCAGACTGTGTTGCTATAACCTATAAGACTCTTTTTTTCCTCTCTCTAAGGATGCACGGATGCACTTTTTTTTTCTCCCGGTATTCTGAAATCTATACTCTGTATCAGAGCTGATACTGAGTACCGATCCAAAGCCAATGCTGTCTTTAGACACCCATGTTATGCAATGAATATAGTTGCAAAGCATAAAAAACCTAATTAAATGTGAGCTTTTTGCATAAAAGAAATGTGTTATGATTAATACCACTTCTGTTAGCGAAATGAAAACGTTTTCAAACCTCTTTATATTAAAACTGGGAAAACTATACATTAGGTCTGGGATCACTTATTGATTCATTGAAAACGATTGATTACAGCTTCAGAATCAATAAGTAGAATTTAGTTTCTTTTTTGTAAGGTCAGCGTTCTGTGATCCATGATCTTTGCTTTGTTATTCACACTGGGTTTGAGTAGTTCTGTGCGTGTCAGTTACAGAATAATTTTGGAAAATGGAAATGGGGAAAATGAACACACTGAAACTTTTAGAAGAAAGCATTAAGGAAAAAAATAAATGCTTTGAGCTATAACAGCGACAAAGTTTTCACTTTTTCTTTAGCTGGAGCAACATAATAAAAAAGTTCATTTGATGCACAGCTCAGTCTTTGCAGCCACATGGGGTATGTGAGTTTGAGACTTTGCTTCATCTCGGCCCTCAGAGTATTTAGCATTCATGATCTCGGATGTGATATAGTGTTAAATTACACATTTTCCAAAGGATCTTGAGTTTGTTGCCCCCTTTTAAAATGTATTTATATGTTTTTCTGGATTTATTTATATGAATGAAGCTCTTCCATTATAAATGTACCATAATGGAGATTTTGCCATAATAATATTTTTCTATTTCTCTCTCTCTCTCTCTCTCTCTCTCTCTCTCTCTCTTTCTCTCTCACACACGCAGTCACACACACACAGTCACGCACACAGACTCACACATACTGAAGTTTTGTACTTTTCAATACACTAATGATGGGATCAACATGATGTCATCGCACTTTGTCCAAGCAGTCATTAGAGGCGGGCATCAATTCCCTTCACCTGTAGAAATATCAGAGTGATTAAGCACACCATCAGTATCAGTTTCACAAGCATCAATCCATACCGTCATAGCCTGACCCAAAACAAATAGTCAATAAAGCCATGTCCATTCCCAGGACATGTACTGGATCAGAGTTAGTGTCCAGTTAACCTAGCTACTGAGACATTACTTCAACCCACAAACTGATTCAAATATTTCAGCAAAATAAATGTATTTCATCAAACAGGCATACTGTTGTAAACACAGGCTGTATTCACTTTAGCATCCCTGTGCTGTAATGTGAAGCAGACTGTACTATACTGCGCTAAGCACTGTAAAGAGTGTTTAAAGGGTCAGATGTGCTTATATTTTTGGGCATTGTTAATCCTGATTGTCATATAAAGGCTGCGGTGTGCTGCTGTGAGATCCTGAGAGGCGGTGTGTGTGGGTTTACTGCATTAGCTGGTGTTTATAGAGAATTGGTGTGAATGGATGGTGTCTGTACTTGCTGAAGCCAAAATGGTGAACTGGGCCAAGACTGTTTTTTTTCTTTTAATCAGGACAAGGTGTCTTTCTGTCCAGTCTGCTCTAAAGGATATTACGCCTTCATTATTTACAATATCTACAGACTGGATGAGAGAAAGCGAATAAGATCATGCTAAATGCTCATAGTTCTGCTGATAAAAACACATCCCAGTTCAGTGTTTTACCCTGGCAGACTTTTACAACAGGATCCAAATGTACAAAGCACGATAATCCCATGGAATTAGGAAATACAACCTGATATTTAAATGTCATTTATAATCCTTTATGTGAATGTAGCAGGTTTGAAATAAAAGGTTAAGAGTACTGAGGGTGTGAAAATAATTACACATTAAATCCAATTAGCACAGACAAGCTCTCGTTATGAAAGCTTATCATCAGTGCAATGCTGTGCAAAGCCTTTTGTAATTACTGTGGGTACAATTACAGACTATTAATTAACAGAAGATTCTTGAATGAAGACAGCATTCTGTTCAGATGTCTATTAGGGATTATTAGCTATTGTTTCATGTTCTGTTATGTTATGCTTCTCATGCTTGTAATAGAAAAGGTTAAAGGAATAAAATTATACAGTACATGAAAGTAAAACAAAACAAGAGCAAATATTACTGATGCTTTATTATGCAAATTATGTATATGTGGCCGAGGGGTGTGTGTGCAGTTTTTTTTCTTTTGTTTCTGAAATACCAATAGTTTTAGATGGATCCAGACAAAAAGTGTGGTTGTATGAGTGTGTGCGTTTATGTCCAAAAGACTGTATTGATCTGTGAGACAACTGTCTGCCTATCCTGTCTGTCTCTTATACATCCTCTTACATCATGAGGATTCCTTGAGTAAGTGGAGGTTAAAGGTTGTGGGGTGGGTCTGTGTGTAAGGTGTTATACTCAGATGTGTGTATAAGTTGTGCTGAAGATATTGTCCATCATAAAAACTGTACAGTGTGTTGCACCGGCGTTCAGGCTACATGATGACTTGTAGACATACACCAGAGTCTACATGCCGGGCATAGTGGATCCCATAGGTAACGATAGTATGTTATCCCATAGGCAACATAGTGCTCACATAGAACTGAAGGAATGTTCACTGCTGCAGATCATTCTGTGAAATAGAATTTTCTATCAAAATAGATAAAATAGATTAAACAAAATCAAAATACATTATCAAAATAGAAAACATTATATTTTTCTGTGACTACAGTTAATTACACAATCATACAGTTACATTTAAATAATGATGTAAAGTGAATGAAGAGGTAAACTGCAATAACACTTCATGAATCTTAGTTGGCATTGAAGAGTGGACATGAAGTGTGGACAAGTGAAATTCTTTGTTAATTAAAAGGAATATATTTCTTTTGTCAGTCTGGATATCCTGATTGTCTTAGCCCATCCGTCCATAGCTAACTTCATAAACCTGTTTGTGGCTAAATAAAGCGAAGAGGTTGTAGGAGGTGGGGGCTGGATCAAAGATCAATAAAGCCGAAAAGACACCTCACCCCTGCCTTTCCCTCGCCTCCCCCCAACCCCCTCGACCGTAAACACATGCATATAAATCAGCCGTCCACAACCTCACCTAACAATGACAAATGATGTTGTATGTAATTTTTTTCTATTAACATAAAGTAATATAAACTGAAGGACACTAGTCTACAGAGAGAGTTAGCGGCTAATGTTGCGTATCAGATGTGGACAAAGTCAAGACTGAATACAGATTACGCAGTGTCCTTCTAGCCCTCAGAGTATTAAGCTTTGACACAGAATTGGCTGCCAAGTATATTAGTGCATCTTGCTGGTGCCAGGCATGCCTTCCCTGGACTATTAACCCCCGTGGTCAGTTCAGACCCCAGCCACAGTTCCTTATCTATTTCTCTTACATGCACACACACTTCCCTCCTGGCCTCGTTCTGCCATTCACAAAGGGCCACATATCTGCCAACCTTTTACCCTCAGAAAGCTTACAAACTCCAGACTTGAAATGTTCAGGTCCTCTGGTCATGTTCCACAGCAAATGCAGCCTAATTTCCACTTGCATTGCCCCCTGCATAACCTACAAAATATTAATGTTTGCCAAACAGCTTCTTACACCTTATTCATGACTGAGCTTCATCTGGGGTCACGCAGCAAATTGAACCTCTTCATGAGTTGAAAATTTCAAAAAGACTTTGATGTATCTTTTTTGTTTTTGTCAGTAGAGCTAGGAAAAAGGAGAACACAAAAGGCTGAGGAAGTAGAGACATACGTATTACAGATAAATAAGATGTAGACTGTTGCTGCCTTTCAGATGAAAATCCTTCACACACTGTGCTGATATGATGAATGCAGTCTTCATGTGCTTTGACAGACTGACAGTTGAGGAGAAATGCGCTCTCTCTTTCCCTCTAATCCACCTAGTGGAGTGCACTGCAATCCACACCTGCAGGCTAACACGCCTACATTTCAGTCCCCAAGACTCCATCACTGTCAGACCATTTTTCATATTGTATCTAAACACCGTGTCAGTAGGAGACTGCTATGACGTGTGCTTTTTGGAGTGCACAGCCACTTGACTTTGAGGACTCTGAAGCTTAACTGATGGACGGTAGTTGTGAATGATCATAATTATTTCATAGTATAGCAGTGAATACTAAAACTGGTACATAATAACTTACAGGCATATTTTTAAAGGTCTATTCAGATTAAATGGTTGGAGACAGAAACTTAAGTGGATTGTGGGCTATATCATGTTTGTTTTGTTTGTTGGTCAAAAACAAAACCATAAGAGGTGTGTGAGATCTGTGAGCTGCATGAGAGCTCCCTGAAATGGTAATAGACAGTGGCTAACTCAGAAGAAGATCTTTGTTTTAAACATTCATATATTTAACTGTCTGTCTACAGTTCTGAGACAGTGTCTTGATTTTCTTTTTTTTTTCAATTGAATATGAAACAAACATTAGTTACTCAAGTAAACAAATTAATCTGATTACTAAAATCAATTAAAAACACCCAGGATTGATTACCCTGTTTAAACTAAATAATTAAATAGAACCTTTTCAGTAATGTGAAATAGACTAAAAGGTCTCAACATGAAGCATACTGTGCTTGGATCAAAAGAGATTGGAGAAGAGATGAGAAAGTAAGTTAGTAAATAAATGTCTATAAAGGGTTACCTAGCCAATTCTAAGACCACAGGGAAAGCCATTATCACAAAATTACTTGAAATGGTTGTGAATCTTCCCAGAAGTGGCCAGCCTACCAAAACTCCTCCAAAAGCAGAGCGACAACTCATCTGGGAAGTCACAAAGCAACCCAGTTGACCAAATAAACCACAGAGCAACTAGAGATCTTGCTTGACTCAAATAAGATCATCATTTTTTATTTTACTGTTAGTAAGAGACAGAATGGTATCTAAATAGGTATCCTTAGTTAGCAAAATCTACTGCTAGTGAGAAGAAACACAAACAACACTTTGATGACACCAAACCCTATTTGTAAGAATGGTCTGTGGATTAAGTTGAATGAGGATCTTTCTAGAAGGTAAGAGTTCTATTACGTTCGACATAAGGCTAACGCCACATTCCATAATAAGAACATTATATTAACAGGCAAACAAGATATTGGTCGTGTGATGGTGTGAGCATAATTTTGTTGCTTCAGGACCTGGACAACTTCATATAAGGTCAGGTTCAAAATATACATTAGGGTTCTTCCATTTTTAACAGATTTTACCCTGCATTTTTCTGCTTTCTACTTAGTTTATTCTTTCTCCTTACTGTCATAACCTTAAAATTATTTGAACAAAAACAAGAGTCTGTAGTCAGCTTCACCAGACTAGCAGGATGCGGCTCACAGCGTTGGTAGTATGTTGCGTTTAGGGAGGTTCCAGCTAGCAGGTGGAACTGAACATAACCTTATTACAGTACCAACAACTGCAACAAAAAGGAAATTTATATTTTTGTTAGACCAAAAAATCTGTAAATCAGTGTTCTTTGTTATGTCTAACATCTGTTATATAAAGAAAGAAAATACCAGTCCACTCATTATTGGTTTAAAATTCTTTGCCAAAATCTGTAGGTCAAGATTTCTTTTTAAAATGATATTTTAAGCATTTACAACTAGTCCTCTTGGGGGTGGAGCTCGGAGCACTATGGAGAATAAACATTATATTAGTTATGCTATTTGATGTATCTGTATTGGTTATAGTGTTAAAACAAACAATCAACAACCCAGTTCAGCACACGTCATACATCACCCCTTCTGCCTTCTAGCTCTGGTTTCATTAGAAAATTGTGCCACAACTGAAAACAGTAATAATTTTTCTTCATTCAAGTTTTATTCTAAATATTGTTAGAATGTTGAACTGTTTTCAGTGTTATTTTGTTGAATATTTTATGAGTATATCGACCCATTAACCCTGAATTGTCTGTCGAATTGAACCATGACATGACACATATGACTATATATTTGTTATTGTTTTAGATTTTATTTATCCATGATCCAATGTCACCTATTGTTGCTCCTGCGTGGTAACTGACACTGTCTAGTCAGGTTTTAAGATGAGCCAGTTTAGGTCCGTTTCTGACTATATTTTGTTGTTTTCAAGTCAGTTTCAGCCTGTCAAAACTGCTTTATTTCAAATTTAGTTGGACTTGGATGTAAAATGCAATGCTGTATGTCTGGGTTAAATTCAGACAACAAAAGAAAGTAAGTAATAGATCCCACACTGCCATACTAAGATGGCATCACAAAAATGTCACTGTTGATAAAGTAGATTTCATCAAGGGCAAGGTGGCCATTGGGGTTGTCACCCCATGTGTTTATTGTTTGTTACTTTTCTTGATGATTATCTTCTTTAATGGCTGTATATAGTATATAAGCCAAGACAAAAGGTGGAATATTACACTGCAGTACATGAATATATCACATATTCCCTATTATTATACTTAGAAATAGGCTATTATTAACATGTGCCCCTATAAAATAAAAATTAAGGGTCCCCTGTTTTTCTCAGTTTATTCTTCCTCTGGGTCTGGGAAAACCCAGGTAACTCCACACCCCTTACTGCCCCTTTTCACATCTGTATGCTTTGATTACAAAGAAAGTTACACCTAATAGTTACACCAAATGCTGTGGAAACTAGGTTTGACTGTTTGTCTGAAAACTGTTAACAGCGAAGTGCATGAAAAGCCTATATTCTTTGTGGAGTTTGTGTATATACGTATGTGTGTGTGTTTGTATGTATTCACACTATGAGGACAGAAAAGGCCCATGGTTCAGTGGCTGCCTTTCAATGGGCTCCCCCCATTAACAAGGTGTGCTAACCTTGCAACAACATGGTGACACCCTCATTTTTCACCTGCTCCCACCTTGCTCCTCTTTTCCCCTACTTCACTCCACCTCCATTCTCAGGCCTATATCCCAGCTCCACTCGAAGGGGAAGCTGTAAGCGTTTGAGCTGCTTGGACTGAAGAAAAGATTCACACACTGAATCCATTATGATCATTTAGGAAATGATTTCATTCGGTTTAATTTGAAGTTTCTTCCCTCAGGCCATCAGACTCCTCAGTCAGTACTGAAACATAAACTGTACACACACACACACACGCACACACACAAACATCACTGACCTGAACTTTTTCCTAACACAACTGATATACACACTGAGCTGTTCTCAGCTGTCTTAAACAAACAGCTTACACCCTTACTCTCACCGTAAATACCCTTTTTAAATTATATACTGCACATTCTCTGGCCCTCATATATTTGCACAATTATTATTAATTACTGGGTATCTCTATTCTGCATTTTTGCACACTTCATTCAAACTAGTAATGTAGTTGCTTTTGTCACCTGCACTAAATGTCTTGTCCTGATGTTTTGTTACTCTTGAGCTTTTCTTACACTCTCTTTTTCTTTGCACTCCTGTGTGTTGTGTGTTTTGTCCTGTTTGTGCTTGTGGTGTTTCTGTTACTGTTTTTGTGTGTATATGTTAACTTGAAAGTATATATATATATACATGTGTGTGTACATACATGCTTTCAAGTTAAATTCTCACTGAGGTGGACAATAAGATACAGTGCATGTTTTCCATGTTCATTCAGAATGTGCATATGATTCATCAGTGTGCTCCATGATAATTCCTCATGTCCTTCAGGGCATGCAGGGGTTTCTCCCAAGCACACACACACACACACACACACACTTTGCATTGCATTAAAAGAACCCTAATGAGAGGGAAGTGTGTGTGTGTGTGTGTGTGTAGTGTTCACTGAATAATTCTATCTGATATATTCCCCCTGATATTATTTAGGGATCATACTTTAATTTGCTGGACACATATTTTAATTACTGTTTGGAGTGTCCTTGCATGGAGAGGCCAACTTCACTTTGGCAAACAGATTTGTTTCCTTCATTAAAAAGGGAACATTGAAACAAAGGAAAATTGAACATCAGAGCCTGATTTTTCTTTCTATGATGCAAACAAATCATTTAAATGTATATATTAATATGTTATATGTTAATTTTTTTCATCAAGTTTTAGTCGATGATTCATAAGCTTTGACACGAATCTTGGCGTGCTTGTAGCCTGAAACAGATTTGTGCCCCTAGGTGGGTATCTGTTGGAGCCGTTGCCCTCTGAACTTTGGTATGCACAAAGCAATTAGGACAATAGCTTTTAGGACCTAGTGAATGATATCAGAGATGTGACACTTCAGTAGCTGATATCTTACAGCATAAATAGAGGCACTGTAACTGACACATACTTGTGCCAATGTCTTGTGCACTGTCTGATATAATTGTACAAACTTATACGCACTGCATCACTACCACATCTAAATCAGTAAAGCACACACGGCTGACACATTTCCATATCTCAAGAACCACTTAAGCTAAAGTTCGGAATGTCCACAAATAGCCAATTATAATTCAGTATTAGGGCTGTAACGGTACATGTATTCGTCCCGAACCGTCACGGTACATGAGTCACGGTTCGGTACATGATGTTGTACGGAGAATACACGGTACGACGGAGAAGACGCGATTAAAGTAAAGCGGAACTTAATTTACAAGCGTGAGTTTTGTTGTCTTCTCGCCTCGGCTTTAGAATTATTTTGTTACTTAACTATTGCTGTACCGAACCGTGACCCCGAAACCGAGGTACGTACTGAACCGTGATGTCTGTGTACCCTTACACCCCTATTCAGTATGCTTGTGTGAATCTCATTGAACTTGTGTTTCTTATTCATAATAGGATAAAATAGCATATAAATGCTATTCACACAGTTTCAAACAAATCAGTCATAAGATTTTACTACAACAAGCTATAATATGTTTTCCTCTGGACTTCTGACATGGTTTGGTCTTTCTTCAAAATTCATTTTGTTGTTAAATCCTTACATAATATTTACAGAATTCAAATGGTTCTCTTTCACCTGCAGTCAGATCAGTCACACATTCTACTTGGACCCCACTGATTGCCACTTATTCTCTGCAGTGGTCATATTAAGCATGGTTTCTCTAGTTCAATTGACTTATGTTTAACTGTGATGAAACTTTGATGAAACTCTGTGTAACCATGATGAAACTTTCCAAAAAGGAATATTTGTGCTTTTTTCTGTAAGGGACACTTCTTTGTGACATATCAAACATTCTTTCTTTCCACCTCGCTCTCATTAAAAATCTGATGAAAGTTTTTATTAACTAAATATCAATATCAAAATATCAATTCCCAAACTGAAATCATCATAATGATAAAACTTGTGCAAGCCTTTTTCAGTTTCAGCAATTTGGCATTTTCTGCCATTAAGTCAGTGTATTGGCAGTTTATGACTAGAGGGAGTGCAGTCATCAGTGTATTCTCTGGAGAGGCACAGAAGTGGAGAACTGAAGATAAACCCATGGATGCAGTCTGAACATATTTGCTGACAACAGACCTGTTCACCTGTTTACTGACTTTCTATGTCTGGCCTTTACTAACTCACATTTATTTGGCATGCGCGCCATCGGATTCTTTCTGGTTGCTAATGACAGTAAAATATTCGTAAAACATTTGCCGCCGAGATGATGTTCGTAGCAGTTATAAAATTTCCACAGGGGACTCGCTCTACAGAGGCGATCCGTTACATCTAAAACTTCAAGGACACCCGTTAATTTAAAGATCTATTATAAATGATTAATTCAATATTTATGAATATTTTAAATCTCCTAATAAATTATCATGTATGCCATTAAGTTCTACATTTATCCGCAGATGTGAGGTAGGGAAGCAGGCTACATGCAGATTCCTCATATTCTGCATCACATGATGATCCTGCATGGCTAGTATTTTGACGTATGATTTATCCTACAATGAAACAGTTTTATGCTATCCATTATGCAATCTATAAAAAGGTGTGGATTTTTTGAGAACCTGGATCTGATGCGCCACTGCCGGCATACAAAGTGGCCACTCTTCATAAATCCCATTATGACCCTGCTGTTGGTAGCAGTCCTCTCCCTTTCTGCCCACCATGAGACCTCCAAGCACTAACACCTAACAAAGAAATGTGATCTGCTACAGAGTCCAGTCTGCAGAGAGACAACAGCATACTTGGCACATACTAATACTGTCTTTGATCGGACACCATGTAGCCTGTACACTTCAAGGTTGAACGTATTTTTTCTTTTCTTGCGGCTACTTGTTGTCTTTTCTTTTTTTAATGTTCACTTGCTGTCTTCTACCATTAAAACTGCACAAATGCTACAGGGCTCAGAGCCTCGGGCTACACTGAGCATAGATACATAGGAGACTCATACTATGTTCAAAAACACATCACACCACTTCATTAACTCAGGTCTGGCCTACCAAAGCCATACAAGCACTCCAGTGAAGGGGAAAAAAACACAGCTAAATAATACATGAAAGGATCATGTTAGAGTTAGCATGTGAATATTAGCGTAGCATATTTTCCTCCTTTGTCAAATTTTATCAAAGAAAGAGAGGAGGGCCTGATTGCAACGCTTCTGACCAAGCAGTTAGGGAGGAGGAGGAGGAGGAGATAAGAAAGGAGGAACAGCATGGTTCTTCATATTTAATTTCAATTGCACAGAGCGTAAATTAGGGTCTACGTGCTGCCTACAGTTTTCATTCCACTGCAAGTCAGAAGCTGCTTTAAAGTCTTTATCATTCATCAGCTTGAAATTGTCCCATGACCTTTCCTCGGTTATAATGCAGCTTTATCATCCAGTCTGCAAGCTATAGCTTAGATTTCTATTTCTGTGACGAATATGTAATATTCATTAAACTGTTTGTACTGAGAAGCTGTGTACTGAGATGAGTCTTGCGTTAATCTCGCCTCATATTATGGCAGGGTCACACTGTACACTTTTTGTAATGAAAATACTCTCTCAGATTTCAAAAGAATTCTTTGATCTCGATATTGAAATGTTCTCCATGAGAACTGAATTAGTGATTTTATTACCATATAACAAAATTATCTAACATCTGATATGTTAGAACAGATCAAAAGAATGCATAACCTATGTATACTTTGGACAACACTAACCTTTGGACAGTGAAACAACACTACACACAGACATCAGCCAGCATGTTACTCTCTATTCCCCCATCCATGAACAGCTCCAAACTCCGAAAGGCCTTTTAGGCCAAACATTAGGATATAGTTTTTGCTTGGTGGTTGTTTAAAAAAAAAAAAAAACAAAGATGCTAGCATAATGTGGTCATTTTCTTGCATTGAAGATATATTGCCAGAAAATCTATAATCTGATCTTCATCTTAACTGAATTCACACCATCTGTTACAGACATTAGTTAAAATTGCCATTTCAGCATCTCGTGCAGTGTGACATGCATTAAACGTAGAAGTTGCACAGTCTACAGTGTGCTACAGCGACGTGTGATACTGAGTGAAGAGAATGATGTTGGTAGATGATGATAATACCTAGTGGATTATTGACAGGATGATTTGGAATATCTACCCTAGGGGAACCTTAAATGTGGAGATTTTCTAATCATCTCCTGTGGGCTTGGTAGAAATATGGAGAACGGAGTTTCTACAGGGCCTCTGGCATGGTTTTCCTCTGAAGGGCCTTAAAGAGGCTGAAAAGAGGATGTAATATATCTCAAAACAATGGATTCAGTTTAAGAGCCATATTGATTGAAAGCTATCACCCTCATCACCGGCCTCATTATCCATACCATAGATTGGCCAGACCCTCACCGTATTGCTCTAAGTGATGGTCCATATAGGGCCACTAAGTCCCACCCTCTCCAGCCTAACC
Organism: Brachyalestes nurse; assembly: GCA_037974405.1. NCBI lineage: Eukaryota > Metazoa > Chordata > Actinopteri > Characiformes > Alestidae > Brachyalestes > Brachyalestes nurse. Next base: position 12,633,961 of record JBBPCY010000130.1, read on the forward strand.
TCCTGCTCTCTCACACTGTTTTAATAATGCTTTAAGGTGCTGCATAGGCTTTTAAAGGAAATGAGATGGGTCTGGCGAGGAGGCCTTTAACAGGGGAAGAGCCCATTGAAACGCCAAAGAAACGGCCCTGCTAACGCCCAGGCTCCCTCCAAGCCGCTCAATACCATCTGCAACCTTTTAACTCACTCAAATTAAGTTTAGGCGTCCTTCAGAATGCCTGACTCTATTCATCTCCCATTTAGGGCCCATTGAAAAGCGCGCCACTGCCCGTGCATGTACTGCTGTAAGCAATACAATATCTATTAGATTACAGTGGCAGCCCTTTGCCTTAGCGGCTAGCGAGGTGGGCCACCGCTCAATGATATTGTGGCTCTTTCATTGAAGCCTCAGACAGGAGGTGAAAGAGCCGGATGGGGCCTTTGAGTTCTCTGTTACGTGAGAGGCTTTTAATATGAGGTATTCATAATCTGATTTGTTAAAGAGAGTTCCTCTAGATAATGCAATGCATCAGAGGGAGGGCTCTGGTGATGTTACAGATATTTATTAAAAGGCTGTAAAGGTCTTAGCTTTGTCACTGCATAGTGATCCAGCACTCTAGCCAGGAGACAAAAGGGCACGATATCATGCTTATCTTTCCCTTAGGCTTTAAAAACAAACTCTAATGAAGCAAAACCCCACACAAGAAGCTTCTGAATAAATATATCTCATCTGGCTTAAAAAACCATGTGGAGGAAAAACCAAGTGAGGGTTCTGTGTCATGGCCACCGCCTGTGGCCTATCCTCTTCATAAGCAGCCTTCAGCGTGCCCGTAGAAAAACAGCTTGACATGCCACGGGTGATGGGTGATTTGCAAAGAGGACAAGTGCATTAGAATAAAACCTCAGCGGTGATCCTTCAAGCTGTCAGCCGTACATATTTCATTATTTTCATAAATCAAGGTGCTGAGATGGCTCACTCTGGCGCGCCCGCAGACTGATGGCTTCCACTCATAACCGCCGGCGGCAGGAGGCAAACTGCCCTGTGATCCAGTCACCGCTAAGTGTTAAAGATGATCTCCAGCCCCCGAGCTCTTCTTTTTTTCACTCTCCCTCCATCTCTGCTTCCTTTCACTGAAGGACATTCTTTAGAGGTTCATCCCTCCATCCCTACATTAAATAAATAGAAAGATAGGTTTGATGGAGCAGAAGGGATGTATGACAAGATTTGACCCTTTTTCTAACATCTCCCAGCTCCTTCCTTCTCTCTCATTTTGATTCATTCATCTTTTCTTTCACCTTGGTGGAAGCAGATGGGTCTCTAGATATGGTATCTTTTGAATGGATATGCTGATCAAGCGTGCCACTTTTGCACAGAGGAGATTTCTTCTGCAATGTTGGCGCTCTGTAATGGCCTCTTTCATGTTCAACCCATAACCCCCCATGCTCCAGTGATATGAAGGTGATATGTTTATGGGTCATCAGGTATGCTCGACTGCTTTTAGTTGTTGTATATTAATCAATAGAAATATGATTAGGCCACAAGCTGCTCGTATGCATTATTAAAGGCCAGGAGCGTTGGATGGGTATATGTTTGGCTTTCAAATTAAATTTAGTGTCAATAATTAATGCATGGGATTAATGTGTGAGGACCTTGCTCCGATGGTGCAGGAGAGCCTGATTCAGTATTGACCAGCCGTGTGTGTGTGTGTGTGTGTGTGTGATTACTTTAGCCTTGGGTGGTCACTTGCTCATTCCCTAGAGACAGACTCTGCAAAGGGGACATATCTGCACTGGCCGGAGTTAACATTAATTTCACCTCTCATAGTTAGATATGTCATAAGGCCTCTAATTGAATCAATCTTTCAACATGAAGGTCAACATACAAAATTCCTAGATTCGTTTTGATGAGGATTCTGGTAGTGTCTTGGTTGGTCAAAAGTGATTAAGATCTGACTGTGTGTCTTCAGGTTTTGTATGATGTTGGGGGTTGTGCTCCACTGAGGATGCAGGGATATGATCTCAGAGGTTTGGGATTTGATTTTCATCAAAAAGGAGAGCATAGCCTACATTTAAACCTGGAGAAATCGTCTCTTTACTTTGGCAAAGTCAAGCTAGGAGTGTGAAGAAGTTAACTATTTGTGGATCTGGTGACCCCAGTACTCCTCTAGCCATCTTCAAGGTTGTGTGTGTGTGTGTGTGTGTGTGTGTGTGTGTGTGTGTGTGTGTGTGTGTGTGTGTGTGTGTGTGTGTGTGTGTGTTGTATATATATGTGTGTGCGTGTGTGTGTTTTCATGAAGGAGAGACCTAATCTTACCTGCTATCATTTCCTGAATGACCTCAGCTTTCAGCTTGTGATGGATTATATTCTACACACAGACATTAATTTTCTGGAACAAGAGGGCAAGCAAAAAAAAAAACTTTGCTCACCATAAGACTATGGTGCAAGGGTAATTTCATGAAACAACAACATTGTGAGGTTAAGGAAGCAACCTAGCTTTGCTTTTTTAAAGGGATGGGAGAGGAATACAATTTCTTATAATGATATCATTGACCAAAATGATCATTATCAGGTTTGTCACTGTAGTAAAATATACTCAGTGTTTGGTACAAATGCGTAGTAAAATTAATTCACTGCAGGCATTATATGTTTTATTGAGCCTGTAGTATTTCTTTTCAATGCCAAAAATGAAAAAAAAAAAAATCAACCACTGCTACGGTTTGTTATATGTTTTGAAACGAGACTGTTGAAGACGACTTAACTCCACCATGACTTTTAAAAAAGATGACAATCTTTTATATGTCTATGTATTCCCCCAGTTTTACGCGGATCAAGACTCATGTCACTCCACAATACGTGGAAATCTCCAAAATAACGCGGAAACTGTAATTTCCACAATTTTTTTTTGCTTTTTCGTGGCAATATGTTTTTTTAATGCATTTTAGATCTAAATTAAAAATATATAATTTACTAATAACATAAATAGTATATTCAGCTAAAATATATATTCAGCTAAATTTCAAGTTATTGGCTGCTGCCCTCCTGTTCTCCTGTTTTTGTTTCATTCTTCTAAAAGCCCGTTCTGGACTTTCCAGAAGAGAGAGAGAGTAAGAGAGAGGAAGAGACAGAAAGAGAGAGAGATTCAGCGCGGCAGAATGGCCAGAGAGACAAACATATTTTTTCTGGATGTTTTCACACAAGAGGACTCAGGGCAGGCTGTAGCCGACCTGGAAGCACTTTTTTCGAAATCCTCAGCAGGGTTGAGCCCCCGCGCTCCAAGGGCGAGTTCTCCGCGGTGCAAGCACTCAGACACTTCAAACTCCACAGTTCGGTAGATCTCCAGGAGGCCTTTCCAACGAGCCCTCATTTGTATTGTTAGCCCAAGTAGATCAGGGGTTATTCCACGTAAACCGCTCACATCGCTGCGTTGTCCCAATACTTTTGTCCAGCGACCTTCCAAGTTGCATATCTCGGCGAACACGGGCTTACTTTTACAGTTCCTTGAATGGTAATGCATTTAACTGAGTTTAAAAAGAAATGAATGTGTTCTGGGAGCATATTTGTGGCATATTTAGGGTTTACACTATAAAAATAGGCATTTTAGGCATTTGTTTTAACCAAAACACACGCGGCTTTTGCACTATACGCGGGTGTTCTTGGAATGTAACCCCCGTGAAAAGCGGAGGATTACTGTAATTACATCCTTGCAAAATAGAGATTCTAAAGGGGTTTGTTAGTAAAAGCAAATGTTACATGCATGGAATTATGTATAGAACCAAACCAGTTCAAAGAACTAATCTCATGCTTAAATTGTTCTTTGCCCAATCAAATAGTTTTTTCCCTACTAGGAAAACCTCTCGTATATGCCTCTTTAAATAACCTTTTCAATGGTTCTATATTGCAATTCCAAGAACCCTTTAGTGTTATATAGGATACTTTTTACTAAGTGTGTAGAATTAAAAATAGAAGTGATATATTAGGGGTGAGTTTTGTACCATGATGTTATTAAAAACCTGTTTCTGTCTTGTTCCTAGTTCTGCATCTCTGTGCTAGCAATGTGATGCTGTTTTTAGCATCTGCATACTTCATGTGGAAAAGGAGGAAATGTAAATCCATAGTGTGACAGCATCCATTTAAAAGGCACAGGCTTCACTCCCTTTCCTAATGGCTGATGCTGATATTCCCGGCATCAGAATTCCAGCCTGCTCTCATTCTTTCCTTTTCAGATGTGTTTCTTATTGCAGAAATTATATAATTATCCTCAGCCCTACTCCTCCACTCTGTTCATCTGGAATGGTTAGGTAAGCTTTCTCAGGTGCTAACACCCCCCCCCACACACACACACCACCACCACCAAGCACACGCACACACACTTTGGGAGTATTATCATAAATACAGCACATTAACACTTGTTCCTCCCTGTCAGTGTATGAATTAAGACTGCAGGTGCCCCGTGGAGCTTTAGCCCCCACACTAATTAAGCAGCGGTAATTAGGCCTGGGCTGCTCTCTCCTGTGCCTACTCAGCTCTAAAGAACAGAACAGGGGAGACTCAGGTGCAACCTCAGTGCTGTGCAGTACCTGTGAGAGAGATTGTGCTCTATTATTGACTGCACAGGCTTGACGATTGAAAAATCACTCCGCCCCAGCATGTGTGGATGCTCTCTAGGAAAGAAATGAGCTGTAAGGGAAGAGGAAGTTGGATTGCGGTTGAAAAGGTGGCAGAGCTGAGGTGAATCAGGGTTATAGCCTGTATTTGCAGGTACATTTAGGCAGGTAGCAGATGCTCTTGTCCTAAAGATTTTATCCAAGGTGTTTTTCATTCTACTTGGAAAACTAGTGCAAATAAGCCTTTTGCTGGGGCACATTCTTATATTTTATCACTTTAAACAAGGCTCATTACAGTCGCTAGGGTGTGAAGTTGAATAAGTTAAACACTCTCTCTTTAAGCGTAGACACCAGTGTCTGCACCACCAGAGGCCTGTATGAAGAGGTTTGTGCTACTGAAGAGATGGCTGTTTGAACATGTTCTCAGTATGGGTTTCAGAGAAAGTGGTTAGAATGAGGTGGAGTCTGATGGCATCTATGAAAGCATCTGGACAAGAGGAACTGAAGTCCCGTGTCTTTGATGAACAAACAGAGGTTTACATTGGATTGTCATCAACAGCAGAAAAGAGGGATAGAGGAATTCAGATAGCAGGTAGCTAACTACAATACATAGAGCAGCAGCCAAACAAGACCACAACTGAGTTAAAAAAACAGCGTAAGGGGTCATGTCTTAGTATTTCTTAGCATGCACATATGAGCAGTATAGGTTTTGTGTATATGTTGCATTAATGGTTTGGCCCACAGTTTATCCTCTGATGTATTTAGGTCATCAAATTGACTATAATCGGCCGTAGTGTTCTTGATTGACTCCATCAGTCCCATGCATGTATCCATCAGCCAGGTGCATTCATTTATTTCTTGAAATATGCATCATTTAACACTAAAACTTTTAAATGGGCAATTAGAAATGTGTTCACTGTAGTATAAAACGTGTTTTTTTGGTCAACTAAGAAAATCCCTAGTATGAGACATCCTCTGTCCATTTCCCTTTTCTATGAAGGTGAAGAATGCCCTTTTCATAGGAGACCTGCCTCATCTTTTCATCTTCATGTCACATTGTTTTTTGCCACATACCACTGGTTTTGGCTCACAGTGTCAAGCAGCATCAGGCGCTTCAGTCATACCTAATTGGCTAACATGTGGTTAGGTAGAGCAAGGTAAGGGTTTCACTAGCAAGAACACATATTCCAAGACCCCCAGCCAGAGACGGCACATGACACAGCTGGAATTGCAATTGTGTTGTTTGAAAGAACACAAAACTACTCTCAGGAGAGAGCTGGACAGTCTTGTACTGTTGTTCATCATTCCATCCCAGGCGGTTGTGTCTGTGTCCTGACCCTGTCGCTGTAGCAACACATAAACTAACAGCAAGGTGTCTCTAGTGTACTCTCTCTCACTCTCCCTCTCTCGTTCTCTCTCTCTCTCTCACTCACTCACTCTCATATACACACACACACACACACTCTAATCTGTGTGGCTATAGACATAGCGTCTGGCTGCGCTCCACAGAGATGAGCAGTGAGGGCGGTGTCTGGAGCTCCTCTTTTAATAGAGACATTATCCTGGACATCTCTGGAGCTCAGTGTTAATCAAATAACTTCTAGAGTATTTTGAAATAAAAGACTTTAACATATGTAAACACTGTTAGCATTTCAAACCATACTGTTTACTACGCAGTTTATACACTCTACATTTGAAAACTTCATTAAGGTTATAATCTCTCAAATATGTGACTGCCTATTCAGCCTGCAAAGGTTTTGACTGTAGTCATAAGGATTGTTGTGATTGATTTTTGAATTAGGTGTTATACAAAGTGGCCAGTCATAACAAAGGCCACTTCCATTTTTCAGTCTTAGGAACAAAGTGACAAAAACTGTTTATTGGAGTTCTAAAGAGAGAAAAAAGTCATGTAAAAATAAACTGCAACTATTTGTGGTATATACAACTACAGAACATTGTAATTGGACTTTGGGGGAAAGAAATGGAATATCAGAAAAGTGTATGATATCGGGTCCTTTAAAGCTGAAGTTGCGGTCAGACAATAGTTCTGTTTCTGGAGGAGCACTGAGCCTCTTGGCTCATAGTTATTGGGAGCAGCGTATGCGGTATGTACCTCATCTGTGATTTACTGATAGCATTTCAAGTCTACATAGCACTCTAGGTAAGCTACAGAATACATTTTTCCAACAGAATTTGCTTGCAATAGTATAGTTATATAAAGAAAGCTGACGGAACTGAAAAGTTTGCATTGTACTGATTGTAGCATAATTTCAAAAGCAGTGTTGTGGATGTATTTAAATAGTTATACAGTATGTTACTTTTTTCAGTTATGTGCCTGAGCAAAGCCTTTTCTCAGTGTATTCATGAGCAAGAGAGAGAGAACAAGATGGTCCTGGGTTTAAGTCTCTCCTGTGGGTTGTAAAACAGGTACTTGGAAGAAGCTCTCCGATTTTTTCCCCACTTTTATAAATATTTTCCCTCTTGCCCTCTGTCATGTTAAGGCTGTGATTTACCATAAGCAATGCAGAAAGGCCATCGTCCGAGGCATTAAAACATGGGCATCTGAAAGCTATAAAAAGGAACTGTCAGAATAGTTTTGTGGTTAAATGAATAGAGAAGTTGTTAGGCTCTTTTGTAAACTCGGATCTAATTGAATCATAATAGGCTAAAATACGCCATGAGTGCTTGCAATATTATCAATTTATCCCCAAAATTGAATAATATACATGTAATACAAAATAAATAAGTGCTTTCACTGTGCCATATTTAGACCCTACAGCAAGCTTTGTCCACCTTTTGTTAATTGAACAGCCTAACTTTTGCACCATGTCTATAACAAATAAGGATGGGATAAAAAACTTAGATTAGTAAAATACTAATTAGTTAATGATTGCATTTATATTTTTGACATTTTGTAGATGTGCCGTATTGTCCATTTAGAAAATGAATCCATAGTGAAAATACTCTGGCTAAGATGCTGCCAGAAATTAGAGTCAATACTGATAACCCAGAAAGAAAGATACACCGTACAGTAAAAGCATAGCTGGTAATGAAGCTGAGTAGGATATGCAGTGTAGACTAGTTACCAACAGGAATACCCTGATAGCACTAAATGAAAAGGATACAGTATGTTTTGTCATTTTCTTTTCTTTTTTTTGCGCTTCTTTTGGAGGACAAAATGTTCACCTAGGCAGCCACTCCTGTAGCCCTTCCCAAGCCTTGGGTTTGTAATGCTCATGATTGGTTGGAGTTCATTCAAAGCAGATGTATCATGTGTAGGTGGAGGGAGGTTTGTTCCGTGGTTTATTTTTCACACATTATTATTTCATAGAGTGACTGTTCAGTGCGTGGGAATCTCATTGGCTACCATTACCTCAACTCTCAATGGAGTAAACTAATTTCACCACCTGCCCCCGTAACAAAGACCTGCCTGAATTTAGTTCCAGAATGGATATTGGAATTATTTCTGTGTTGAACTCATGTTTTACTTTTCTCTCCCCCTCCTCCTCTTCACTTGCTCCCTCGCTCCGTCTGGGCAGCTTTAATGGCCTGGGTTCCAGGTCTCACTGTGTTATTAATGGAGGCTCTGAGCTGGGAGGCTATTGGCTCTGTGCACAGCAAAGGACGGTGGGGAATTGAGTGTTTGTTGATTATTCCTCTGCTTTTTGTTTATATAAGTTCCCTTGGTTGATGTTGCCCTCTCATAACACCTCACCTCTGCTTGTTCTCTCTCTCTCTCTCTCTTTCTCTCTCTCTCTTTCTCTCTCTCTCTTTCTCTCTCTCTCTTTCTCTCTCTCTCTCTCTCTCACACACACTCTCTCTCTCTCTCTTACGCTTTTTCTTTCTCTCTATCAATTTCTCTCCAGTTGTTCTCTGTCTTTCTCTCTTTTTGTAGTCTGTCTCTCATTTTCTCTCTTTACTTCCCTCTGTAGGCCTCTGTGTGTAGGTGTGTGTGTGTGATGGCCCCAGAGATCCAGGCTCTTCTTCTTGTTTTCTGGCATCATTACCTTCCAGGGAGCTGTGTGTGTTTGTGTGTGCGCGAGTGTGTGTGTCAGTAGAAGGTGAGAGTTCAGAGCTTCTTCTACTGACTGTACTGATGACTCGCTGTTCAGGGGTGAAACAGGGTTTTAGAATAGATTTATGAAATGAACCATTTCAAATGGCATTATCTCCCCACTGCCAGCCACGCCTTACATAAATCAAAGCCCAGCTGCATACAGCGGAACATTTTTTACCACCTCGTTTTCACTTTCTCTCTGTGATTCATACTCTTTTTTTGTGTGTTCTCCTGGATGTTTTTTCTCGTTCTCTCTCACTGGATTCTTAAAGGGCTCTTTCGAACAATTCCATAGAATGACCACTTTTAGTTCCCTAAAAAAACCTTTCAGTTGATGGTTGTCCGTATTTTTAAGTGCGATGTATAACGTGTGAAGGACATTCTTAAAGTTTAAAAAACCTCTGTATAGAGTAAAGAATCTAAACCAGTTTGAGGTTTATAGAGAACTATAGTAACTATTGTGAAACTTATTATCAAGATTGTATAACAGTGTATGTTTTTGTACTCTTGCATATACACAGGTTGTGGATAACTGGATCAAACCATTCACTTGATATTCTTTCCTCATTAATCTGAATCACCAGCTTATTCTGAATGTTCGGGTTGTCACAGTGCCTGTACCTGCAGATCAGTGGATCTGACTCTGAGTGGGACTGTAATTACCTGATATCTTAGTAACTGATTAATCTATCGACTATTAATTGACAAAACAAACCATTAAGCCATCTCCCATTTCCTCTCACTTGTCCCAGTCTAAACACTGTCATCATTCAAAGCGTGAAGAATAATGTCCTTTTATGGTTCTTCGAAGCAATAGTCCTTGCTTCCTTTAATAGTGTGGAATTTAGAATGACCATGTGTATGAACTTTTTGTTTTGAAGTAAGTGATATTTTTAGCTTCTTCCATAAACAGTGTTGTCAGTAACTATATGTTGTTGACTAATCATTGCAGTCCTAATAGTGTGACTGTGTGTGTGTGTGTGTGTGTGTGTGTGTGTGTGTGTGTGTGTGTTTGTGTGTGTGTGATGAGGCAGTGGTTGTAGCTGCTGGAGCGTGGAGTATAGAGGATGGAGAAGTGTCAGGGTGACCTTATTCCCTCTGAGAGGATGCTGTTGGCTAGTCGGAGAAGTTTGGAGGTGGAGGTAGTGGAGACAGGTGTGTATGTGTGTGTGGATTGTGTAGGGAGTGGCTGCCTGAGGGAAACAGGCTCAGTGCCACCCTGCCCACCGGCCCACTGCTGTCCCACAGGGTGGAGAACAGCCTAATGAGACTGTGTATATGTGTGTGTGTGTGTGTGTGTGTGTGTGCGCGCGTGTGTTTATTGTCCTTCCGGAACCTTGCTCAGGGCCAGTGTCCTTCAACTCTGGCATCTGTCTTTTTCTCCCCTACTGTAAGATGGCTGTGTGTGTTTGTGTTTGTGTGTGTGTGTGTGTGTGTGTGTGTGTGTGGGTGTGTTTGTGTGAGTGTTTGTGTGAGTAAAAAGATTTAAAAAAAACTGT
>JBBPCY010000130.1:12657684-12668630 GCA_037974405.1 Brachyalestes nurse
TGTGTGTGTGTGTGTGTGTGTGTGTGTGTGTGTGTGTGTGTGTGTGTGTGTGTGTGTGTGTATGTGTGTGCTGTGCTGTGGCTTCTAGAGGTGAGTGGTGAATTTTTGTGGCCGATTAAAATTTTTTTACAGCCAAATTGGCAAATGACTGATTTTTAAAATTCATTTATACAGTTGTTTTAATATAATGAGTCATGTGTAATTATGCAATGAGCTTTTGTTACAGCATTCAGGTACATTACAAGTGCTCTAGCCTGCCCTATGTTATTTATCTTAATAAATTTAGCACTGATCAGACAAAATCAAAATAATAAACTGGCCAGTTGCCCTTAGCTTGTTTGGAGGAAAAATCACACAGTTCAAATCATCTCCAGTAGCTCCATCTCTCTTTTGAGAGTTTAATCAGAATACCAACGCAAAAGGAAGGAAATGTGTTGGTTTCATAACAAATTCAACTTATTTTGGAAAAGCTTGGTTTCTGGTTATTTAGTTTTAGTACAATTGTAATCTTACTTAGATACAGTATTTCAAGAGTTAATGGACAATTATAGTAATATCGAATGTGTGTGTGCGTGTGTGTGTGTGTGTGTGTGTGTGTGTGTCCTTTCTTCTTTCTTTGTGTCTCTCATTCTCTGTTTCTCATTTTATTTCTCTGTTTCTTTGTCTTATTTTATGTTTGTGTAATGTGTCTGAGTGTACATATGATTTGTAGTGCTTACAAATCTCCTTAATTTCTGTGTGTCTTCAGACTCATCAGCTCAGAGGTTAATCAAATTAAACTCAAACCATCAGCCAGTAAAGAGCGAAAGAGAACCAGAGAGAGAGAGATTATACAGAGAGAGATGGAGGAGGCCGATATGGGCTGTTTCCTCCAATCTAAAGCTTTTTTTAATTGCAGATAATGTGTGTAATATGTCATAATTCATAGAGAAGCAGGCGTGAGGCAGGCGGAGGGGCTGCAGTGCTGACGGGAGCGCTGCCTCTCTCCCCTCTCATCTCTTATCTCTCTGACATTGCATTAGCAGGCTTTTACGGACTGGTCTAATAGGATAACGCACAGTGCTGCCTGATCGGCCCATCAGGGCTACACACACTTACATTTCTTCTGCTTTAACTGAGAGGGCTCTTGCTTTAAACATGCCTCAGACCTGATCTAGAAAAAAGGTTCTTCAGTACAAGATCATGTGGGAAGATAAATTAGCTAGATAGCGCAGACATTTTGAGACAATTGGACAGAAAACATGTTTCTTTAAGATCACATGATGCTGTTGTTATGCCAAAAACATTTTGTTTGGGTTTTTTCATGTTTCTTAAATTATTTGAATATTTCTGCAGTTTTTTTTTCCTTTAATGTAGAAACGATTTACCGATTTACATTTACCGACATTACCAGTAAGAACATTTTTCATTCTCCTGAAAAGTTATTATTATCTGAGACATTGTTATAACCACAGAGATATTGTGAAAGATAACCATGTTTACTATCTTGATCATGGATTCTGTGTCAGTCTGTGTCTTTCTCTCTTTCCCACCCTCCATTTCTCTTGCGGAGGGAAGGAGGACTGATGGATGGATGGTGTGGCACAGGGTCATTCCTCAGCCGGCCCCTGCTCTCTCTGCCGATCACTCATAGTCCAGAGAGAGATTGAGAGAGAAAGAGATAGATAGGTGCTGTGCACCAGCTCTAAAGTCTCTGGTAGTGCAAACGAAAGAGGAACTGTTAGGATAAGATCCCATGTCCCATATCATGAAAAAAATTGCCTCACTTTTTTAAATTCAAGAGTTTGGTGTGGTGCAGTGGTCACCAGCCCTGGTCCTGAAGATCTACCCTCCTGAGACGTCTAGTTCCAGCCACAATCTGCAAGGCCTGCTCTGCCTAAAGAATGTCTTCCAAAATCCCTGATTGGCTGGAATATTAAGAAAGGGGAGGGGCAGAATGTTAGATGCTGGTTGAAGCTAAACACAGCAGGATAGCAGGCCCCCATGAGGAGGGTTGGTCCATACAATCCCTGTATTAAAACTGGGCTGCAAAAAAGCTTTGAAGACATTGGAGGTTTTTGTGATGCCACAAAAGCCGATGTATTTACATGTATTCACCTGATTGGCGAACTAAAATTTAGCCTCCCCATTGTTAATTGTTAAAATAAGACCTCAGAGGGATAAACAGAAAGACACGAACCCTAACCCACACTACACTACTGAATTAGTCAGATTAGAACATGCTTTAAAGACAGTTTTGATGGGGCTGGCTAAAAATTCATCATGATATCAGTCAACAAAATGATCAGTTTTGTTTGAGCTGTGACAGCTTTGTTAAATGAAGCTCCAAATGTTTAAAATAGCACTAATATACTTTTTTTTATCATATTTTAATAATACCAAAACGTCAAGATCAGTTTTAAAAAATCAGTTATCGCCAGCACTACAATTGTTTCCTTGGTTCAGATTATAATTATATGAACATCAATTGTACTGGCTTGTGTTTTGCAGGGAGACTGTGGTAGTAGTAGTACTTCTGCTGAGCTTTTAAAACTCAGTAGTTATGCACAGTTATCAGAATTATTTAAACCCAAAAGCGTATGATTATTATTGGGTTTTATTCCATGTTGTATCATTAAAATTACATCGCATCTCCATTACAAACATATTGGCCTTGCAAACAGCTTCGAGGAGGCCTGTCCCAAAAACAGTAAAACAGAGTTTGTGTGTTTGTGTGTGTGTATGTGTGAGAGCGAGAGAGAGAGAGAGAGAGAGAGAGAGAGAGCTCTAATGACTTCACAGGCCATTAGTCTCTCTGTGTGCTCTGTCACAGCTCATTATCCACACACATACACATCAACACACACACCTACACACTACTGGAGCAGCAGGCTGGAACACAAAATACTCTCCTCTACAAACTTGAGTTATACTCTCACCTTCCTGTGTGTCACAGTAAGATGGAAATGTCAGGAGGTCATGAACGTGCTCATTTGTCTCTCTTCTACCAAATCTGCTGTAATTCAGTTCAATTCAATTTTATTTGCAGCTTTACAAAGTCTGGGTCCAAGTTTCTAATGAGCAATGAGCAAGAGCGGTACTGGCAGAAGTCCTTCAGACCATACTGCAGAAACACTAAGGGGAACCTTTAACCTATTTTGAGTTGCAAAAATGTTTGTATCCAGAAATAATAATTGAAATAAAACTCTCGGCCCATAAAAAGGAAAGATATGCTGGATAAGCCAGTGATCAAGCCAGTGAACTACTGACTATGTAGCACCTAAGAAACAAGTTTGGAGTTTATAAGGCAGTTGGTTAGTGACCATGAGGGTTTAAAGTTGATGAGGGATGTAAGACAGACTATTGATTAAGAACTCTAGCATGTCTCTTTAAAGTATTCAAGGCTGGTAATCATTGCAGCAGGATGGTGACGAGAAATATATTAATTCAGCGTAGTTGTGATGGTCGGAGGCCGCTAGAGGTGGTCCTTTTCCTTTGTTTTTGAACTCTTATTGTGAAATCCTGAGCACACCGGTCTTGAGTTAGTTTATGTGTTTTAGCTGACCTTTGTGCTCAGTGAAAGATATTTAGTTTCTATTGGTTCATATTTTTTGTATTTAGTTCTCCTTTGTTTGGACCTAAGTGTCGGTCCACAGTCATGCTTGTCTGGTTCATGCTTCAGTTTCCTGTGATCTTGTTTTTTGAGTTCGTGCCTGTTTTGTTTTGATAATAAAAGTTATTTAAGAAATGGAAGTCTGCATTTGTGCCTGCCTTTGTTGCCAAAAGACAAGTACAGTGACAGTAGTCTGTGTTGTTTGCAGTTTTGTTACAGCAAACTGGAGTGTAGACTATCTGTAATGTGTAATCAGTATAATTAGAGGTTACATTTACTCAGTTACAAATAGATAAGCACAGTTTTGATAAACTCTTGCTGGATGGACTAAGCAATGCCACTGCTGTTGCTTGTATAACTAGTACTTAATAGCACTAGTATAGTACTTGTACTTTTACTACAGTTATTTTTGGAAGGGTACTTTTACTTTTTCTCGTGTCATTATTTCACAGTACTCTTGTCTTAGGATAGGTTACTCTACCCTCTTTATATAATACTATACATTTTAGCCTGTCTCTCATCTACCTTGTGGTGTTTTACTGCTGCCGTTTGTGTACGTACAGCCCTGCAATGAGTTAACACGTTGAGTGCTAAGACTTCTAACTTATCTCACCAGCTCACTCCTCTACTCTTTTCATAGATCAATTACTTTAAGTGCGAGGGCTGTTTTATGGCAGCTGTTAAACATGCCTTAACAATTTCCACCAAACAACAAATACCTAAAGTTAATCCATCAGGAAAACTGTAAACAAATGAAGCCGAGAAAGGGAAATTCATGAGTGGTGTGGTGATGTACCGTGATTATTTGTGTGTTCTACTGCTGCACATACTCTCAGCCCTCCTCCATCCTACGTAGCATCCATTAAGCGCTTGTGTAAACAGTGGGCCCTTGTGGGCTAGGCTGTGTGTTCTGCTTCCTCGCCTTTTAAAAAATATGATCTTTTCTGCAGCGTTCGGCACGACCTTCCTCAACCCAGCGGAGTAATGTAATCATGGGCAGGGAAGCACGCCTGTCAAAGGCACGTAAACTAGGTAATAAATGCATGCTACGTTAACATGTCTAACACTGCAAATGTGTATACACACATACATACACACACACACACACACACACAAAGTCTACTGGTGAATGTGTGTTGTGTGTAGAGTCTGCTCAAAGGCAGCCTACAGTGCTTAAAAATTCTAACAAATGCTTATTTTTTTATGTACAGATTATGCTTAAATGTGACAAGATAATAAATTCTATAAATGCGATTATAATGAATCGATGCAAGAAAAAATTCCTGAGAATTTTTAGGTCAAAACTTTTTTAAAAATATGTAAATTATCATTCAGCAGCCACAATGATCCACTATAACATTGAAACCACCTGTCTAAAATTGTGTAGGTCCCCCTCACTCATCCAAAACAATGGACCCATTGATTCATGGACTTCACGAGACCTCTGAAGGTGTGCCATGGTATGTGGCAACAAAGACGTTAGTAGCAGATCCTTTAAATCCTGTATGTTATGTGGTGGAGCCTCCAAGGATCAGATTAGTTTGTCCAGAACTTCACACAGCTGCTTGATAAGATCCTGCTGGAAGGGGCTAGTGCCATCAGGGGATACAGTTGCCACAAAAGGGATGTACCTAGGCTCCATCATGTTTAGGTAGGTAGTACGTGTCAAAATAACATCAACACGAATGCCAGGAACCAAGGTTCCCCAGCAGAACATTGTCCAGAGCATCACACTGCCTCCTCCAGCCAGCTTTCTTCACACCCCACTGTCCACAAGAAAATGTGTTATCTCAGTTTTCCTTCCTTGGACCACTTTTAGTAGGTAGTAACCAGTACACGATGGGTGTAAAGTCAAAACAACAATCCATTTAAATGCTACACTACTAAGGTGGACTACGTTACAGCTAATCGAAACTAATTAAGTTGTAAATGACAATAACATAAAATTTGCCACCATGTTAAAGTTGGCTCGATTAAACAGGAAATAAAAACCTACACATGTTCTTTCACACATATAGTAAATATACTGACTTACTACTTTATTAGGTACACTTTTTTTTCTCCTCAAGAGACCTGTGCTTTGATCCTTTTTGTGAAGCACACAGACACTAACATGCCACAACACTGCCAGTGTCATTACTGTACTGAGAATGATCCACCACACAAGTAATACCTGCTCACTAGTGGTTCTGTGGTGGTCCTGGCCAATGACCAGTGGGTTAAAGGGGGCTAATAAATGCAGGGAAATACAGTGGACTACAGTGCGTAACTGTAAGTAGTAAGTGGAGCTAATAAAATGGTCAGTGAGGGTAGGTGTACCTACTGCCTTGTCAGTGGACAACCCATATAATGCAGATATAACACAATATAGACAATCTGATGAACCCTGAGCTGTGACCTACAGTTTCTTGTTTGATTGAATGGGATTTTGTCAGTGTTCTGTAATGCTTATCCAGCCTAACAGTTGCAATGTAAAAACACCTTCATTGTGTCCCTACAAGGTGCAGCGAGTGTGGCTGATTTTCTGTGGTGTGTGTGTGTGTGTGTGTGCGTGTGTACATGCGTGCGTCACACCACTCCTGACCCCTGCTATATCACACTGAGAAAAGAACTCTTTGACAGCTTTTGGGCCCTTCAACTATCAGCCATAAACACATACGCACGCACTCACATTCACACACACACACACACACACACACACGCGTACACTCACTCCTGACCTCAGTGTTAAAGCAGGAGCAGAAAGGGTATAGCCAGCTGACAAGAGAGGAAAAAAACAATCCATTTGCCCTTGCCTAGACTATTCATACACACACATGCACACACACACATACACACATGGCGTTGGACACCTTTCCTTTCCTGAACATTCAGTGTCAGTGTGCTCCTCTAAACAACTGAATGAGTGTGTCTCTTCAGGAAGTGAGGTAAGGAGGGAAGAAAGCATTTGGTCTATTGCACACGTCACACAACCTATTCAAATCCAATTATATAGAATCTCTCCCTTTCCCCTGTGTGTGTAGGGGGGGTCCTGGTAATGAGGAATCGGAGACAGAGGTGAGGATGTAATTGTGAGGTAAAGGCGGAGCTTTGACAGTGATTACTGCCGTTAATTGGAGGGAAGGGGCAGCTGGAGGCGGGCAGTTCACCATCCTGAAAGGCAGCTTTAATGAGTTTGTTTAGGAGAGAGAGAGAGAGTGAGTGAGAGTGAGCCACCATTCTTCATTTTTCTACCCTGATGAGCTGATGGTAGAAGCCCATAAACATACTAATGAAGTCAGTTCTAAAGACACAAGTTCTGCACATTTCACTACCGTCACACTGCAGGCCATCACCACTCCTTAAAATTCACCATTCCTTAACAATTCAATTTGCATGCTTTTCAAAAATGTAGACAGTCAGCCAAGACATGTTTTTTGTCTAAAGCTTGCTTCTGTACTTTTGTAATAAGTGTGATGAATCGTACTGAATGTAATGGAAGCTTAACAGTCTTAACAGCTTATTAAAGTTTTGAGGCAAGTGTACAATGATTTAAGACTTAGTTTACACAATCACACTTGGTAGGATAAGATTCCATTACATCTTAGCTGTCTCTATACATTACACGACTACAAGTGTGTAGACGCTTTCCTGCCACATTCATATGTTCTATCGTTACAAAACTTTATAATTTGAGGAGTCAATTGATTCACCTGAGCCAAGAGTCAATTGATTCACCTGCGTTCAACTAGAGCATCAAAGATGTTGAGGTCAGACTGCAGGCCAGTCAACCTCTTCACCAAACTCCGCAAACCTTATTTTTAGTTAGTGTTTGGGGTTTCTAACTTTCCAATTTTACACTATGCATCCATGAGTAGTATTCTGGCTTTCACCAAACCCAGATTTGTCATGCACACTGCTAAATGGTAAAATGTGATTCGTCCCTCTTGAACACATGCTTCCAGTGGTGATCATGTGCTTGTGTTCTGCGTCTTGGCCATATAAATCCAGCCCTTTACTCTTATGAGTAGTGGGTGCTGCTTTTGAGGACAGGCAATTTTATACGATACATACTTTAACATTTCCACATCACAATAAAGCACTTACAGTTGATTGGGATTGCTCTAGTTGTGCCAAAATTTGATGACTTGGGCAGTAGAAATCACTGCATTCTTCTGAAATCCCAGCCTAAGCAAACAAACAAATATTTTTTAAACTGTTTGACTATATTTGGAAAATTGTAGATATTACTCTGGACTACTGCCCCAACTGTGAAGCTTCTCCATACCTGGCTTTGGTCTGTTCTCTCTCACTGAGGTGGCTGAGCTCTTTAGTCACTCTGATCTACATTTCAGTACTGTAATAAGGCTTAGCCTAGGTTGACCTGCCTTTCTCTGGGGCATGAATAGTAATGTAGTAGGTTGTATTGAGGGATAGCATGAGGAGAGGTCACTCTAAGCCTGAGGGGACATGGGCAGCAGGGTTAAGGCACACATTAATGGGCTTTTCCTGAGCTCCCACAACTCTAAAGAGACATGAACCTTCTGAAAAATCCTATTTATGTTACCCTCTGTCCAAAGGGTCCAGTTCACACAAAGGTGGCACAAAGTCTATTATGTGTATGTGTGTCTGAGAGTGAATTCATAAGTTGATCTGCCATTCATATATTGAGTTTCTTAACTCTTTTAGCTTTTGAATAGATATTCTGTCAGTTAAGAGGATGAATTCATGAATAAGTCCTAAGAAACATTTTTTTTTAAAAATATGTCTTAAAATAAAAAAATGAATTTTTATAAATAAACATCTTTAGATGTTTGTTAAATTTTTGACATTTATAACAAACATAAGAATGTGCTATTGTTGAAAAATATAATCGTATGTAACGATTAATCTTAATAAACTTGTAATGAAAGTTTTAATGAAAGTTTAGATATCTTGGACAATACATTTCACCTTCTCCTCAAATGTTGGTGTGGGTTTTGTTTTTGAGAAATACATTAAATTACATTTATATAAATTCTCAATGCTATTCTTAAGATCTTTGAAATCTAGTGTCATATGATTAAGCCGTTAGCCTTTCTGGGTAACGAGACAACCGAGGAATCAACTCAGGTTTCAGCCTCTGTGTTCTTCTCATACACAAATAGCTGTGGATATTAGCTCAGAGCTTCACCTTGGCTTTCTCCTTTGCACTGTTCTTGCTGCTCTCACACTTCATTATGCTGATCAGAGCTCAGGAGCTTTTCCCATCTGCATGTATTTCCGAATAGCTCTAAATCAGCTGACGAAACTCCTCAACACACTCTTTATGTTTCCCAGCCATACATGCGCATGGCGAATCTAGGGGTCGTGTCTGATTTGTTGCAGATAGACTGACAGTGCTCTTATACTCCATTTGTCGTTTTAAAGACTACAAACCACCTGGTCATTAGCCCAGAAGTGATTGTTATTAATGCTGTTATGAAAGGGCGGATGATGGGCTTTGATACAGGCCGATGACAGAGAGGGGAGGGGCCCACTGGGACCTGCTGTCTCTGTCCACATGACAGGGGCCTGCTGGAGAGCTTGGCCTAAGCCTATCAAGCTATTCACATTCAGCCCAACCACAGCCTGGAAGTCCGCTGAAGTTTGGAGTTTAGTGTGTGCTGAAACAGCATTCAGACACTTTGGGGAAAGACTGGCTAAATAAGTCAAGTGATTTTCACTTTTGATTTTTACTTCTATCTGAGTGAGTTTCTCTTCTGTTCTGCAGTATCTTATAAAGAGCATAAATAAGGCACCTATCGAAAAGACCAGAAAACTATAAAATGACTACATCAAAGAAACCCCATCGAATGAAGAGATGCGTGAATTTCAGAAAGGTTTTTTAAGGAAAAAACTAGTTCATTGAATTTTCTTGATTGAATATAATTTTATAATTGAATACAATATATTACATCACCACAAATGTTAGATAACCGAAATGTTGAAATATTTTCATTGAAATGCTGTACATATTTGAGCCTTCCGAAACTCAAACACTGTGTGTTTGTGTTGTCTTCAGTTCACTTCCTCCAAGTCTAGCCTTAGATGTACTGGTTGAATAAGATCAAGGCCGTGTAACACAAATGCCTACGCGTGTCTTTCTCTCAGACATAATAACATGATCATTATGTTTCTGTCTTCTAATTTTGTCTCTGTGTGTCATAAGGAAGAGAATTAAGAACAGTGGAAAAGGTTGCTCACAGAATGTATTCCCTGGTATTAATAATGCAAGGTGTTTTTAATGAAAGAATACATTTTCTCTGCTGCTGTTAATCTCTGTGTTAAGGTGAGGCCTTTCCATCTAATGGAGGCTATAAAGACATAGAAAGGTTAAGGCGGTAATAGACTAATCTCAATTATCAAGGGCACTTCACAAAATCTTTCACACTGTGAAGCTCACGCACACACACACATTCTCTCATAGGCCTAATAGTCCAGGTAAAACACTGAAATGCATGTGTGCTGCATCAAGAACCTATAAATGCCCTTGTAAGAAAATGTTTCAAACTTCTCTAAGTGGTTGTAACGGTCTCAAGATGTTCTTCACCAATGGTGAAGTGTGTTATTTTTAAAATGAAAAACAAATCATTAAAAAATATAGTTGTTGAAATTCCCCCCATAAGTCGAACATTAGTTTGCAGTTGTTGTTGCTGAGCTGGAACGGCTGGTAGAAGCAGTTGATATGTTGTCCTAATCACTGTGTGCTGTGTATGTACAGAGTAAAAAATGTAGGCATCTGAAAAAATTATTGTATGAATTTCATATATTTAAAAAGCTGGGTAGCCATAGACTGTAATATTAACCAGGAAATCCTCTCATAAACATGCAGTGGTTTATATAGTTCTGGTGGCTCAGAGAGTGTGTAGGCCAGTGAGGAGCTACCTATAATGGATGATTCTCTTAATTAATTAATCTACACACCTGATCTTAATGAGCTGTGTCTTCAGGCCGTGGGTGCTCACTGCTGTAACTAATTAAGTTCATCAACGAGTTCATCATTACTTTCACTTCAGTGCCACACACACACGCACACTTTCTCTCTTTTCTACAGTCTAGGTGCAGGTGGGAGGGGATATACACACAACTACATACACATATACACACAACAGAGACATACACATATACACACAACATACACATATACACACAACAGAGACATACACATATACACACAACAGAGACATACACATATACACACAACAGAGACATACACATATACACACAACATACACATATACACACAACAGAGACATACACATATACACACAACAGAGACATACACATATACACACAACAGAGACATACACATATACACACAACATACACATATACACACAACAGAGACATACAC
>JBBPCY010000130.1:12675385-12694549 GCA_037974405.1 Brachyalestes nurse
TCTCTCTCTCTCTCTCTCTCTCTGTTTTTCTCTCTCTCTCTCTCTCTCTCTTTCTCTCTCTCTCTCTCTCTCTCTCATACACACACACACACACACACTCACACACACACAAACAATTAACCTCTGCAGTCAGGACCTCTCTCTCCTCCTCTATCTATTTCTCCTTCCCTTTCTTTCTTTCCTCCACTCCCATCGTTCTCTTGATTGTTGTATTACTCCAGCAGTCAGTGTGGCTTGGCTGTTCTAGGCAATAACCAATGACCAAAGATCAAAATAAATTAAAAAAATATGAAATTTCACATTAAAAAATAGTTGAGTCAAGTAGTCAAATACTATAAAAATGCTAATAATATGCCAATAATTAAAATGATGAAGAATGGATTGATTGTAGTGTTTTTATTTATACATCATGTATTATTATTATTTTTATTGATGCCAGTGTAGTGTAGATGTTGATATTTTGTTTTTGTTGTTGTTGTATACTTTCTGCATCAGATCTGCTAAAGAAAACAGGTCATGCTTGTCCATGGCTAGAGTTTTAAGCTGGGAGAATCGGAGTGGTGCTCTGTGCCATACACCTTTTGAACATGAACATTATTAGTCACCCTTGAGAAAGTGAGAATGGCTTTGTGGGAATGGGCTTGGCGCACGCTCCAGCATCAGTAGAATGAGACTCAGGGGAGAAGGAGAGCGCCTTTTCCTTTTCCATTACACACAGGCCTGCGCCATAATGAAGGCGATTTTAATAGGATTTAATGCATGTGGTGGGGCAAGGTCCTGCTACCTTATGGCCCTGACAAAGGAATACGAGAGTGTAATCATGAAGGTTCATTTAGCGCTAGGACTCCGCACACATTGATCATCCCCTCTTCCATTCGTCTGTTCTGGCCATGAGGCCAGATGGAGAGAGAGTCAGATGCAGAGACAATGCTACAGCAACACTTCTCTCGCTCTCTTAGTTTATACAGCTCACTTCAGATGTGACCTAAATTTAGCATAAAGGTCTGCTAAAGGTTTTTTGAATGGCTCACTAAACTTTGCCACATCTTTAAATGGAAAGTCATTTGGCCACTCAACTGCCTGTGCAAGAGGTTTACAATTTTTCCCTTCCTTTCAATGTCTGGAGCAACAAGAGTAAATACGTAGTTTCCCTCCGAGTTGAATGATAGATGAGTAATCGTTCATGCGTCACCGAGGCATTGAATGGCAGAAATTTCTGGCCATCCGTGCGCTTGTTAATAGCATTGCTCCTCAGCTTCAGCCATCTCCAACGTCTGCTCCACTCTGTCTGGGTCTAGCAGGAGCAGTAAAGGTGGAGGCAGTGTGTTGTGAGCGGTACAGTTCACACAGACTGCTGTGTGTGTGTGTGTGTGTGTGTGTGTATTTGCTCAGCCACATTATCACTGTGCTTTTCTGAAGAGCAGCCACTTCAGGCCCCACTCTCTGCGCTTGAAAAAAGGACCATTACTCGTCTTTTTGGTAGGGCTGTGGGCCACTGAGGTGTATGTGTGTGTTTTGTGGTGTAAATCCTCTGGCTGGCGGTTGATTGGGCAGAGAGAATGGGCGGCAGGGGTGTTTACCCTTTACCCAGCATCCCCCTCACAGCTGGCTGGAGCACGCTCAGATGGGCTGTCGCTTCACTGAGAGCACCAGCACTGACTGCTAAGGTAAACAAGAAAAAAAGGAAAAGAGAAGAAAAGAGAGGAACTGCAGGCTTCTAGGCCCGGTGCTTTGTGGCCCATGTTTAAGAAAGTGGAGGTGACGAAAAAGTTGCCTAAGTCTAAGTAGCCCAAGTCAAAAACTGTTATTTAGGGCATTGAAGACATATTTGTACACTAAACACTGTATTTTCACTGTCATAACAAAACTTCATATTTTAAATGGAAACTTCTATGAAAATGAGAAAAAGCATAACTTTTTAAAAACGTTTACATTGTTAACACAAGATCGTTGATGGACTGTTCTGATGAAGTATCATTTGACTGTAAATGGCGCCCTCTTGTGTATAGTTGATAGCCCTCTAAACATGAGTGAGTGAGTGAATGTGAGAGATACAAGCCAGTTCAATGAAATGCTTTGCATCTAAAAAAGTTAAGAGGTTTTGACTAGTCAGTAACGACACGTTCAATGGCAGAACTAGAGGTTTATACAGACGGTGCCCAAGCATACTTTCATAGGCCATGACAGAGTTCCTTAAAATGTGACAGATGTAGTGTTAGGTGCTAGAACGTCAACATACTACTCAGTGTCTCTATCTCAAGCTCTATCCTGAGCTGTAACTGCAGTTCAGTTTCTTTCTTTCTCTCTCTCGCTCTCTCTCTCGCTCTCTCTCACGCACGCACACACACACACACACACACTGGAGGGACTAGATGGTCACTAAATGCTCTGACCTGGGGGTGTTAGACTGGGTCCTTGTTAAGTCTGACCACTCTGACTCTGACTATCCTCAGGTAGGAGCTGCTCTGTGCTGATCCTAGGCCTGGGTCTGCTTGCCCCTGATCTACCTGTTTGTTCCTCATTAAAAATAAATCTCTCGCTTTTTTTGATTGTTTTGATTGATCCAATGCAAAAATAAGCCAAGATATTGTCGCATAAAAGCATCCAATTACCCAGA
Organism: Brachyalestes nurse; assembly: GCA_037974405.1. Taxonomy (NCBI): domain Eukaryota; kingdom Metazoa; phylum Chordata; class Actinopteri; order Characiformes; family Alestidae; genus Brachyalestes; species Brachyalestes nurse. The sequence continues at coordinate 12,678,003 of JBBPCY010000130.1, forward strand.
TAGAGGTTAATCACGAAATCTTAATCACGAAATTCAAAATTAACTACCGGGCTATGTCACTAGTTAGACCGTGGCTAGCCCTACACTGCAGTAAGTAGCTATAATTTCTTACACCTTTACGACAGCAAAAGGGCTATCTGCAAATCGGTCCTCTGAACAGAATGATAACAATTGTAGAAAAACTGAATGGGTTAATGGATTTTAAAATTCTAGATGTTAATTTTCATAACACTCATAATACTTTTGGGTACCAGTGACCCAACAGTAGCTATTCTGTAACTTACCTCACTGCGCTGTATGCGCGTCTTTTTTTACAAGCTCAGACATGGTGTTAGGTTAAATTGGGAACCAGTTTCTATTTTACTGGTAAGCTGCCAGATGTCAAAATAAATGCTTCTTTCAACAAGACGTGAAATGAGAGTCTGCCAGTGATTGAGAATTCAGTTTTAGGGTGGCACGGTGGGTGCCCTTGCAGTTGAAAGAGTTAATTTTCGAGTTAATTTTCCATTAACTGTGACTGGGCTTAATCTGTGACTGGAAAACCAGCTCAGAAACTTCTTGTTGTTCCTGTAGTGAAGCCTCATGTGAGGCCCGTGTGACTGTGTGATGTCAGACAGATTACTGACTGCCGGAGGTTCATTGTGTTGGGTTTACAGTGCGCTGCGTTTCGGGTGCAGGGGGAAGTGATGACACAGCAGATAACTGAGGTGACTCGGGGGGAAGCAGGCACAGCCAGAGGTTACACACTGCCCAGCAGCTGGCACTTTCCTGGGCATTATATACTCAGCTTAGTCACACTACTGAATAAAGAGGGGGTGGGGGTGGGATGGGGATAATGAATCAGCGGACATCTTGTTACAATGATTATTTATTAAATTTAAAATATCTTTAGCACAGATTAAAAATCAGACACCTCCAACTATCATGATCGTCATGAATGAAAAATAAACGTTCCTAAAAAAAACAGTCCCTCTTCCTTCACAGGATACAACCTCTCCTTTATAGAATAGTCTTTCATTTGAATAAAAATGTACATTTCAATGCACAGGGCTGAGGCAAATCATAATACTTTTGGGTTTCTAATAAAGCCAGCTTCCGCATGACTGCATGATGCTGTGTATTGAAAATAAAATTTAAACATTAAATGTTAGTCCTTCAGTAGCCTTATTCAAAAATCCTAGCCTTAAGTGCTTCTTATAAAATAAAGAAAACCCTTATTTCCATCTTCCCTCTATTTTCCCCCTTTTTTCATTTTGAGTCTGGCACTTAGAAGGGAATAAAGAAACACATTTGCCACTATTGTTCATAATGCACATCATGGCTGAAGTCATTATCATTATGGCCAGACTTGTGAAACTGAACAAACATCACCATGTTCAATAGAAATGTTTTTGTCTTCTTAAAATGTCTTTTGTTTCCACTTACATAGACATATTAATTGCAACATAGAACATAGTATTAAAAGTTCAGATGTGGTTGTTCCCCTCTGCTCTTTCTCTGCCTTGCATTTGCCTCAACCCTACCTTTACAAATATTAAGACAAGTTTACAAGAAACAAAATTCCATGGGGGATGACAGGCAAAGGAAACAACCACTTACAGTAGCAAAAAAACAAAAATAACACAAAGAACCACGTCTTTTTCATGAGAGGATAATTGTTCGACAAACCATTTCTGTTTTCTGTTTGTTTTTTTTCTTTTTTTTTTCTTTTTTTTTATTTCCTTTTTTAGCACATGCCACATGAGACTTTGATTATAAAAGTACCTGAAATAATTGCTAGAATATCAGCATGCATAGCTGTTTGGTATGTACACGTATTTACAGTGATGAAGAGCTGACAGCGAGCTGGACATTTTTACACCTCTTGAATGATGACTAGGGATTTTATGGCACTCTTTAAAAAAAAAAAAAGGAAGAAAAAAAGAAAAACTTTATGCATGCAGAGATCATTTAACACAACCTTTGTACATGAGAAAACAAAAGTGTAGGCTATCACTCTTACCCATTTATTATCATCACTGTTTTTAGCAGCTCTGCTACATACAGTATATATTCGTTGTATACTGTGAGCACACAGGGTAGGAGGTGTTGGCATACATGTGGTCAGATACGGGATAAATACTGTGAAGGGTCTGTGGATCATAGCACTACAGGCCTATTGGGAGAACATTGGGTAACAAAGGGGTCTACATCTGTGCCAACTACGTACTGTCACCCAACACGAGACTCAGTACTGATGGGGATGATTATTAACTTACATTATGTACAGTAAATACAGTGTGCACTCTGGGGCTTAGAGGTGGCCTGTTATATCGATCTAAATACTTAAGGAACAGAAAACCCCCTTAACGGTGCCAAAGTTCCCAGAACAAATTCTGTCACCTGATGAGGTCTTTAAACATGAAATACACTTTTAACCTCCACTATTTATTGCGAACTAACTCTGTTAATCTGGATGTCTTGCGTGAGGTTTTCATACAGTGTAAAAAAGTAAATGTCAGCACTGGAAGACTTTGAATGGATTGATCAGGAACGATTGCAGTCAGGCTTATTGCAGTCGCTTAAAGCTAAAATGAGATTTCATTTAATTAATCACCTTTCTATCTTTGTCTTGTTTGGAATTTTACTTTATGAGCTTGAATGTGTATTTGATCTTCATTTCTGTCGCTTTGGCTTGTTTTCAGTATTGCTGCAGAAATTACCAAAATGTGTGGTTTTTTTTTTTCTGTATTTGATCGTAAGTTTAAAAACAAAATAAAATAACCCTCGTTATGATAACAAATGCCCACCGTGGGCATTCACAGATAAACAGGACAACAAAAACATTACATTTACACTTTTTACACCAATATACACGGAGCACTAGAATACCACTCCCCCAGCCCCCATTTTTTTCCTCTCTCTCTCTCTCTGTGTTTCTCTCTCTCTGCTAAACAGGGCTGTGAGTGATAAATGGCAGCGGTGGGTGGCTCTGCATGTTAATGTGCTATCTCATAAAGCTTATCGCACCAGAGGGGTCACCAAGGTCAAGTGGCATGAGGTTGAGCATGAAGAGCAGAAAGAGCACTAAGATGGAGCTCCTTTCGTTCTGCCTGACGGAGCAATCTCACCTGAACGGCTGCGCTAAACCTAGAGCTAAACGTAGGGTTTCTCATCAGGCCTATTACTGTTCCGCTGTTGAAGCAGACGGGAAGTAATGTTTGGATGCCCGCTCTCTGTGGATCAATCACAGATCCATATTTAGCAGAGAAGCTATTGAGAGGGATATGAGAAACGTAGATGGAAATGTAGACGAGGTGCGGCCCTCTAATAAAGCAAAAATGAGCCGTCCTCCGCTCTCTGTAGCTGGCAAAGCTGTAATTCAGCCAGCGATTACTGTAATAAAGTCGTGTAAGCTGTCCACTAACTCTGCACCAGCATGCAAGGCAGTTCCCAGTGAATCAAGGTTTGCTGGGACTTAGCAGCATCTTCGTCCAGCTTTCCAAATCTCCTTGGAAAAGACGAGACTGGTGCTTTGAGAAAGGGTTAAAGCGCTTTAGAGCGGCTCCTCCTCCATCTCGATCCATTGTTTGGCTATGGGACAGCAGCATACTAGCCTAGCGCTGAAATCACACTCCAACCCCATTAGCGATGGATAATCTCAGTCACGCTAGTCTTCACCCAGCTTCATTACAGAACGCATTAGCACTCCTGCGCACTCTACTGTAATGGAGTATGAGCGCTAGTCTGGAGAGTGTTTGTGCTGTTGCAATCAAGCAGAGGTGAAAACAAGGGCACACGAAGAGGCCATTCAGGAGCAGAGGCGGTTCTGTACACGAACTTTCCCAAACTTTTCCAGCCGTTAAACGTCCAAACAGAGTTCGAGTGATCTGTTTTGTTATTTCTGTTTATATCTGCATGTCTCTACGTCTTTTTTTATGCCTTTGTTCAGAGAAGTGACAGTGTAAAATGCTATGTGCAGTACAAGCCCTAGCTCAGGCCTGGATGCACAGAGCTGCTGACAGTTCCCTTAACAAAGAGAGGATAGGTGGGGTACGGAGGAGAGGCTGAGAGTGAGAGAGGGGTAATTTATTAACTTCCTCTAACCCCTCTCTCCGCCCGCGCGCTACAGCCTGACAAATGGCCTTGTGGAACAGTATGATGGTCCCTTATTACCTGCGCCCTCTTTGCTTAATCCAAAAACAAGATTTCCAGGCCAGTCGCACATGCAGTAAAGAGATTGATGAAGTGGCCTTGTCTGCATGGCGTGTAAATATTTGGCCATGTGGGGGTGGAATGGTGGGGTTGGGTGCTGGTAACAGGGGTGATAAAGACAGCCAGGCGAGATGACAAGTGTGTAGGATGAGAAATAAGGCTACATATTTACCCTTCCTATCATTAAATGCATTTTGCCAGTATGTCTTTTTTCTCTGGTCAGCGGATTTATGATTCTTATGATTTAGTCCAGTTTGTAGTTGCAATTTAACGCAAAAAAAAAAAAATCATAAAAAATTCCTTTAGTAAACTTTGCCAAACGATGCAAACTTTTAGGACTGGAGAATTTTTTCTTCTCTTTCTTCTTTCCTGTTTTTAAAACTTAAGTTGAAAGCAGGCAGTGCTTTCTGCATATCACATTATTAAATGTAATTACCAGATGAGTAAATACTGTTGGGCTCGGCTCTGCATATTGAATAGTATGCCGGCATGTGTTAGCAAAGATTGAGTGACATTTTATATCCTTTCATATTTCCACCTTCAAATGTGTATTAACTTATCACTCCAAAAGCAGGTAAGACTCAGGAAGATGCATCCTTTTGATGTCATGTTTATTGACGCACTAACCAAAGGAACGTGCGACATCTGCGTACTTCAAAAGGCATTCGGTTTAACACACACACACACAAACCACATTTCGTTCCGGAGGAGGGAATGAAGTTTGCTCACCAAATTTCTGGCTACAGCCTTGGCTTTCTTCCCACAAGCAGTGTGTGTGTGTGTGTGTGTGTGTGTCTGTGTGTGTGTGTGTGTGTGTCTAACGAGCACTCTGTCGCAGGATTCACCAGCTTGGGCTACAGCTGTTGATTCGTTCGCTTAAATGAGGCTGAGTCTTTGTACCGTGCGAGTGTGTGTGTGTATGTGTGTGTATGTGCACGCGCTAAAGCTAGCATTTAAAGAGCTGGGCGTCAGTGCGCAGTTCTCTCAATGCCTGCCAGCCGATTGCTCCTAAACGTTGGCCTGCGCTTTTCAGCTGTGTGCGCACAGCACCCGGCACTATTTGAAGATAAAGAACAGGCCCATTTCATGTGTCTCCTATAGAAGTCAACTTTCTGCTGGAGTTGCCTGTGAAGCCACGGCGACAGCTTTCTACAGCAAAAGTGGGGAGGAGGCATGAAAGAAGAGGGTGCGAGCGTTTGAGCTAGTCGTCTGCTCTAATTCTCTCTGACATGTTTTTCTTTAACCCCCCCACCCAAAAAAAAACCCAGTCCAAACCCACAGTCCAGCCAGACCCTCCAGTGCAATTAGCCCGCTAAAGCACGTGGAAGACAAGCCATGTTTTTAGGAGAAGTGGATGGGCGGACAGTGATTTGTTTATGGTGTGGACAGTAGAATGGAGACAAATAAATTCTTACCAGAAGTATATGGGCACATGCCTGGTTTCTTCATGCTAGCGTGTTAGAGTTAGTGTTGTTGTGTGGACTGAGAGAAAACAAGCCGGTAATTATGAATGAGAGGGGAGAGAGACACACAGCTGCGTTTGACCCTGATATGTGTTTGTACTGATGTTCTTGATTACTCAAGGGCCTGCTCAGTGTTAGAGAGTGCTAGAGAGTGTTAGAGAGGGAAGAGCCTTTCCTACAACTCATTGCCGTTTCAATTCAGCCAGCTAACTCATCAGCTTATCTGAAAGAAGTTTTTGCGTGAAGCTATTCTGCAGTTGTAGGATGTTTAGTATGCGTATTGTTTTTTAAGCTGGTTTTAACAATTGGTCCTGTGTGTGTGTGTGTGTGTGTGTGCAGCAGTAATATATAAAAATTCTTTCAGTATGAGCTGAATGGACAGTTCTTGAAGACACTCTATTCTGTACTAGGCAACACTCACTGAAAAGACAACGCTCCTCCTATGTACAGTGTATACATCTGTACATCGTTTGTGTGTGTGTGTGTGTGTGTGTGTGTATATATGTGTGTGTGGACTTGGCAGGAATGCAGCAAGGAAATAAAAAGCCTGCCAAATTATCCTCAATTACAGCGTTTCCTCCCTGGAATACATAAGAAAACACAGAGTGTGTGATGTGACTAATTTTTTGTTGGTGTTTCCATTTCTTGCATAAAAACATGTCGCACTCCACCTTAAAATGCATTTACAGAATTTCTTGCCATTCATTACCACTCTCCCCTAAAGAACTTCAAGTCGGCTCAGTTTATGGACTAGGATTTTGTGAGTCTTCTACATGACAGCATGCAGGTTCGTAAAGCTGTGTCCTCTGTACACTGTGTACAGCGGAGTCAGAAAGTTCACACAGCCTTTGTCCTCAGGTTTGTGAAGCTGTGGCTGACCGTGAGTCTGAATGAGGTTCAGATGTCTTTAGCCACACTAGAATGTTCTGTAGGTGCTTTGTTTCCTTCTGTCTTCTGACATCACGGTTCTTGTTCTTGTGTGTTTCCACAGCAACAGGGTGCCGCCACCACTGTGTACTGCGCAGTGGCCCCGGAGCTGGAGGGGCTGGGAGGGATGTACTTCAACAACTGCTTCCGCTGTCTTCCGTCTCCCCAGGCTCAGGAGCCGTCCGCTGCCCTCGGCCTGTGGGAGCTGAGTGAGAGGCTGATCCAGGAGAGATCCACCAGCCCTCAGCCAGTGTGACCAAATGACCCAATGGCCCCATGACCCATGACACCCCACCGTCCCCCGCTTGTGGGTCGCTTGCACCAACGTCACCATCACTGAGTGTTCCTTCACTGTGGAACACTTTAGGGGACTGTGATTTACATAAAAAAGAGAGAAGAAAAGGAAATATACAGTAGACTGCCTGATACTGTACAAAAAAAGCTGCCAAATCCAGCCACATGGAGGATCCCACACCTTCCATTTCCCACTCTGCATTGGTGTCACTGTCTGACACGGCCAAGGGCGGAGATTAAAATGGTAGACAGTGTTTCATACCGTTCCTCTATGTAATTTCCTCAACTTTCATCCACATAAGCTAGCTCTAAGAACACTGTACACTGTTCCCTAAACAACTAACACCAAGGCCGCTTGCTAGGGGCTCTAAATCAACTAATTATGGTCTTGAAAATAGAATGTCGTCTTAAGGGTGGAACTCACTCAATCTACACAAATATTTATCTAAACTGTTGGGACTTACAATACTCATCATTGTCCATTCATTTGAGTAAGTGTGTGCACTAAAGGTACAAAGACGTAGTGGAAGTGTGTGTGAGAGCAGTTTTCTATTTACAGATACAACCACTGTAAATCCCTAAGAATCAGTCAATATAGATACGCTGTACATGATATACATAGAGTGCTGTTCTAATGCGCTTACGTTTCTGAATAGTAGTAGGATTCGTAACCTCATCTGCCTGGAGGCTCCAGATCCAAACTGTGTTGAAGTTTTACAAAATGCTATGCTAATGCTAATTACAATGAAGCAGCATCTCTGAGGAGAACAGGAGGGCCAGTGCTGGCTGAGGGAACGAGTCTTGCAGTCTTAAGAAATTTCTGGTGGATTTTTTTCTTTTAAGCTCTTTTTTAATTGTCATTTTTCTTTAATGTGTTGTTTTTTGGTTCCCCTGTAGAACGTGGTCTTCATTTGTGTATTTAAATGAGGGCACTGTCTGTAGATTTATTGGTTTCCAAAGAAGGAATATCAGCAGAAGGAGAGAGGATGGTGAAGACTGAAGAATGGCACCAGGATTGATCCTTTATCCCTCTCTGTTTTCTTGCATTTCTCCCTCTTCTGTTTCTTTCAAAGGGGGTTGACTTTGGAGAGGTTGTGCTTTGTGGCAGTCTTGGTGCCATGGGTCAATCTAAGCCATAAGCATTCCAGTGTAACAGGACCTGGAAATAGGAGAGAGAGAGGAATAGTAGAAATTGAAAGAGGAGAGAAAACAGACAAAGCTTGATTAGAGTTTGATTCAGTAGATATTTTGTATTGGTGTTGTACTTTCTCAATAAATCTGTATGAAATATGAGTGATTTTGTTGTATTGAATGTGATCTTTCATGCATACATTTTAATGTATATAACCCTATGTTGATTATCTTGAACGCCAGTAAGAGTTGCCTCCTCAGGGCTGCACGTATGCAGCACAGCTACAGCGCTTGCAGGAGGGTAGACATTTTCTGGGCAAATGTAAAGAAATGAGAAACTTAAAGAAAAAAAGTCCTGAGAAAGTGTTGGGCCACCACAAAACACCAAAGCATCCTTAAAGGCTCTGAAACTGTACAATAAAGAATGGAACAACATTCTTCCAAATAATATTTCATTAACTAGTGTTCTGATGATGTTAGAATCTTTCATAGGTGTTTGATATAATTGCGATCTGGTGTGAAGACAATATCATATACCTTACATTGTTTTTTATATCAATCAAACTATTCAGTGATCGCTTGTGTCGTGTAGATGAGGCATGGGGACGTTCTGGATGATTTGCAGTGACCACTCCCTCTACAGGGACAAGTACACCCATAATGCATACAGGCCTGCAACATTCTTTTGGTGTACAGCACACATGCTCTCACCCACTTCACAAAACTGAAGGACCACGTCATGTTTCCCATGTGGTTTTTACCTCTGAACTCTCAAATGTCTCTTTGTTATGAGGGGTTTATACACTTCTGCCATACTACAACATCCATCTTTATGTGATTGTTCTTCTGATTACATCCTGCAGTGACATTCTCAGTCACGGGAGGAACAGCTGCTCTTCTGTTTTCCATAAATATCACACATAAATCACAAACATTACAATCAATTTCCACCCCGATTTACTGATGTCTTTCACACAGATCTAAAAGCAGGTGTCACTTTAGTCACTGTTACTGTTGAAACATTTCAAAGTCACTTCATATCTCCTTTTGCTGTTTTCATACAAAATTTAAGGTCAACGGGGCCTGCTCAACATTTTTTACACACCATAGAGAATGGTAGGATGTTAACTGCTCAAATATATCATGCCTGTATGTATCATGCCTATATCATTTTTATTCCATTGTCACCTGTGTGTATATGTACATACGGCATGATTTTTTTACTAAAAGAGTTTTACTACTTCTCAGTCCTGAATACCGTGTTAAAAAACCCAAACCTCTTATAAAGAATTTTTTTAGGTTTGGCAAGTATGCCAAAGAAATCTCTCAGAATAAGTCTTCTATTTATGCAGTTCTATTTATGCAGTTCTATTTTATGCAGGCCATTGAATCTGCATTACTTTCTGTTTGCAGTACACACTCAACATCCATTTTAGATGGCACTTTTTGACAGCTCTGCTCATTGGCAGCATTGTTAAATAAATGTGGCCTTCTTGTTCAGAGTGTAAAACTCGAGAAACTCGTCCACCATTACAAACTGAGAAAAGCCTTCCTGAAGAATGGCCAGAGCAGGCAGTGACCTGCAGTGGTGTGTATTTGTGCGTGTACTGGTCAGTCAGTCAGGGCTCAGAGAGCTGAGCCGCTCTGACAGCATGCAGACCCTCGCGCCCTGCCTGTGTGTTTAGCAGTGCTTTGACCATGACCCGGAACAACTCCATAAACAAACCGCCTGTCACACACATTACTCGCTCCAGCAGAGTAATTGACACATCGAGAAACCAATCATACGGCAGAGCTGACCTGTATTTTCGTGCTTGGGCAGCCGGTGGAATCAATAGTGCACACAGGCAGCCAGGCCCAGACACAGGGAAAACTCGACACAGTCAGAGCTGCAGGACAGCAGACAGAAATTTTACACTATAATGCACTTAAACACAACCATAATGTCCACTTTTCAAAGCAGCAATCAGGATCGCGGTCCTAAATAGGTACATGTGCATGTGCTTACGTAACAGTACAATACAGAATACAAAGTAAACAAAAATGCACTGTTTTAGCCTAGAACAGGAAAATCATCTGCCTATGGCCCATTGTTCAGCCCGGGAAACCATTTCTCTCTAGTTTCTTTCTCTCTAGATCTTTCCCTGTCCTGTAGCTTTTTTTTCTCTTTTTATCTCATAGGGTTCTCTCTTACTCACTCAATTTTTCTCATTTGATCTCTCCAATTCTTTCTCTCTCCCAATTTCTTTGTCTTACTTTCTTTCCCTTTCTGTCTCTCTTTGCCTCTAGATCTATCTCCTTCTCTCCTAATCTCTCTCACTCTCTCGCTCTCTTTCCATTGTGTAATATGTACTCAGGTTGCAAGTCTCCTGTGGCCTACCTCTGTTCTCTCACTCACACTCACACACAAACACAAGGAAACAGTGATGTAACTCAGAGACGGTACACAAACCAGCGTCGCTTTGACTTCAACCATCCAACAGATGGCCCGGTTGTTCTAAGAAAAGGTGGAGTGTGTATTTGGGTTTGACTTTCCATGCCAGGAAAGCAGCAAACAAGAGAGCCGAGCGGTCTTCACGAATAAATGATCATGTGACCTTTAACCCTCAACCATTTGTACATATGTCAGAGCAGAGTCGGCCCCAGATTCTGATTTAATTCTTCCTCCTCCCTGTTCTCTCCGCTTTTCTGCATCTCTGTGTCTCCCTGCAGAGAGGAGAGGGGCTAGAGGCTGGAGAGGCAGTAAAAATGTCACTGGGTAATGAATGTGCTCATGAGAGAGAGAAAGAGGGAGATGGGGAGGAGAGATGTTGCTTGTTTTTTGGTGTGATACTGAGGGAGGTTACCTAATGCTGTGAGGTATGTAAAGCTATAGTGGAAGTATGTGTGTACGAAGGCGTGTGTGTGGTAAGCTGTTGGTCAGACACGCTGCTGGATAAGGGCAGATAAAGGGTGAGCACAGATGTGGCATTTCTGGGCCAGCCAGGTGTCACACACTGTATTGTTTGCAAATGGCCTGAACATAGATATGAAATCTCCCAGTCCCAGTGCCCACCCTTACGTTCCCTACCCCCTTACGTTTACTCTCTCGCTCACTGGCTCTCTCTTACACCAGACTTTGCTGTTAAAAATTTCCACACTTTGTAGGATGTAGTTTTTATCAGCTCCCTGAAGGCTGACCCTGAGCCAAGACTAAAAATCTCTTGACCTACAAGAGAACCAAACGGTTTACAAATGTGCATTAAACGGCTCCCAGGGACAAACAAAACGTAGAAAGCAAAAGCCAGTAAATGAATCTTGACAGTTTGTCACAGGTGACAAGGAGCTGGAGCGTGAGCTCTGTGTCTGAGGGGCCGGCGAGAAGGCACTGTGCCATTGTGTGCTGGTGTCTGGCTGTGTGTGTGTGTGTGTGTGTGTGTGTGTGTGTGTCTCTCTGTAACTGTTTTTCTCCCTGCCGGTCAGTCTGTGAGGCTGCTAAGTTGAGCAAGAGCAATCATCCAGCTGCTCCCAGCATAAACACCCATTTCAACCAGCCATCTCCGGGCACAGTCTGGTATAAAAAAATAACCTCATCTCTGCCTCAGCCGCAGCGAATCAACCAGACATGCCCTAAAAGAGACCTTCGTAGTTAGGAATGTTAAAGTGCATTGATGCATTGTGACACCTTGATCAAAAGATGGCAATTCAACTGCATTGATTCTAGAATGTTAGAATCGATTAAAATAAATTAGGTGTACATTAGAAGCTTGGTGTATTATTCTTTTGTTTTGTTTTTTGGTCTATACCCCCCTCTGTATAAACAGATGCTTCAGTTTCATTTGTGTTCAATATATTTTTAAAGGTAATTCAAAATCATACCAAAATAATGTAATCAGAATGTGAGATTTCATTATGAACTGAATCATTGCGTCGTAGAATCGATGTGAGGTGAGAGAATTACGCCCTTATTTTTTTTATAATGATGATACTGCACATTTTTGTCTAACACACCTTACCCAGCACATGAGGGGGATGCTCATTTAGTTAAGGTGTTATTTCAGGTGTGCTCGATGCAAAGAAATGCAAGCATTTACTGGATAAAAGTTTGTATTGTACAATATGTAACATGCAATACACTGCATTAAACAAATATGTGCTAAAAGGGTAGAAGCAGAAAGAGGACAGACACTTTGTTCCTTTAAGAGGGGAGAATCACTAAGAAGTAGTAACATTTCCTTAGTCTCTTTGACCACCTTTTTGGCTCACTGTGCGTGAAGGGGTCAATATTCGGCCAAGTCAAAGCAGTGTAATGGCTAAGGTTCCTGATTGATTGGCAATGGGAGCCAGACATTGATGACCAAGAGGATGGTCAATGTCAGCAGAGTCAGCCAGCTCCAGAGAGGCCAGAGCATGGAGGCCCGTTGTCCACAGAGAAGGACAGAAAAGCCCCAACCCCCACATTCAGTTAGCAAGGAGCAGTGAGGGAAGCTGCTCTGCACCATGGGCGAACGCTTCACTTTAAACTAATCTGTGAAATAAAAAATCCTCTCTTTATGCACTGTAAGTGCAGCTGCATGCTGATCTCAGGTCAGTACAAAAGCTCTGCTTCTACAGACGCCTTACAGTACTGCTAAAGATTTTCTTTTGTGTTTGAGGCACTGAGGGATTCATGAGGGGATGTTTTTTTTTTCTTTCAGCGGAAGCTGGCAGTCCTCCGAGGTCTCCCCCACAAAGCCTTATTGATCACTGTATCGAAATCATTTGATAGTTAATCAATACATTTTCTTTCACCGTCGTGCAAGAATAGAGCCGTTTTTCAAAGACCAACCTTGAACCTGGGTGCAGGAAAGCCTCTTACACACGCACACTTACACACAGTGTTTTCTCATGTCATTTCATCATAACCATCTCGTCTTGGAACTGGAGTTCCTTTGTCCTATACGTGTTATTATTTTCCCTGTTCTGCCTAACTTGACTCAACTAATCAGCTCATTAATAAGTCCTTAACCTTAACAAACAATCAGCTCATTAGCTGTAGCAGCAGTCACTTACATTTATCTTGAAATGTTTCTTTTCAATAAGTTGAACTGTAACACTGTAAAATGTATGTCTTTAGAGAACTGCTGCACTTCGTCCAGTCTATGATCCATAACTGAGGCACAAGTGCAGGTCTGATGCTGCTGTGTTTTGTACAGAGTGGACGAGAGGATGGATAAGGCATTCTGAGGTTACAATGCCTTGCCACTGACACCTCTGTAAGTGTGTATCAGATATAGTTTGTACCGCTGTCTGTGTAACCAAAAGCCTCTTATTTCGAACACACTCTGAATCTACCGAATCTTCCCCCGCTTAGAGTGGCACGCTCTATCTTCCGTCTCTTTTGCACCGCTCATTTAAACAGAGAGGAGCCTGTGTGTGTGTGCGTGCCCCTAAATGATAGAAAAAGTAAAAAAAAAGGATTGGGTGGGGGGAGTAAGAATAATGACATAATGTCCTGTACCAAAGCCATCATTAGTGCTTATTACGGACAGACAGTAAATGTGGTGCTGCCCTCTGACCTGTGTGGATTCTCTCCAGCCTAATCAGACGCAGCGCATCAATGGCTTCTTCTGCTCCACATCTGTGGATCTATGGGCCATGCAAGCTGTACAGCCATGCTGTAGACCAGGTGCTTAATATCTGCACTTTGTGGAGCAATTACAGCACCGAAATGAGCTTTTAATTCCACTTTATTGGCCCAGTATTGCGGCTGGTGTTTAGATTTCTTTTTTTTTTAAATATCATAATTAGCTTTGAAAAGACTGGTCGACCTCATTCCGCTCTACAATACCCAATGGCTTTAGCAAAGCTCGCTTGTGGTGAAGCTGCGGGTTTGTGGAAATGGCTCTGTTGCTCCGGAGCGTGGCTGTAATAGCACAATTGAAAGCTTTGAGACAGCTGGCTACGACCACTTACTACTAGCTGCCGAGAATAAGTGTTGCCAAAAATAAGAAACAGACATATTATATTGTGGTATTTTGGGTTTTATATTATTGTTTCAGTGTCGTGGGAACATTCCGGATGATCACTGAGTTGTAATAGAGTTTATAAAGCTACAAAGAAAGTACACTGAGATCTTGTACAGTGCTTCATTGTTATGTTTATTTCCGATCCTAGATGCATGTAATGTGGGTGATCAATATCCTCTACCGTGAGTATATTTGGTGTATTATACTTTTGAAATTAATATTGGCTGAGGGGAAAATAATTATGGCTTATCTTAAAAGTTTCATTGGATTAGTGACCTGCGAAATGCCAAAGTGTGTAGATATTTTTAACGATTCCAATCAGTCCTATCGCTCTCAGAGGATACACTCAATAGATACGTGCAAGCGGCAAAATTTATCATCCAACTGCCAACTATAAACTACCATCTCTCCAACTCAGAGATTAGCATGTGATTAAAAAGTAGGTCAATATTTATTAGGTGCTGTTATAAAGTCAATGTTAGTTCTATGAAATCCAGTGGCTGACTCTAGTGGGCTTTATGACTTTGCTGATAGATTTTTAGGCTCATTATGCATATTGACAATTTGTTAATGAGAAAAAAAGTCTCAATTCCGCGCACCAACAAAAATTTCTCTATAGCACAGTGATTGCATTTTGGAGTTGTGTGTTCCTCAGCATCTGCTGTGGATATGTAGATATACAGAGCTGTGCAGATCTATGTATATATACATATTCATATATATCACTGTCCCCAGTTTTTCCTCTAAACACATCAGATTCTCTTTACTTTGTGAATTAAACTTTTTTGAGAAATTCTCCATTGTTTTTTGTTTTAAAGAGGCTGTACATTAACTGACATTAGAAGTCGAGAACTTTTTGCCTTATTGCTTTGTCCTGTAAAGTTACCCTTGCGGAGATCAGTTTTTTGGACAGTGATGATGTATGTAGTGTATATTAGAACTTGATATGTTCTGTTATGTGTCCATAGTGACTGCACTAGAGTTAAAGTATGTGAGCAAGGACATTATTTTAGGAATTTACCGCTATCCTCACGTCACTCTAGGTGTAATATTCCACATGCTTTGACACTCTGCTTAGACACACTGACCTTGTGAACCTTGAGTTATTCCACACTTCTTTTGTGCTGAGGATGAAGAGCGAGGGAGCAAAAGAGAGGAGAGAGGAGTCGCACATGCCACAGCTTTCAAACAGCAGGAAAAACGAGCACTTGAGCTGAAGTACAATTATCCTTCTCTGTCTGAAGATTCATCACAAGAAGAGGGAGAGAGACAGAGGGGCGAGGAGAGGGAGAGGAAGAGAGAGGGAGAAAAGGGAAAACAGAGTAAGAGGGAGAGTGACAGCAGGTAGAGAGTGAGGGAGAGAGGGAAGGAGGGGGTACAATGAATGGGGGTAAAATGAGAGAAAAAAAGAAAAAAGGGAGAGAAGGAGAGAGAGCAAACGAAGCAGAGACAGAGAAGGGGAAAGGTGGGAGTGGGGTAAAAATTAATGTGAGGAAAGGAAAAAGAGTGTAGGAGAGAAAAGGGGCTTGAAAAACGGGATGAGAGAGCAGGAAAGCGAGGGAGCGGATGGAACAGGACAGGAGCGAGAGCGTGAGGGAGAGGTAGGGAGGTAAAAAGGAGGGAGAAGAAAGAGGATTTGTCAGTGTGCTTTAGAGTACGGCTCAGAGCTTAAGGCTGAGGTGGCAGTAATGAAACATTCATAATCGGCACAGACACGCTCCAACACACTCGCTGACACACTGTTTAACCAGCGCTGCCACTCCAAGGTCACACACACATACACACCTGAGCGTGTGAGAGAACAGCCGGACCCACACGCCACGCACACACACACACCGCCAGCTGCAGAAACTCTGGTTCACTCCCCAAAACCAGTAACTTGAAACATTCTCTAACACCTACAATACACATCAGCTTATGGGATACAGTGATCCAACGGGGCAAACATGAACTCATCATAGCTAATTATATAGGAAAGATCCTCTATAATGCAGTGGTCAGTGTGAGCTACTGTAAACTCTCTCTGGGTCAGGCTGTGTGTGTGTGTGTGTGTGTGTGCGTGCGTATGTGTGTATAAGACTCTGACAATGTCACTGGCTCCTCATTAGAGTGCAGGTTAACAGCCACCTACAGCCGCCATGTTAGCTTGGAAAGCTCATTTTTCTCCACCTTTTAAAGTTGTACCACCGCACCAATCGATAGCTATCAAAAGTATTACATAAATAGATTTGTCACAGGCACATAAAGGACTAGCAATTTAATCCAGCTTGTTAAGGCTGCCAGAGAGAATAGATCTCCCTCTCTCTCTCCCTTTCTCTCTCTCTGTCTGTCTGTCTATCTATCTTTCTCTGTTTTCCTCTCACCCTCTCTTTCTTTCTCGCTCCCTCTCTGTCTGTCTATCTCTCTCTCTTACTCTTTCTCTCCCTTTCCCTTTCACACTCTCTTTCTCTCTCTCTCTCTCTCTCTCTCTCTCCCTCTCTCTCTCTCTCTCTCTCTCTCTCTCTCTCTCTCCCCCTCTCTCTCTCTCTCTCTCTCTCTCTCTCTCTCTCTC
>JBBPCY010000130.1:12769196-12782654 GCA_037974405.1 Brachyalestes nurse
GATCTCCTGCTTGAGGTGCTCCACCTGCTGCAGCAGCTGCGTCTTCTCGCCCTCCAGCACGTGCCGCTGCTGCACGCGCTTGAAGCGGCACGACTGCGCGTAACCGCGGTTCTTCAGCGTCCTGCGCTTCTGCTTCAGCCGGATCACCTCCTCCTTGCTAACGCCGCGCAGCTGTCGGTTCAGCTCCCGCACGGACATGGTGACAAGCTGCTCGTCGGAGAAGCGGTCGTCCAGCCGCCCGTGCGTGTGGCCCCCCGCCGAGCCCCCGCCGCCGACCCCTCCGCCTCCTCCGCCGCTGTGCACGCCGGGCGCCGCGGCGCCGTTGTGGTGGTGGTGGTGGTGGCCCGTGGCGTGGTGGTGGTGATGGTGGTGGTGGTGGTGGTGCGGTGCTCCGTTCTGCGCCGCTGCGGCGGCGATTACGGCGGAGACGACGGCGGCCGCCGAGCCCATCTCCTCTCCGGCCACGGCGCCCCCGGGTCCCGCCGCGCCGCCGAACTGCTGCCCGCGGGCATAGCCATCGAAGGTCTGGAGCTGGTGGCTGCTGCTGATCAGCGCCTCCACGGCGTCCTCGGGGCTGAAGCCCAGCGCCTCCGGGTTGAGCTGCTGCTGGTAGCCCGTCATCCAGTAGAAGTCCTCCAGGTGCGCCTTCTGCTCGCTCCCGGAGCCCGGGCTGGGCGCCGAGAAGCTGGGGGAAGGGGGAACCGAGCTGCAGGGCGTGCTCATCGGTGTGGAAGACACGGATCCCCCGGCGACTGGGCGGCTGCACTGGCTGATGCTGCGATCGGGCTCCACCGGCTCCTTTTTCACTTCAAACTTCATCAGATCGAAGTCATTAACATATTCCATGGCCAGGGGACTGGTGGGCAGGTCGGAGTTGCTCATTGCCAGTTCTGATGCCATCCTTTTGCTGTTGACAGTCCTCCAAAGGGGGTGAAGAGCAGCTGTCAGACTGGTCGGGTTCGAGACAGTGTGAGCCAGCTTGATTTCTTTATTTAATTCTTCAAAACCGAGAGAGGAAGAGGTAAAAAAACAGAAGAAGAAGACGAAGACGACTGCGGATTTGTATTATAAATGAACAGCCTGGTGAGAGTGTTTTGCCGTCTGTCCCGTCTCCCCTGTCTCGACACGCGGACCTCGGCGCGTCTGAATGTGAAACATTTAACACTTCATGGCTTCGCTTTCTTTCTTTCTTTTTTTCTACAACAATTGCGTAAAACTGAGAAGGTTAACGTGCATGTGACTGGCAAAGTGTTGCTTTTTGCTGGAGAGAGAGAGAAAAAAAGAAAAGCACTCCGGGCGTGTGGTAGAGTTTTTAAAGGATCGCCCGCCAGACCAGTATAAAAGCAATGCTGCGCTTTATAGGCGCCCTGACGTCACGTTTGAAATAGGAATAGGGACTCGGACTCGCAGCCAATCGGATCGCGTCATCCGAGAGCTGATTTGCATATTCGAGAAGAAACAAAAGTTTTTTCCCCAAACTGTTTGTCCGGGCTCAGACACGAGCTGCTCTTTAGCCTTAAACGATGGATAAACGACATATTAAACACGTTTCTTACGAAATATATAAATAATATTGCGTGGAAATGTGTTTGAGGTCTGTTTTTATTGTGCCGCGGTTATTTAATAATAAGCCTGAACAAGACCGTTAAAAGTGAACCCGGTTATAGTGAAACATAATTAAAAAGGCTGCCACGATAAAGTCACATGATAAAGTCGAGCTCACGGTCATAAATACGATCAGTTTAATAACAAACAAAGATCACATATTGTGAAGCCCGTCTAAAATGCTCTCTCTTATGAGAGACACCCCTGGGTGCGTTCAGAAATTACTTTTGTATCGAAGTTATTTTTTTCTGATGTGAATACACGTAGACAAACTAGGTTCTAAACGCATAGTACCGTAACTGGAGCCTGAATTAAACGGTTTGCCAAGAGATGTTGCCTTATAAAGAAAAAAATCAAGCTTATAGGACAGTGAAATTAAAGTGTTGTAGTTAATACTGCGAGGCACGGTGTCACTTTGTCGAACAAATCGTTCTTGTGAGCTCCAGCGTGTCAGTCCTGCTCCGGTGTGGAAACACAACAGTGCCACCTTTCGGAGCAAACAAAGCTCCACTGGAAAATATGGCCCAACCACTGGCCCTCTTTAACCTACCAGGATTCACTTTAATCTCTACGTGTTTGCCAATTTGGGTTAACCGGGTTCATTTTATGTCAGTACACAGATACATCTGTTCCTTTAAACTGGCTGCTGACCTCCTCAGAGCGTTGGTTTGGACTTGTGTTGGGAGAAGGATGCTGAGGATGGAGCTGCCAGGGAAGAGGAAAAGAAGAAGGCCTAGTAGGAGGTTTATGATGTTTTGAGGGAGGACATGTAGACAGTTGGTGTGAGAGAGGAAGATACAGAGGATAGAAGGACATGGAGATGGTTGATCTGCTAACCCTAACCCGTAATTGGGAGCAACCAAAAGTAAAAATAGAAGAAGACTGACCTCCTCACAGCTAGTGACTCAGACAGACATCTGCAAACGTGCTTGACTAGTTCTGGCCTGGTGCATGTGGACGTTAGTGTATCAGAGCTCAGACTCCTCAGTCTTCAGGGTTTAGGGTTTGGAGTTTGGCCTTCTTTGTCAAGGAGGCGCTATTCTCCCTAAGGAAATGATCGAGCGAGTGTACACACGACAAAGCTCCAGAAGTGCTCCAGTAGCACACCCCCGCCTGTTTCCACCAGGGCCCGTGTGTGAACAGATGCGGCAGAGCATCGTATTCTCTCAGGACACACTCCAGTGTAGAAGTGCCACCCAAACCACAAAGCCGCCAGCCTCAGAATAAAAACAGCCGCGCTCCCAGAGCGCCTGATGGAAGTAAATATTCTCCTGGTCTCTGCCACTGTACTCGAGGACCTAAAGTGGGAGAGTACAAACATATTATTTCATTAATTAGATCACCAAACAAAAGCCTTTGGAGGCCTTTCAAGAGCCCTGAATAAATATTGAATTTGTGTCCCATCTGACTGCACATAACAGCTCAAGTGTCAAGAGAAATAACGAGAGGCAGAAGATAATGAATATATATAGAAAAACCTTTTGGCAGCAGAAGCAAGTGACTTTTTTTAATACCATGAGGGCCTAATATAGTACAAAACTTTACAGTCAGGCCTAATCGAACTTTCACCTGTTTCCCTCTTCTAAAAGAACTTTTAATATAACATCAGTTATTTTAGAGGTGCAGCATGGTCACAAGCAGAGTGGCTCAGAGCTACACACACAGTGGGAGGGAGTGTGATGCTGGTGCATGTGTTTTGCTGAAGCTCAGACAGGTTGTAATTATAACACCACCATGGCACACTGATGACTTTGTGTGTATGTGTGTGTGTGTGTGTGCATGCTCTCTGTTGATGCTCTTAGTATATGGGGTGTGTTCTTCATTCTCTTAATTACTTTTACAGACGACACTGAAGTGACCCAGCAATGCAGAGCGAACCCTGTGAATCGAAATCTATTCTCTTAAAGGCGAGATGTTTGTTTAAAACCTCTCTCTCAAGCCCACAGATTGAAAAAGAGACCTGAAATATTGTTATAATAGCACCTCAATCTTCTTTAAGTTGACTTTTGTGTTTTGTGGGTTTGTGTTTTTTGTTTCTCTGTGTTATTACACTGGCTCCTAATTCAGCCGTCTGCGGTCTCTGTGTGAGCACTCCTGCCGGAAGCACTTCAGTATTTACCTCCTATAAAGCTGAATTTATTGGGTTGTGGTTCCCACAGGTTAATGGGAAGAGCACTGGCATAATATATCATGAATGTAACGAATGGTTAATAGTCTTGTGCACAGTACATTTCAGTCTTGTGCACAGTATGTTCACAGGGTCCTTTTGCAGGAATGCCACACCAGCAACAAACAGCATTCCATCTCCTCTGGAGATTTTTCTTTTTTAGAGAAATTTCACAGACAGACATTACAGAAATCAGACCAGGCAACATCAGAATGTTGTGTTTTTATTCTGGCACATCCTGCCTGAACATGCTTTACAATAATGCTATTGATGTGGTACTGGGTAAAAGCTTTTTGATTACAGTCTTTTAGTGGTTCTGGACGTACCATTCTAGGAAAAAACCTCATTAAGAACTATCCATGACGTTTTTCTGAATGGAACGAAAAGTCGTTCTTCTGTTGCATTGCTCCAAATAACTCTTTGACACTTTTTTATAAGATGTGTAGCACTCACTGAGATTCAATTGTAAGTTGTAATGCAATTGGGTTTTTTTTTTTTTGTTTTTTGTTTTTTTACATGATACGTCCTAAATATCTACATGATCATTGTGAAATCGGGCCTAAAATCTGAATGAGTTCATATGTCTACAATACTACATTTAAAGATGTGTTCTTTTAAGCACAAAACAGAACGTTCTTAGAATACACATGAAATACACATTATTTTATATCTTCACATTACTTTATATCTTCCCAAACTTACTGTGTTCATCTGCACACATTAGCAAGGCCTTTGTTAATGTGAGATTTTATGACCTTTGTCATATCAATCCCCTGAGAATATTGATGAATATTGTATAAAAATAACCAACCTTACAGGGCTATTACATGATTTACAGTTAGTCCATACGTTTAATTATTGCATCCATTACTGTGTTCTCCCATTGTTATGAAAGATGGCTATGCCGACATACTGAGAGCGCTGTGTTTGCACTACAGTAGCTACCGTACAGAAGTCAACAAGGCTTCAAATGCATGAAGGCTTTTGATGTGAATAGTATATGCAGACTCAACAGATGAATAGAAAAATAGAAAATTACTTACATTTTTTTTAATGTTAAATCAGAGTAAGATTGTCATGGATATGACATTATGGTTGTTTGTCTGTGCATTCACGCAGGATGATCTCTAATGTGTTATGTGGCTGCCTTGATTCAAGAGTGCATGGGAGGAAGCAGGTGATGATCAGATACTGGAACAGGGTTTCTATATGATCATCCAGTCTTGGAGTCCATTATCATTGATGAGCGCAGTGTAAACCTGGTCCATCGAACTTTAATAAAGCTGTTAAATGAAAAGAAATCCACCATTACTGGGATTATGAGCATAATCATTCATTATACAGTCCCAGTGGGTGGCTAGCTTAATATTCATTTTGGAACCCCTATTTAATGCTGTATATTAAATCCTGAGCTTAGTCCAAATGAACAAGATGATTTCAATGCACTCATTTGAGCAACATTTAATTATCGGCTACAGAAAATGAAATGTTTCTCCAAAGGTTTTTTAACTAAGTGTTGTATCTCTTTGTAATAGAATGAAAGGAGCATAAAAAGCTATTACAAGGTTGAACATAAAGGCAGTTTAACGGGGTTCTTTCTGTGCAATGTTTTATGAAGGGAATAAAAAAATGCATATTAAGATAATAAGCTTCCACTTCATGGAAACAAAGTGTGGTAATTGAGCGTCGGCTTCCCTCATTTCAGAGTTAATATTCTCCTTTCACCATCTGGATTTTAATGCGCTCCCATTTCATCTGCAGACGCATTTATCTTCTCATATCCACCCCTCTCCCTCTCTCTCTCTCTCTCTCTCTTTTTCTATTCCTGCCTCTCTATTTCTTACCCCTCTTCTCATCCCTCTCTCTGTGAAGATTTTACTACTCATCCATTTATTAGGCAAAGACTAGAGGAGGGCCGAATGACTTACAATCACATCCAGATTTTGTAAGTGTCTGTGTGCATGTGTGTGCTCTCTGCTGTAATGCTCATTAGAACAGGAGCTTTACTCTGCATGGGGTCCATCCCTGAGGTTTCAGATTTGTCCTTAAAGTTGGGGAATATTGAGCCATCTTCGTCGTTCTTTTAATTACCTTTATGCAAGGGGCTAAAAGGCTACACGTCATGAATCTAAATGTAATTTCTTAAAGGCCATCCACAGCTAGCCTTGGGCTCAGAAACAGCATCAGTGGAAAACTATCCCTTGCAAGCTCTCATGAAATTTGGTTTATGCCAAACATAAACATTTTAACAACAAACCTTACTGTAAAATATGTTAGAAATGTATTGGGAAATCCTAAATGATTTTAGCATAGCTCATGTCATTGTAAGAACTTGTTAGAACTTAGTAAAGAACTGTCTGGACTTTGTTCACACTATGCGGTTTTCAATGTTTCAGACAAACGAAGAGCAATTGTTAAACTCCTCATTCAGTGTATTGCAGTTGTTCTGTTACAATACAGAACAATACCATTTTTATTGGTGCATTAATCATGAAACTTAGACTCAATGTAAAATGCTGTTGGCAAATCGTATAAAACTATCAAAAAGAAAAACTGAACTATAAGCTTTTGGTTTGGCAATGATGATGTGATGGTGTATGTGGGGTAATATGACACACAGTTCTGCGTTAGCATGTGTAGAACCTCAGAGAAAGCGTTCTGATCTACTTCCAGCTTTTCCATTTCATATCCTAATGAATAAGTCTGCAAGGTGATCCTAAATCAGCACTCTTGCTGTGAGAGCACCGAAGCTGTTTGCTCTCACTGTGCCCAACTGGAGTACGTCAAATTACTCTCAATATCTTCTGTAGTCAGTCAAAGTATTCGGCTCTGTCTTTGTAGGGAGGAAAGTCATCTGATGCCCTCCAAGCAGGTGTTAAATTTCAGTATAGGAGCAGAAAAAAGTCAGAATCAATTTCCCACCGAGTACAAGTTCAAACTCATATAATCAAAAAGCCTAAGCTGTAAGTGCACACAGCCCCAGGTTATCTGGCAGGTGAGGAAAGTGCTTGCTGAGGTACAGGGGAGTGCACATGTACACGTTCGCTCTCAAAAGCTCCTCTTAAACCTCTTACACCTATGCTAAACTTTCTAATCACCAGCTGTGTAGGGCTGGGAACGAAATCACTGAGGGTCCATCAGAAGTAAATGGGGGTGCACACTAGGAAATTTTAACTGGTAGAGATTACCATAATCAACAAAACTACTACAGAACTGAAATCAGACCAGGCAGCATCACATCATCCTGTTTTTATTCTGGCAGGTCCTGTAGGGCTGTTATAGAAGTGTGAAGGCTCACATTAAACATTACATTAGTATAGTTCACTTGCTGTTACAAGAAATAGTACATGTATATTGATTAGATTTGATTTATTTGTGGACATCAGATTTGCTATAAAACCAGATGATGCTAACTGCAGCACAGTAAGTTATTTGCAGTGACCACATGAATGTTTCAGGCTTTATCAGACTTTTGCATATTATGTAGATTAATTAGTCTTGATAAAACACGACCAATATGTTCTTCATACCTAAAAAGTTCTATAAGAGATACAGCATACTTCTACAGTAGGAGATAGACAGGATGTCTAAATGCATTTTCTCCAAAGCATAACTGAGAGTGCAAAAATTCAAACTCGGATTGCAATACATGCTTTTGCACTCCTGTAGAAATGGACCTGCCTGCAGCAGGGGTTGGTAGGCCAAACATGAAATCTGAGGACATTGATATACTACACTAATTGTACATTCTCCCCTGTTGTCAGTTCTGGGAGGCTTCTAAGCTTTCAGCTAAGCATCAAATCCCTCCGGAATCAGTGAAGAGGGAAAATGAAATCGGTGCTCCAGTGTGTAGGTGCGCCAGGACAATAGCTGCACAACAGAAAAGAGTAGTCAGCTTCAGAAAGTTTATGCTGGGTCAGTTTAACATGAGTACTAAGCTCACTCACTGATGTTTTGGTCCCTTCAGCCCATTTAAGCATGAACCAGCAATTAAAAATGCAATTAGTAAAACCAATTAAAATGTAATTAATGTGGTAAAATGTAAAAAAACTTTTTTTTAGGTTCCAGCAGGTTTATCCACATAGGCTATATTGCCCAACACCCACACATAAAACATAATAATGCAGTTCAGTTTGTTTTAATCATGATCTTCATAGGGATCAGCTCATTGAAAATCTCACCTCAGTGTCGCTGAGAGTTGGTTTTAACCACGCCTATAATAACCTATATTGCAGGACACAGAGGGAGCGAGAGAGAGAGAGAGTTACAGGGTGCAGATGATTCATATGGCAGAGGGAGGAAGCGATGTGCCTGACTCCGTTATTTATGTGCCACATATCGCTATGGAGATGCTCATTAATAAGCGTCTCCCACCTGAGCTATTAGAAAGCAGGGGGAAGTGAGCTCCTTGGCTGTGACCCCATCGGTTCAGGCTTGCCGTGGGAACAGGACACCTCACGCACTGCATCATCCCAACACACTCATCCGCCCACTCTTACTAATTACTTCACGCTCAGAGGGAGTGTCACCCGCTCTCAGCTGGAGTTGAGGATCACTGGTAGTGCATGGCTCAGATGGCCGGCGTATTACACTGATCTAAAACCAGGCCTGCAGAGTCCATTATATTGGTTGACCTTTAAGGCCAACGCAAACTGAGCCAACAAAAATACCAAGAAACCCAAATGTCTGGTTGGAATGATTGTTAGACTCTAGAATGTTCTGCCCCATTCACATCATTCTATGTTCACTCTGTTCTAGAATGTCGCTCTAGAATGGACAGTCTGTTGCCAATTGTTTACTCTGCTTACTCTGTCCTGGAGTTTTCTCTTATTCAAATTGTTTTGTAATATTCAGTGTGTTCTAGAATGCTCTCCCCCATTCACACTGTTGTGAAATATTCAGGCTGTTCTAGGATGTTTTCGTTCCTTCACACTGCCTAATTTAGTTTGCTGGATCTTTTTTCTAAAACAGCTTTTAACAGTTTTGATGTTTACATTTTTTGTAACATTTTTGTAACAATGTAGTGTAATGCCATGGATTCCTTAAATAAACTTCCCAAGGATATTTCTATAAAGATGTGTGAGTCTGAAGAACATGTTTTAAGCATTTCCAGAAAGAAAAGTTCTATACTTTTTAGAAGTCTCTAGACCCTTATGTGCAAACCAAGGGCTATTTAAAAGCTTTGTTTGTACGAGTGTAGGCTTTGACCTTTCATTAGTTTGGTTCAGCTCTGCAGAGGTACAGCACACTGCAGAATGATAACCCCACCTTTACATCACGGCAGCTAGGCAGGTTAATCAATGGCAGATCCCCAAGCTGATCTGGCAGAGCCTACAGTAAGGTCATGCTCAGCTCATGTACCCGGCTAACAGGCCCAAACACAATGGAGTATTGTGGGACCGCACGCCCTTTCAGCACATGAATGAGCTAGAGAGGCCTGATGCATTCAGTCCATTAAACAGGGATATGGGTTCCAGAGACACACCCACATAACCACACGTGCACAAACACACACAGTGTACGGCTTTTTTATTACTTTGTTCATTGCCTCTTATACAAGCAATTTGCAATTAACTTGCTTCAATGGACAGCAAAAAACTCAAGAACTCTTTGGTGGAGTATAGATTAGCATATACATATCACTTATTTTTCAGTAACACATTGATTTCAGCATTTTATAACATATTTTTTAAAGTTGGAGACGTTTAAAAGTCTCTGCGGTGCGGAGTGTTAATCTGAGTCAGCTTTTTAGTAGATAATTTTAGAGTAGTCTATTAATTATCTGCAGGCATAGCATTTAATACAAATAAGCCCCTACTTTAAACTGTCATGTTAATCACAGCTTTAAATAATGATCCTAACTAAATAATGTTTTGCTTAATAATGAGCAAAACATCTAAAGTTTAAAGTGCTAAAGTTTTTTCTAGAATTGAAGGTTGCATCGGTTTGTGAGACATTCAACATTCATGAGTCACTGATTCAAGTTCCCATCTCTGACATGTAGGTAGCACAGCAGGGGAAAATATTTAAATATGAAGTGGAGAGTAATTCTGTTGTCTCAATCAATCATCTCCATTCTGTCGTGGGAATTTCCTACAGAAGTCATTATGTTCCATTTGCTTTGGTCTGCATAAGACAGTTAAAAACAGAACACAATTCAAAGGAACTGGTAGTACCATCAAACAAAAGGCATCTAAAAGCAATAAAAATCAAGGACACAACCATTATACCACTTATAATGCCATGCCTACAAAGATTTACATATTCTGGTTAAAAATGAACAAAGTAACGATGCAGTTTTGAAGTCCACTTTGAACAGACATACAACATGAGCATGGAGACTATGGATACTGTGGATAAAATGGTGAATTTGGCGCAATGTCCCTTTAAGAGCTGTTTTAAAGGGTTCTGAGGGAAATGAATGCTCGTGCCGCTCGGCTCTACTAACACTTCACTGCAGTAAGGCTAACGCTAATGCGTCTGAAAAGTTATGAGTGATTTCCCACTCAGGGAACGGATTGGCCGTAAGAGACTGGGCTTGGATAGCAGCCATCTGGGGAATTTCAAAATGAGACTCAATCTGCAGGGAGAGAGCCGCCCTGCTGCTGAACTGGCTTTGAGGGGAAAGTGTGTGTGTGTGTGTGTGTGTGTGTGTGTGTGCCTGTCAGAGCCAGATTATCGCGTGGGCTAGGTGGGGCTGAAGCTTCAGGGCCCGAGTGCAAGAGGCCTCTTGGTTGGTTGGGGAAAGTTGTTCAGTAATATTGCTTGACAATTGAGAAGCATTTGTTTAGATTCCTTTTTTTACAAAAGTGAAAAAAATTGGATTCAGATCCTCCACCAGTATAAGGTAAATATAGCTGGCTAGCAAATCTGTATCCAAGTTTATTTAGACACCAAACTGATTAACCTCACGTAGGTTATTCACTGACTGACTAATCTACACATTTATTTTCCATTTACTCTCTATATACTTTTACCCAGTATGTGTTTACCAAGGGCTCGTATGATTAATATGCTACTGCTTAATGCATTCAATATTCACACTTTTTTAACAGACAGACTGTGAACTAGATGTGTGTTATAAGAGGACTGCATTACTGGCCTGTACCTTTACTGCTGACGTTCAGGTTTTGCAGCCGTTAAACTGTATTTTACTAAGATTCACACACGCTCGTGTGCCGTGAAAATCCTGTTAAACAGCAAAAGAATAACTGCTTGTATGTCCAATCGCTCTTTTTTTCTGACTCATGTACAGTAGTACTGTATACTACTGCAGTGTTTTTCCTCACTCAAAGACTGAAAACTTGACCATAAAACAAATGTTCCGCTTTGCCAGCGGTGTTTTTCAAGGTAGCATCCACAAACAATGGAAAGAGCATGTTTTGCTGGCTATGTCAAATGGTATCCCTGTAGAATCATTCAAAATACATGACTTTTTTCCCTCAACTATATAAACAAAAGCCAATACATGACTCATCTTTCGCTGTAATGTAAGGCTTCTGTTCACACATGCAAGCTGTCACATCCATTTCATGAATACTACTATTACAACTTACTATTACTGTAGAAGAATTAGTGCATTTATTTCTACTCTGAATTGGGTTCACACCAAAACCTCTGCTAAATCAGCTTTAAAAACATTATGGAGAAAGAAATCTTTGACCTTAATACTTATTCACATCACCTCATTTAGTTGTTTATAGTACAGCATCCCTAGCTTGAGAAGTTCAGATGTCAAATAGCTGTAAAACATTTGTTTATATTATGTAAAATGTAAAGTGGCCATTTTTGTCTAACATGAACACAGCACAGGGCAGCACACAGTTTGTACTTCTTCTCTACATTTAACCCATTTACTCCGACAGCCAGTGATACAGCGCCCGGGGAGCAGTGTGTGGGGACGATGGTGGAAGAATACACTCAGTAAAGGAATACATGAGGGAAGACAAAATTAGTTTAGAAGTGGGAGACTAAAGCTGTAATGAAGCATAGCATATATAATAGTGAATTTAGAGGTGTAAGTCTAATGCAGTAAGAAGTGATGAATATCATTGCTGTTTTTTCAATAGCTAATTATTTTACATATTTTTACAGTGTTTTTCCATTTTCTATAAGGTTACATTCTGGAGCTACAAGGTTTGTTATTGCAGAAGAGATAACAACTGCAGATCTTCCAGATAGACTTACAGTTATGTTGGAACATGACTGACAGAAGTTTGGGTAGTGTCCAAGTCCTGTGTGCGCCTGTGTGTGTGTGTGTGTGTGTGTGTCTGTGCGCCTCTGTGTGTGTGTGTGTGTGTGTGTGTGAACCACAGATTCCCTGAAGGCAAAGCCCTTGGAGCTCTTGGATTACCTTGTTCCTCTCCTTCTGCATCTCCTCTCTGGATCCTCTCTTTTTTTTAGTGGGAATTTATTTGTTGTGGCAGCCACTTACGGTCTTTAGCTCCTCTTACACCTCTCCCAACTGGCCCGAGGAGTCTGGACTCACTCCAGATCAGATATAGAGATATGAACAGACACTCAGAGATGGCAGCCGTCCCAAAAGCCGGCTGAGAGTGAGAGAGGGGGACAGAGAAAGAGAGAGAGAGAGAGTAAGTGTGAGAGGGGGAGAGAGAGAGGGTGTGTCTCTAAACTGCTTGGTTCGACTAAGGAATATTCTGTATGCCATAAAAACTGTACACTTTGACATTATGATAAGCAGCACCAAATTAAATAATTATTTAAATAATGAGGGCGTGTATTATACACATCTAGAGCCGATCCAAAAGGAGATACTGTTGACTTACATAAACAACAGCGACAGGATCTCGCCGCACTAGTTTATTAGACACACAGCCAACAACAGTGTGTGAGGCCAAGCGCCGGCTATCCATCACCTGCGAACAGTGCGCAGCGCGTGAGAGATTGTAACGGGGCCACATGAACAGGGGAGATATACAATCCACAAATACATTTGTGCCAGGCCTCAAATGCTCCCATATCGGCCATCAGTGCAGTCATTTAAAGCGTGTCTGGGAGTGTACACAACAGTAGCTACAATAAGAGACATGAATCATACACCACGGCAGGGCGTAAACGCACATACACACAGCCATTATTTATGAGTTATATAAGACACACCGAGAAGATGGAGAGCATTGCAGTGAGAAAGGCTGGCGTGATTGGAAATAAATGAAGGTGTAAACTTGAGGATTGAATCACTAAGTTGTGAGTGCAGACGTGTGTGGGTGGGTGTGGTAAATGGGGCCACATCCCTGCCGCACAACTCTCCTGCCCCCTCATGCAATGAGATTTTTGCCTCCTTAATGGCAAATTAAATCAGTCTAGTTTTTATATGTGATATTTCTCATTATGGGACTGCTATAAGAATAAGACTATTAACCCAATTCCTTTTTGTTTTAAGTAATCTTACCTAGACAAATTGTCTTCTTCTACCGGTAGATAACTTGTTTCAAAATACAGTGCAGATCGTTTTGCTTGTTTCTAGATATAATGCCTAAAACAAGTAAAATTTATTATTTATTAAAAGTTATTATTGTAAAATAATTTCACTAAACTGCTTGGTTCGACTAGACAAGAAAAAATCCTAAATTAAACAAACACAAAAACCTCAAGTAAACTTTTTTCACGTTGTCATTATGGGGTGTTGTGTGTAGAATTCTGAGGAAAAAAAATAATTTAATCCA
>JBBPCY010000130.1:12782754-12804850 GCA_037974405.1 Brachyalestes nurse
AGTTTTATCACAACCCAGCCAGCTTATAGATACTTTTAAGCCCAGTGTCATAACTTACATGTACTCACAGCGAATCATTTCAGCAAACAAAGAGTCTGCCCGTGCTTGTATGTTTGTAAACTTGTGGGAGGGCTCTTTGAAATCCTCAGCTATTGGTTAAAGAAAAGAAATGGACGTGAAACTCCTCCTAATACGGCGAAAAACGTAATGTTTCTGGGTGGGAACTGTATATGGGAAGGAGCTGGAAGGGGTGTGTCGCGATATATCTTCACTCCGCGACACGGGTTCGTGGAATGTATCGTATATCGTTACAGTCCTAACATATATATATATATATAAAGACATTGTCTTTTATCTTTTAGTTTAATTATCTACAGTAGCATAATACCATTTCACAGTGTAACATTGTAAACCAAAAACTTAAAACAATGTAGTGGTTGAAGCTAAAGAATTTTCACTTAAATTTATTGTTGAAATTTGAGTGAGACTTTTGTCAGTTTTCTAAAGTTTATGTTTGTGGCTGAAACATGGGTTAAGTTGCTCCTTGGGGTTCACTGCAAAAAAGTGTCATGGCATGATGTGGAACTGTGTCCCAGTGACAAAGGGTTTCAAAGCCATCACCGGCTCTCTTTACAACCAAGGATTTTTTTTTCTAGATTTTTTTTAAATCTCTGTCCATCCATTGGCTTACTTTGGAGTAAATCATGTTGCCAAGTTGAGATGAAAAGACATAAATATCCACCTTTCAGGAATATTTTAGGACGAAGTAAGAACCACGTCTCTGTGGTTCATTACAGAAGAATTATGAAAGGGTGATACCTGAGATCAACTATCTTCCCCTACAGGCACATACTGAAGAATTACTAATTTGTTCTTTTAAGGCCCTGATTCACAAAGCGGCCCTTGCTCCAGTGTAGCAGTTTGGAGCCAGTCCAGACAAATCTCAAGTGCCTTGCACTTAAAGGACAAGAGCTGTCACTGAACAGGATTTTGCATGCTAGTGTTGCATTACAACAAGAAAAGTCTACCTCAAATCTACCTCAATCACAAGCAAATACAGATCTACTGCATATCGACATGAAACCTGCATCATCTACATTGCTGCAAGTTGTCATAATTGTTGCAGCTTCAACACAAAAGACTCACAGTAACAGATCTGTCTGAACACTTGCCCTTTGCTCCCCCAGGGAAATGTACATGAATTAACATACACGAATTTCCTCATTTTAATCACAAAAAGAGAAAAGTGGATCTCAATTTTCCAGCTCTGCCTCCACGGTCTCTATGCGTGGAAAGTGTCCTCAGAAGCTGTAATTGAACCGCAGTACATAAGTAATGCAGCAATGATGAACAGGCTGGCTGAGACAGTTGGCTGTTTGATGATGGCAATATTGAGCAGCCAAATGAGATACTTGTCAAATGCGGCTTTAAAGGAGAGACAGGGAGCAGTGGCGGCTTTGGAAAGTCGTTTGTCTATGAGGTAAATGGCAGTTTTGGCATGTTGTGTCTGGTCGACCTGAGAGAGCCTCTGGGAAGAAATCACACTCCCACAAGCAGATGATCTACTTCAGTTGCTTTTCAGGTGTTTTGGATATCTAAACTTTTTTCTGTAGAGTAATATGTATCTATTATTACCCAATTACAAAACAGCATTAATGCCAACAAAGCATTTGAGGAGACAAATGGGTATAAATTTCTATAAAGGTGGTTTTCCAAGTGTAGATCAAACCTAATCTTGTACTAAATTACACTCACGGTCAGATTCTTGAGTTGTACTCCACTGAAAATCTAACCAGAATCTAGAATCTATTATAGTCAATGGAAATAATGGTCTGTACATAAACACATAAAGTCTTAGATGATATCATTTACATGATTTAGAGTGTC
Organism: Brachyalestes nurse; assembly: GCA_037974405.1. Classification (NCBI taxonomy): domain Eukaryota; kingdom Metazoa; phylum Chordata; class Actinopteri; order Characiformes; family Alestidae; genus Brachyalestes; species Brachyalestes nurse. Next base: position 12,784,642 of record JBBPCY010000130.1, read on the forward strand.
GTTTAACTTTTAAAATGTTATTCATTCTTTTTATTATGAACACATTTTATTTTAAATATCCATCCACTGAAATGTTTCTTAAAGAAATCACAATATGTCATATTGTCATATCTTAAAACACAACGAGAGGTCTGGGCCTATTTAATGTGTTTTCAGTGGGTTGAAAGAACCTTTGGTGAAGTATTATTACAAAAATGATTGGGGCCATTTGGGTGACCACTGAGTTCTAGTGTTTGTTCGCAATGCTAGCCTAGCAGCCTCAGTTCAAAACTAAAGAGGCAAAACTGAACACATCTGTGAAACATCTGTGGTAATGAAAAATTGCATAAATGTAATTTTTCCTGAACAATTCATTTAAGGAACCAAAAGCAGTTCTTTTCTATCATTGTGCCAAATAACCTTTTTTTCTGCACCTTTATTTTTAAGAGCGTATATGAATTTCATCAACGCTGTCGCAACAACATGCAACTGTGTGTTCACTGGGAGAAAGAGAAAAAAAGGCCTGAGCCTGACATAACAACTGTTTAGGGAAGACGTTTTGTCCAACAGACTATTTACCAGCGTCAGAGGGGGTATCCATTCCCTGTCACAGCCGTCATACATCTCAGGGGCGAGAGAGAGAGATTGCAGCCCAATTACCGGCTGATATCTAATCAATACACTGCTTATTCGTAGAGCAGGAAGTAAAGGAGTGGACCCCTGGGAGATGGAGTTCAAATTACTCCTCTGTCAATGCGGGATGCAGCAAATGATGGCAGAGCGCGCAGAGGAAGGGCAGAGAGAATGGAAGCATAGGAGAGAAATCACGAGACTCTTCTTCTAAACAGTTCATGTGGAGTCAGATATACCACAGAAAGAGGTTTGGTTGCTGAGGGACTTTTGCAAGGACAGACTGGCTCAGTGGTTTAAATGTTCCAAAGGAATGAACACAGAGACAAAAGACATTCTAATATCTAATGAAGTGGGGTGCTGTATTAGGATTTTAAGGACTGTCCTACTTGATCTGTGACTGTCAAGAATGCCACATGTTAAACAGACATATACAAAACCACAATTTTTCAGTATTTTATAATGATATAACTTTGGGACCGTGGTTAATCATGTCAGTAATAGTAGCGGTTGGAAATAATGTGTGAGGACATTTTAGAAGGACTCACCTCCAGAGTTGTCCAGCTTGGAAGACTTTGTGTCGGAGCTAGCTTTAGTGTTAGCGAGCATGTTGATGGTTGAAGGATTTGTGTCCTGCACTGCACTGGAACTATTCGTTCTCATTTCCCCTGACAGGCCATTCCCGAGTTGGATTCAGCTGGAAGTGGCTGCCTTCATGAAGAAATATGGCTGCCCGTTCTCTCTTTCAGGCAGGCACCCACCACACATGCACACTCATACACAGACTTGTAGTCATGAGCGTTTTTGGACGCTGTGTAGCAGATACTGATAAAAATTTCATTGAACAAATCCTACATCAGGGGGCCCAGAATGGAGTATTCCAGTACAAAAAAGCTGTTTATTAAATTTAGTTAGAAATTATGGAGTCTAAGGCCCCATTTAACTCTGATTCAGTGGTATTATTTATGACTGAATGTTTTCCAGTGAATTGAAGAGATTTGGACTTCTAGCTCTGGCTTAATCTTGGATAGGCTACATTAAACTTGACTAGCTCGACTGTGAAAAGCATTTGGAATCCATGATTATTCAGATCAGCGCTCAAAACCGAACTGCAGATGTTGGTTCGTCTGACTATCAAACAGTGTAAACAGTGGCACTGGCTGCTTAAAGAGCCTGAACCAATTTAGGAGAAGTTTCAAATCACAACACTAAGCACTAATCAGACTTCTCAGAACCTTACATTTGTATGAACTTCAATGCAGTAGAGACTGAGAGAACAATGGCCTCCTCATCTTCTTAACTGATTGAACGACTTCTATGCACGTCGGCCCAACACTGCGCCATGTGTGTTGATGAATTTTCCAAAAAAGATTCATCTACACATCAAAAGTCCTATAAACCCAACACACAAGTGTGATTCTCGAGTTCTGCTAAAAGGAGAACAATGCGCTGTTTTGAAAATCAATTGGTAACACTTCTTAGCTTTTGATGGCACCTAATCCATTCTGGGCTCTTAGAAAGCGAGGGAAGAGATGGGAAAAAAGTCAGAGTGCAGGCAAGAGAATATGCACAAAGCATTGTGTATTCCAAGGACTTTAGTGTCGTGTTGTCTTTTTGCCGATTGGCCTGCGTGGTGTTAAGCTCTTTAGTCCTTTTGGCTAATGAGACGGAGAGAAGAAGGAGGGGAGGATTACAACAGCCAATAGCCATGAGTCTTACTAAGGCATGCAATGCAGTTCAATCCAAACACAATATCATGTGTTAGCCGTCTTGGCAGGGACAGCAGATAGTAGGCTTTACCAGAGAGATTGAGCTTACTGAAGAATTTGGTCACAATTATGAGCGCCTTGCTTTTAACCCCATCTTCCGCTGAGCCAGTGGAGGCACCCTGAAGCCCGTTGGAGCTCTGTATATAACTTTTAATTTTGCAGTTGGCCAATCATCGATGGTTAAGAGGGAGGAATTGACTTAAGTGAAAGATCGCTCACACTTGATTTCCTGAAGTCATAAAAATAACAGAAGGTTCTTAACTATCCATAAAATCTTGCGAGGGGAGATGAGGAAATTAATTAAATTAGCGCACTCATGGCCACATGACTCTCCTTTATGCTTTCCTTGCCTTTTTGGGTGGATGAGTGGGATATTAATAAACCGTGTTAGATATACACTGCATGAGAAATGGTCTATTATCCATCATGACATTAGGATGTCCCTCTTAAAAAAAGGATTTCAGAGGACTTGTCTGTCAAAGGTCTAATGTAGCACTGACAGGCCTTAACACTGAACAGTAAAATTTCACAAGACTTTGTCTCTTCCTTATTCAATGTTTCAGTCACCTTTATTATCATTATTATTATTAGATCAATTACAGTCACACAGTCACGTTGAGCTCCTAGGTCACGAAACTACACCCCCCATCAAACACACACACACACATACTCACAGTCACCTTATAAATCTCTTCTTAAAATAAGCTTGCTGGCAGGCTCAAGGGGTGGGGCTTTGTTTAGGAAGCAAGCAGTCTTATTGGCTGGATATGGAGATGTCTTATATGATGATAAATTTCACGCAGGTGTCACCCTCTTGCCTGCAGGTGAGGATTGATGGGATAGAGGAGGGTGATCCATCATCCCGGGCAGGTGGTGCCGTATCGGAATTTCGGAAATCTGTTCCCAATCACACCTACAAGCGGGCAGCCACGTAAGAAACCCCCTCCATTCTACCCCCCATCTGTACGCCGGTACCGGAAATCAATATGAGGCACTCAAGGTCAATGCACTGTTAGAGAGCTCCCTCCAAACCTTGACGGATAGATTGCTCTCAGAGAGAGTGAGCGTGAAGGGGGAATTGACAGTTTCTCTGTTCCGACTGCGGAAGGGACGGTCAGCCCTAAGAAGTGCGTCACAGAGCCAGTTGGTTGTCATTCAAGCTACAGGCCTCCCCTCAAGGCAGTCTTACTGATGCCGAACTTGGCCCGAGAATGAAGTCTATTGGATATCTGATCAAAGTTAAGAAGTGCGGCGTCTTGCTCCTTATTCTTACGGATTAAATAGAAGTCACCTTGCACTGATTTCCTCTGCTGTGGTGTTTGAATTGCATAAAGCTTGACAGCTCTAATTCTATACAGTAACTTTCCAAAAAAACTCCCTTTACTTAAAAAGTAAACCTGTAATCTTAATTGTTCTCAGAGCTTGGGATTCGTTGGAGTAAAACATTGTATGTAGTAAGTAATTTCAAATAAAATTCTTTACATCCTAGTCCATATATTGCAAAATGTCTAAAAGGGAATGCATCAGAAAAAGTTTGATAAAATCTGAGTGTTGGAGAATGTTTTAGGACATTAAGGAAAAAGGAATATGGGCTATTTAAATTACTTTGATTTTTCTGTAGAACTTCACATAAGCTCCTCTGATGGGCATGTGGTGACCTAGTGGTTAAGGAGTTGCCCCTGTTATTGTAAGTTCTTGGGTTTGAATCCCAGAACTGTCAGTGTCACCACTGAGATGACCTTGAGCAAGGTACCGTCCCCACACACTGCTCCCCGAGAGCTGCGTCGCTGGCTGACCACTGCTTCAGTTAAACGCAGAGAAGAATTTCACACTGTTCACACCGTGTCCTGTGCTGTGGTGTGTTCACATGTGACAAAAATGGCCACTTTACGGTTTACACTCTGTGTGGACAGCTTGATGAGATAATGAGAAAACACTTGTGCGTTATATACTTGACTTGAGCTAAATAAACTGAAAACCATCTAATTTCCACCTAATGTATATTTACATGCACATAAGAAAGTACAGCTGTACTTCACAACATACAACTGTCCCTCACAATATAACACACACGCTCCTTCCAGTGTGAAACATACTGGGATCCATCACTGTCACACGGCTTCTGCAGGCATCACGAGAGCAGTGCAGTGTTCTCTGTGCAGGACATATCCATCAAGAAAGAGGCACTGCATTACTTCTAATTATGCCCAGTACAACACCAAGGTCAACCACATGAACACACGACCTGTCAGCCTCATGACGAGAAACTCACGCCAGCTCAGGCTCCTCACACACTTCCGTATTAAACATGGTGCTTTGGTTGCTCCCCACTTTCTAGAAGGTGACCTCATGAGCAGAATAATACCTTCTTATCACTTTTGGTATACACCAAGTCTATTAATCCCTAGCCCTTTTTAATGGATTTAAAACTGCAACTGAAATGCTAATAAGCCCAGTCCTGTCTTGTCAAAGACCATCACTTTCAGCTCAAATGGACACAGACAGGAGGACCAGCACTCATCTTATTTCACAGGTTTTGTTTAGTCAACAGGACTGATACTCACTTTAACATTGCAGATATTCTGAAAAATCCATGCACTGTATAATGTTTAAAAAATGGATTATTCTTGGGCTTATGCTAGTGTTATGGGTCTCTGGATCTTTTCTGTATCTACTGGATGATTCTTTGGAATTCTTTGCCATGTGGAAAACCATGTTGACACATTATTACATCAAGCATATGAAGTAAAGTGAAGTAAAATTATGTTATACTGTCACAAAGTTAAAGGTAAACCCTAGGATTAACATCAATGTTAAATCAGTGTATAACTGAGCATTATTTTAAATGTAGTTGCTGAAGAGCAAGACCTAGAAAGTCCTTCAAGAGGTCAATGAACTGATAAAACTCTCAATTCACGAAACGCCAACAACAGACAGTCAGTGAATCTTCTGATTCTAATGTTAAAGTTTCTAATATCTTTTAGGTTATGTGGTGATATGATATAAACATGGTTGAAGATCCTTTCAGATTCTCCAGACACCATATTAAACAGCTTTGCATGATACCAAACGATCCCAAAGATGGCAGAGCTATTAATATGACATCTTTCATTTACCAGAGAAAAGACCAATAGATTTGTGAGACTTTAAATGTTTAAAGAAAACTATTCAGTGGTCAAAAATAGGCAATCAACATGAGGGTATTGTTGGAAAGAAAAGGAGAAAAATCATGGTTCGAGAATTATACAAATACATTATACAGTATTTCCTGTGATGTTTATAGTGTGTGTGGATGAAACTGGACAATTTTCTGCTCCAGTGGCTTGTTTAGTGCAGGCTAAAATAATGTCCATTTAAATGGATGTAATTATACACCATCTTTGCCATTCACTTCTATGCCTGTGCTGCATAAATAGAAAAATAAATAGAGGTTGAATTTTTGAGGTCCTTGAACAGAGCATTAACAAATTGCTCAAAGTCAACTTTAAAGTTCCCTCTGGTCAGGTTCTGTACAATAAACTCTACATGGTTTTAAATGAAAAGCCGCATCTTTCTCTCAAAACACACTGTGGCAGCACTGCTGAAGACAAACAGATGAACTGCTGTGGTCCCTTCATTTCCTGTGTGATATTTTGAATCAGCTGAAACATCTGGGAATTCAATCTTACATTAATTGATTGATTTCAGTGTAAAAAAAATGTTATGTTTAAGTGTCACTTTTAATGAATTTAGCAGGTTATGTCACATACAAGACATTAGGTCTCATTTTTTATAATGAAGCAGTAACTGGAGGAACAGGAGGCCTTCAGTTCATCTAATAGCTTAATCAGCTGGAGTCATCATAGTGTCACAGATATAATTACGCCACTTCTCTCTGAGGGAAGAAACGGTCTCTCGAAGTGATGCCCACATCATTGTTTTGACAGAACAGAAGTAATCAAATGTTTGGTAACATTGTCTAAATTGTGTATTCGTAATACATTGTAAACGCTTTCATAACGTGGCTCATGACATACATTATACTGTCATTAGCTTGAATCACTTACATTAAAGACACTATCAAGTAAGGAGTGAATGAATTTACGTTCATCTTTTTATGATGCTCTATTGTATGTCGTACACTGTTTTTATACATGCTTGGTTTAAGACAGGAATTCCAATATTATAGGAATTCCAAGTGTCTCCTATATTATAATGAATTTTATGGATTTATATGCCCTTAAGACTCTTTATATGCGTCTAAAGACTGTGAGATTTCAGCCATTTCATAAGTTTACTGCAAGCTACACTGTGCAGCATGGACCTAATAAACTTGGACATGACATGTATGTAGATTATGCATTGATAACATCTACTGAATCACAGGCTATGAGTCATTATACCTCAATAAACATCATCAACATGCGTCATCCATATGTGTCACTATATCATGATGCATGTCATAATGCATTCCGCCGATTGGTTACTATATATAGGCCATAGCAGCAGGCACATTGTGAGATGGTCATCCTATTGTTCTGACACTGTCAGAATTTTGCCACAGGCCATCTTTGAACCTCGCTCACAGTGCAAAAAAGACCGCCATTACTTATAAAGTAATATAGTTTTGCTCATAACAATAAGTGCATGTGAAATATTGTTCAGGCTTATGACAGGTACTATAAATGCAGCTGTCAGCATTGTGAATATAGGACAAATGTTTTTACCCAATCCAACAATTCTCTTACTGTTGTTATAGACTTTTATTTTTAACTTTGCCTTGTAAACAATTCCTCAGTCTGTGAAAGGTATACATAAAATTGCATTAAAAAAAGAATTATCAAAATAATAATACTCATAATGATCATTATCATTATTAATGTTATTGTTTCTTGGTTATTATTATTATTATTATTATTATTATTATTATTATTATTATTTGTTGTTGTTGTTGTTGTTTTATTATTATTATGTTGTTGTTGTTGTTAATAATATTTAGAAATAATAATAACAATAATAATAATTCAAACATTTGACATTTAAAGCTGACATATCTAAATCTGGATAATAAACTGAAACTGAAACGATTGTGTGAGCTATAGCTTTAGTTGTACAAAAACTCATGAAGTATTTTAATATTAAGAATAAATTTACAGGAATTCCAAACTGAGCTCACTTCACTCTCGGTAGGTGAGAACACAAAGGTTATAAAGTTGTAATCCATAAACTATTCAAACAGGCCATTGGTACCGTGCGCTACTCCAAAAGGGCGAAGAGAGCCTGGCTTCTTTAATAATCATCTGAAAGTAATTAACTGCATATATCAATGGTGGGGCTGTCATATTTGTGTCCATTGGAGCGTGAGTGGTACTAATTCTGAGTTGGTCACTGTAAAAAGCCACGCTAGAGGAGGCAAAGCTTTGATTACGCTCAGAGGCCTCCACTTTCAGTCTTTACCGCAGAGCCACTGCACTCAGATCAGCTATTAAGATAAACTGGCCAACTCAATTCAGCTTAATGCCTGATGAGAAACTGCGCTCCAAACAGTCATGGATTTGCATTCTTAAAAAATTCATTAAATTACTACTTTTATAGACTTTTGGTTTTAACATTATTTGATGGAATTGAACTATGTGATTTGCATATTATCCAGCGCATGAAAATTCCTGCCCAGCTGCCATGCAGAAGAGGAAAGTATTTGCATTTCATTCCAGAAAATCATGCCCTGATAAAGGGGAAGAAAATAATATTCAATATATAACAACTACAAATAGCTATTAAAGTCATAAATAGTAATAAAGTAATAATTAAAAATAAATGCAATTTTTTTATTCTTTTTTTTCCTCAATCAGGGGTTTGTAAATTTGTAGCAGTAGTCCATAATCAAGACAAAGAAACACAAACAAAATGTGTTATTCTTGTAAAAATGTTCAGAGCAGCACCGATCAGCCAGATTGCAGAGAATAAAGAGGAGTAATTCCTTTCAATTCTTCTCTCCAGAAAACAGTTGCAGTTGTGAATAAAGGTGCATCCTGCACTCCTGACTCAGTTAAATTAACACATTGAGAATGAGCGGAGGACAAGAGCACTCTGTTCTCATTAGAAATGAGGGAGTCTACAGTACAGTCATACTTCACTGTCAGCACACTCCTATTCATAGCATGTGTTTGGGAGCGAGGCACGGGGAGGGTCCGGCACAGAACCCACCATACACACTCCTGCATTAGCTCAGTATAAAGGGCAAAGCAGGCAGAAAACTTTAGCAAATATTAACGGCATCAATCTCAGCATGGAGACATCATTAAAAGTGACAAAAGCTTCCAAGGAAGCCTCCAAGTTTCCTTAGAGTTTCTCTCATTAGTGATTCTTTTACAGAGACATCCTGATGGAGTTAACATGCGTGTGTCCTTACTGAAATCCGTCTTTAATATAAAATGAGGGAACACCACATCCAAAACCAAACATGTGTACATATGCATATAACATTATAAAATATATTTCCTAATGCAAATATTCAAAGGTCCAAATCTAATTTCTAGATAAGGTCAAAGGTCCGGTACGACAAGTGAAAAGCAAATCCCTTTTATTAAATTTGCTTACAACGTACAGCCTAAGGAAATGACGCTGTTTTCCTATAATTGTTTGCTTGTGAACCTAATCCACTCTCCCTTTTGACAGTAAAGTGTAATATGCACTGTAGCTTTATGAAAAGATTTAACGATAACAATAACCTTGATTACTTTAATGCCTCAACACAGTGGCGATGGGACATGACACCTCCTTTTCCGGTGACTCTATTTTGCTCACTCGCGCTCGCAGGACCCCACGTGAATGGCCGTTAGCCTTAGCTGACTTGCTAATGTGGAGGTGAAGCCTGAGAATTGAAGTGCGCTAATATTGCATCATATGTGCGACGACTGACAATGTTGCTTCGATTAATCTCAGACCAGGATCGCAGTAAAAATCTAAAATATGTTATATTTTTAAAAACGAATAATTTATTGAAACATTCACTTAATTGCATTGTGTCAATACATTTCGAATGTGATGTGAGGACTGGGACTTGAATGACTTGTAATTCGGTCCGGATACGGACGATGAGGATCCGGACTTTGAGAATTGCTGCTCTAATAGCTTCTACTTTGGCACATGAAATATATCTTCTACTGGCATATTCCTGCATTCCTTGAAAGGCTCTCAAAGTTGTTTTAAGATGCTATAAAACTATGCATCTAAACCACAGTTAGATTGAAACAAGTGACTTGAGTTGCAAATTATGATTACGAAGCATTCTGTAACTCTGACGAAGAAGCATTGGTCCCCGCAGTCAACACATGCACCACACAAGGCACTTTTCATAATAGCTCTCTACATAATGGATTATGTAGGTCAGTTGAAAGGTGGTGTATTTTTCATAATCAGTTTTAGCTGGGTGGCTTATTCTTTTTTTGTTCTGTCAAATGCAAAAAAGGACAGAAATCAGAAATAATAAGCTTAACCTTGACCCACAGTGTTTCAGGAACTTCCTTAGAAAGTTCTTTACTGGATTCCTAGGAGATGTTACAAATGTGTGCAGCTTTTTTAAGGAACGGTACTCATGCAAGCCGAGCAGAGCCTGCACACAGCCAGTGACACCCAGGAAAATCTATACCTTCCATCCAGAACATCTGTCTGTAGCTTTCAGTCATTATAGGGAAATTCTGCCATTTCATCTAAAATTCCACATAATCTAATGATTATGCTGTGATATAAATTTTAAAAATGCTTTCAAAGTTGTTTAATAATGTGAAATAGTGGATTGTCTTTAGACCAGAGAACCTACATGTGAATTCTGAGTTTTTATATGTAATGTTGATATTGGTAAAATATTATTTTCAAAATAATTTAAATACTGTATTATTTTGTCTTTGGGTACCATTTGTCCTTACAGGGCCCTTTGTGAACAACTCTGCTACAAATGTATTTAAAAATACATTTTATCCCTGAACCTTCTTGTAAAACTGAAGACCAGTGTCTCAGGCATCAGGCAATGCACCCTTAATCATTTCATCATCACACTTTAATAGGTTTCTGAGAAGCATTACCGGCAAATAAGTTTCTTGCTCAGCACATTTCTACAGAATGGCACATTTTAAATGAAACCACTGAAAGAACTGTGTGGACGTTTGGTAGCATTCCCCTTTTAATGCAACAGAACATTTTAGATTTCGCTGACAGGCATAAATCAAAGAGTCTGATATGAAGTCTCAAGGTGTTAGATCTTGTTCATAGCATTTAAATCTACTACTGATCCAGTTTACATAACATTAAAGAGTCTAGGACATATGGAGCCTTTATTCTCCCCACAGCAAGGTTTACAGCACCAAATAAAAGCACAAGTATATGATTTTTATGACACAGGAGATTACCAAAGCTTTTTCATGGCACCCTGGTGGCGGAGAGCATAAATGTGACAATCAGGAATAGCAGAGTGGATCGCCGTAGTGCAGACACCCAGGGTAATGCCCTGTGTGTTGTTAAATATATTGATGGAGTGTGTTGTGTAGTACGTAGGATCTTCTGCATGCGTAACACATCTGTGTATAGGTGCCTGCAAGAAATTTCAATAAGAGGATGTAATTAATACTATGACCATCAAATGGAACTATATTTTACAGACTTCTCATCAGAACAGTTCAAAACAGATAAATTATCAACAGAATACCTGACAGTGTAGTAATTCAATATGAACTGATCGGGCAAACACACAAATACACACAGACACACACACACACACACACACACACACACACAAAACCCCAGAAACTACCAAATAATGTTTACCCACACCTTATAAGCAGCTTGTGGTTGTGAGCCTTTTTAACAGAAAATCTCTGCATTTATAGGGGCTCTTCCCACCTTAAATAATGTCATTTTTCAGATTATTTGACACATGTCTAGAACCTTTCAGTACCACGTAAAAGTGTGGAGGGTCACATAATCTCCACCTCAGGCTTCAGTGAAACAATAAAAATGGAATATTTCTCTTTGACCTTCACATTATTGTTGAAGAAGTTAAACTAACAGTCTTCTTTAACACTGTTTCAGCTGCTGTTTCTCCTGCCTGCACCTGATACTCCTCCCCCGTTACCTCTCCTAGGAGTCTGTAAAATATTGATAAGTGTGATCAGCTGGTAGTGGAGTGGTTCTGGCTGGGCTTCAGCGGGAGTATTAATGCTGAACAGTGTGTCTGGCACAGTTCCAAGAACACGGCCAGCCCCTCGCTGAGCGGACCACATGTTACATCTCACTGAGCCATCACTGATACGTCAGTCTCAACAGCCAGAATACATAAGAACTAAGACACACACACATACACATTGCAATACACACATACACTCTTGTATTGCTATTGTCATTAACTGATGGATCACTGTAGCTGATTGATCTTATTTTTACACAACTCTGACTTTAGTCTTTTGACACATTTACTTCTTCACGTGAAACATAAAATTTGTGCAAAAGAACGTTTTCCAGCAATCTGTCCCATAGTCTCGGAGGCTTTATGTTTTCCTGTCATTACAGGGAATTTCATAGTATATTGTTATCATCACTACAAGAACAAAATCGCCATATATTTTATGTGATTTAAAAATGGCAGATACTTTAAATTTTAGCAAAATGTAATTAAAAATATATTATTTTGGGGAAAAATCTCATTCCATTAACATAAATTAAAAGTTTTAAATGTTTTTTCTGATCCTGATAAGTTATCATTTTGGCGATATTTTGTTTTGACAGTGACGTTATACTGCTGTTTGTAATGATAAATGCAATGTGCTATTCTGATTTTACAGTTTACATATTTGCCAAGTTAATACACTCAAGAGTACAGGTCATGTGTTTGCTGTTCTGTATTTATAGTTAGGCTTTGAACCTAATGTTGTACTGTTGAGTATTAACTGTATTGTAATTTATATTGTACCATACTGTCTTATTTAACTATACGATGTATAGTCTGTGTCTTGGTCACTTGTGTTGGGTGGTCTTGTAAACACAATGTGTGTGTGTTTTTCAGCCCCCTCTCTTTTTCTTCTTCAATGATATTTTTTAAAAAGGTAAAAACATGCATACATGCAGGTTCCCACACCTCCGATTTGTAATGGTGCTGTCACGTTTAAGGATTTTGAGAGGTGCTCTCGTTTGACCACTGCTGACAACTGCTGCTCCTTTGCTGCTTTACTGCTATCATCATTTCAGAGATACATAACAAAACTTCATATCAGATTTCCCCTCCAGGCCACATTCGGTCCCCATCAGGACCTATTACATCTACAACTTCTGTATTGTTTAGCAGCATCGTTTTCAACATCAGTCCACACATGCAGTCTAGACAGAACAAAACAAGAGTCATCAAAAAGGAAACTTTTAAAAGCCGGAGGGTGAGCGCTCACCTCTTTAACTAAATTAGACAGACCAGCTCTGCAGAAAAAAACAGGATTCGCCCCAAGGCCACTTTAATGCAGGTCATTCCTCACTCGTAATTAACTTCAGCACTCATAATCTGCACTTAGGTGCAAAATATCAGCAATGCTGAAGCTGGTCAGCTCTGCTGGGCCTCAGATTTTCACCCAGGTGTCAAACTGTGTTCAAATTTCAATGAGCAACAGCACACGCTTCAGCATCTCCCAAAACATAATATGAGTCTCCTTATTAATCTCAGTAAACATAATATGCCAGACCTCAATACACATCAAAAAGCCTGATACTGCAATTCATATCTATATGTTAGTTTTATTCATGGCGTGATTTAAGAGCATATTTCTGTAAAATGTCGTGATCTGGATTGCATCTTTGTCATCAAATGTAAGTACTGTGTAGTGAAAGGCAGGCATTAACCATACAAGTTCTCATTTTTCAGTTTTTTTTTCCTCTGGTTATCTATAAGAAATGTTCTTTCAAGTCCCACAGTGGTCTTATCTATTTGTGTGCAGTATGTATTTGGGGAAAAAAAAACATTCCATGTAAGGAAAGGGAAGATGTCAGCAGTTTTTAGACTCCCTCTCTCTCTCTCTCTCTCTCTCTCTCTCTCTCTCTCTCTCTCTCTCTTTTTTCTCTCCTGAATAAGTCACAGAATAGAGTATGTAGACTGAGTTAAGCTGTTCTTTGCTAGATGAACATATTTATTACCATATTTCCATACTCTAGGGTTCCCATATTGCCAGTGCCAACTGTTTGCCCTTGTTCTACTTTTAAACCTGCTTTTTAAAGCCAGACAGGTCATAACTGTCAATCTTATTGTGCTAATATTATGTAGAAATATGGTATGGCATATGGTGCCAAAATAGCCTATGTTGTACATAAGAAACCTAAACACCACAGCTTCATGTGCACGAAACAATCAAAACTCAATGACGGCTCCCAGGGGCCGCTGGCCTTATCATCAGACCGAAAGTGCACAGCCATCCAAAGCTGGGAGTCTGAGAGAGCATAAATGACTTGGATCTCGGCAGATGGAAAGGGTGGCCCTCCCTCTCCCCCATCACTCAGAATGATAATAGTCAGTGTCTGTTAGCTGACTTACCAGAATTAGCATTTAGCATTCTTCTCCAAGCACACTGAGCTCATTGAGACCAATGATGTGCATTAGAGATTTTGCATGACCTCCTACTGATATTGTGTAATTGGGGGAAGTTGAGCTGCCCCCTTTGCAACCGTTTCTACTCTGCTGTTGGAACAGAATTTGACTGCATATATTTATATACACACCCACACCTGTTCTCCACACCCCACACATGTTCTCCACACCCTATATCCTAGAGATGTGGATTTAGCATGTATTTCAACTGCATCTTGATGGCAGCTGTTTCTTTTATTTCATTTCAAACATGAGATTTTGGTTCCTTAAATAATTGGAGGACTTTGGACAGCACATCCTGTACCTTCATATTCACATATTTGCTGCTCTTTGTTGTCATTGGATTTTGTATTAATTGGGTTTTTCATTCAGTCACACTGTATTTAAAGTTTTTACTTTTATTTCTCAAACCCCTTTATTTCCCAAACCCCTCATTTCCTGTATAAGTGTGTGTGTGGAGGTGTTGCGACTATAAGTACTGACAGGCAGGTTTACAGTCTTGAAGAGAAACCACCACGATTACATTTATATAGCTTTCTATCATGTGAGGCTGTGAACTGTAAAATACTTATAAGAACAAATTAAACCCTTCAAGTAACAGCTGACATCACTGTACCTGCCAGTTCCACTACAGAAATTAACATGTGCGTTCAGTTTAAGCTGAGAGATACAACAAAAAGAAAAGTAACAACTTAATAATCCAAATATTCTGATATTTACAGAACTTGTATGTGTGAGGATCTTAGCAGTATTTAAAGGAACGACTAATCCCGCAGTACTTGAACTCTCACAGTGGTGATCAGGATGCTAATAGTGGAGCTAATGATGCTCATATAATGCTAAATGCCTCAGCAGAGGTCATTCTGGAGGATAGAACGCTTAGCAGCCAATCACGCGCCCTCTTTAGGGCCAGGAGGAGCCAAAAGCAGCTAATCTCAGAACTGGGGGGATTAGGCCATAATATTATTGCGTTGTTTGATGAGGGATTAAACACAGAAAATCCAGTTCTTCATATGGGATTCCTCATTTGAGATAGCACACACATTCAGCTCGCATGCTAGCTGGAAAGTTTGCCTCGGCCCAACCCCCTCACTCTTTCTTCTGCGCACACACATTCAAACAAACAGCCATGAGTGTGCACTCGTCTAAATGTATCAATATATGGCAAAAGCACTGTACAGTAATTAAGGTGGAATCATAAGGAGCATAAATAGGTCACGTAAATGAATTCACAATGATCACACATCAGGATCAGGAAACATTAAGCACTATAAGAACTTTAGAAACTGAATATACAATATATATAATATATATATATATATATAATAACTCAATTCATTTTTTGCCTAAGCATCAATTTTTTACAAAATAAAATATTTAGATTTTTATACATATTTATGTATTTTTGGTTTATTGTCCTAACATAAATACATACAGCTGGGGATATTATGCAGTCCTACATTAACATGAAGCAGAATAATTAATATCTTTATGTCTGAAGGGTAATTAGATATTCAAAGCGTTTACATGCGAGATAGCTATATCCAATTTTAGACCGGAAAGAAATATAACTTCTATGATCAAGGTAATGAAAATTGTACCAAAAGGACTGTCGAAGGAGATCACAAAGGAATCCATAAACATACATTAAGGAAAAAGCCATTTCATTATCTATAATACTTGACTATTACAGAACATTTTTTAAATGCGTATATTTTTCATAAGAATATTTTCCTATGTATTTATTACTGGTGCTCCACAAAGCCTGAGTAACATGTGAGCAACATACTTTTGTGCCTCTTTTTTTGTCTACAGTTTTGTCTCCAGGGATCTGCACTTTAGGACACTGGCCTTTTTTTGCATGCATTAGCATATTTTCATACATTAATCATGTCTTGATTATTGTTATTTCGCTTGTAACGGATGGGGTCATTAGAAAAAAGAGCAAGAACTAATTTCATTCAAAAATAAAAATTGGAATCAATGAAGACGTGATTAGGTTACTCATGATCTCTTGTCCTCCATCCAATTTCTCTTAGTCCACTTACATGCCACATGCTCATTTATTTGTTTATTTATTTATTTATTTGTTTTTATTACACTGTCCCAAGTAACACTCGGAACACATAGAGTGGCTCAGGGGATGCACAGTCGTACTTATCTTTTATTAAGCATCTTCCAATTATGAGAGAAAAAGCTTAACGCTATCTGACACCTTGCATGTACAATGAAAGTGCTTAACACTGTGGAGATGAGCAGGAAAAGACAAAGCTAATATAATCACTCCACTCTTCCTAGGGAGATAGAAGAGTGTTGGACTGTCAGGGTAATGAATGAAAGTAGACATTAAATCAGCCCGAGATATTCCAGTCTGCCAGCTCCTCTCCTCCACACCAGCCAGCGTGTTGACACATTTTTCCCCGGCACCATTTAGAGCGAGCTGGCATCATTAATTGATAGTATTGCCAGTAAATTGGCAACAATGAAAAGACAAATTATGCGCTGGGAAAGTGGTATAGAGGGAGGATTTACAGTATTTGAATAATTTAGACCCCCGTGGTTAATTTGACAGGATTGTTATTCTCGAGGAAGGCCCCGCTGCTTGAGGAATGAACGGCATGCAATGGGCCCTGGTGCTCAGTAATCAGCCTCTCTGCCAGTCAATAAAGGACTGCGTGCTACAAATGAATCTGTAAATGTGGTTAAGGGGTGGTAAATATTTAGATAGAAAAAACAAGAGACAGAAAGAGAGAGAGAGAGAGAGAGAGAGAGAGAGCTGATACTGAGCCGATTGAATTAAAATGTTAGTCCTTTTCCTTTGAGGTTTTTCATTTGAGCTTCAGTGTAGGAAACAGCACCATGTGCTTTTGATCACATGAGCTGCTGGACTGCTCCATAATGAGAACGCTAAAGACAATTGTGCAAGATAGGAGTGCTGCAGTGCTGCCACCACCATTACAGACAGTAAAAAGACCAGGTGGCAGTACAGCTTGAGGAATATGAATAGCTGGCAAAGTTTTGTACAGTATTTTGGGCTTCCAAACTAAAGCATACCTCTAATGTGTGGGTTTATTTAGGTCTAACCTTGGAATACTTAGATGACTTTGAAAATACAGTATGCAAGCCGTATTTTGAACTTTGAAACGGGACGTTTTTGGAAGTGGGCATGCATTTGAACAGCGCTGCAGACGCCTTCAACACTGTTTTGCAGGTTCTTAGCGTTAAACACCTCCATCGCTTCAACTTGTCAAAATAGACAAGATGAATCAAAATGGCCCGACTAAGCAATTAAGGGACAGAAATGATGCAATGCACCGAGTTCTGCCACTTTTACCACTTTCCAAAGCTGAAACCACAGATGGAGAGTGAGAGGGGTTTGAGGAGGCAGAGGAGGTGGATCTTTTCCTCGTGTCAGGGCACTTGACAGACCAGGTCTTCCAATCTGTCCCCTTTAGCACTACCAAGGGACCTCGGAGGAGAAGGACAGGGCCAGGGCCCTGGAAATCGCACCTCTTGCTTTGTGCACACTTTCCATTTCAAGGGCTATTTATCTAATAATGTCCCTGCCTTCCTGGCTCTCTCTCAGCCTTCTGCCTGCTGCACCGAGTCCGTCTCTGGCTGGCACCTTTAATTATTTCATGCCTAGGAGACAAGTTATAAGCAGAAGTGGCAGGTCAGGTTGTCCCTGACAGCTGGAGATTATTAAAGTTAAAAAAAAGAAGGGCTGAGGTGTTGTAACAGGTCTCCACTCCGCTCCCCCCGGCAACAAGAACACTCCGGCGTTGTGTTGGAAAACAATGGCGGCACCCTAATTTATTGACAGGGAGAATTCATCAAGGAGTATATGCAGGCAGGTATCCCACAGAAACGCACACACTGGACACACCTATATGCACACAGACACACACACACATACACAAAACATGCAGAAATAAAAATGGCAGAGAGAGCGGCTCAAAAGCGACAGGGGGCTTGGGAGTAATGGAGACATACCAAGGGAGTAGCCCACTGTGAGGAAGACAAACTTCACTTTCCACCACCACTTCCTTCAGTAAACACACACGCGCGCGCACACACACACACACACACACACACAGGGCCATGCAGAAGCTGCTTCATTAGAGTGGTGTTTTTGGTACCAGTCAACCCCCTGGTGACTCTGGCAACAGCTCGGTTCGACGCTGTCAGAAATAACAACAAAAGTGCTTGTAGCATTTCCTGTAGTTAAGCTGGATTGAAGAAGTGTACACACGGATCATAAATTTTGAATTCCCGTCCCATCGGTGCCAGTGGAACATTCAACACTCTGGGCCTAATGACAAACACGCTGGAGTTCCAGCCCTGTTAAAGCTCCGCAGAAAAAAGCAAAAAAAAAATTGTCATCCTCCAAATTCACACTGGAAAAAAAAAACACAGCAGAGCAGGCCAGCGAGTGCTGCTCTGTCCAGCAGAAACAGGCCTACAAACAACCAGGCTTAAAACTTAAGTGATGGCTATTTTGAATGGCCTCCCTTGAACTGAATTTGTCAGTTACTGCAGAGTGAGTCAGAGACTAACAGCTCAAAGAGAAACGGAACAGTCAGGCACTGGAGTGAACATCATAAGCCTTCAAACAGGAGGAGACTTGAATGTACAGCATTACTCTACAAGCACCCACTCGCCCCTGGACCCTAAGCTTAACGTCCTGCAGTCAGTAGAGCGTACAGTACAAGTGATCTATAGGTCATAACTTCTGCTCATACACTCCTGAACGGTGGGAAAAGACCATACTGAAAAACGTGATGCACTGAAATGTGAATCGCTTCCACACAAACCAAACATATAACATAAACCCAATTATCGCCCAAAGTAGACCACTCGAATAGTAGGCCATTCGAATCATGTGACTTTAGTGTATAACCCTTCTTTTTTAAAGTAACTATTGCATACTAGTTGCCGTTGCTGCTGTTTTGTTCTTGTTTTCATTCGTGCAGACAAATCAGACAAACACTTTGACTGTGTCTCTGCTTTTATTTAATGCAAATAAATCTGCTGTGCATCTTAAAAATGACTTTCGTGCCTTTTTCATAGCAGTCTATTTTTGTGTGTACATATATATAGTCTAATGTGATTCACAACAAATAAAATATCCAGCTTTTATAGCAGAGACGGGGCTCTGTTTGTTTCGGATGTAATTAGATCAAATATAATTTAGTGTTATGGAGCACTGTTCAATAGGTCTCGCACTGCCCTTAATGAGCTGTCATTACTACAATGCAAATCCTTTTTTTCACAGGCAAGCACCAGCTCACATCACTATATTTAATTCCCTGCAGTTAGGCTAATATCATTGCCTCCAGTCCAGGCCCACTGATTTAGGTACACGCTGATGTTATTACAGTGAAAAATAAAACATCCTCTCTGTCCATTCGTTTTAGCCTGGCGCCATAAAGAGCAAACCTAATTTAGCTCAACTGTGCATTTAATGTGGCAGCAAAAGAGCTTTATGAGAGGAGTTTGGTTTACATACACAGGTATGTGGTTTGAGTCCATAAACACTTATGGGTTTTCATTTAATGCCTTCAACTCAAGGCTTGTTATTCAGTTATTAATCTTGAAGCTCATTGTTCAGTGGCTGTTATATATTTTTGGTAAGCACAGTGAGGGCAGTGTAGTTATGAGAGTAAAGAAGGGCACTGTCTGTCCATCAGAGGAATTTAAGGGGTTAAAAACAAATACCTCTAAATGAATATACTCTGTTAAACAATATCTAATGTTAATGGGCCCGTATCCTACCTCCTTTTTAGAATTTTCTGTACCCAAAGCAGTCATAATTTATGTTTACGTGACTATTTTCCAACCCATGTCATGGAAAGACTTGAGTATAAAGTTATACTCAACACCCTAGAACTTTCAGAATGGGCCATAAAAATGAAGCTGCAAAAACAACTGATTATTAAATTTACTGCTTTATGGCTGTATATGACCTTTACATAAGTTATTATTTTAAATATGGTAAATAATAACAGTAAAACTTAAAATTGTAAGATTTGCAGAAATTGAGTTTATAATTATTTAAGCTGGTAAATTGTAAACCTGATAACTTTTCCAAAACCTGTATAATACGAGCCAAAAACATACTACATTTATGTTATTTACTAGGGCTGTAACGATATACGATACAAAACCGAATTTGCGACACTCAGTTCCACGAACCCGTGTCGCGGTGTGAGGAGGGTGAATCGCGACACACCCC